>CM075815.1:3773199-4373199 GCA_037975025.1 Excoecaria agallocha | reverse complement strand
AAAATTCGTCACTAGAATAAGTACTTTTAGTGACGAAAATATGTTTGTAACCAAAACTATTAAATATTGACTACGTAATTATTGTCACAAATAAAGGTAATTTTTGTCATAATAATTTATATTGTCATTAAATCTAATACTTTCAATGACGATAAATGATTTCGTCATTAATTTAATATATATTAGTGATGAATATAAATCGTCATAATATTGATATATTATATATTGTGATATAAATATGAATTAAAATAGTTGTCATAAAAAGAAAATTTTAGTGACAACTTTTTATTGTCATTTAATACTACTTTTTAATGACAATATCAATATCATATTTGTGTAAATTATATCGTCATTTATGAACTAATAAGTCAACAAAATGTGACAAATATAATTGTCACATATACATTGTAATAAAAATTAACATTTTATATTATATGATATACAATCCAATATTTTTTAAACTGTTTACTAAGGCAAATTATCCATTAAATAATATTAAAATATTTATTCAAACAAAATATTAATTAAAATAAAGCCTACTGTTTAATACAAAAATTAAAATATTCTAGTGCAAAAATTAAAATATCCTAATCAAGAAGTAAAAAACTTTATTAAAACTTCAAAATATACATCCTGTTCCTACAACAAAAACAAAAAAAGCATATATTAGAGCAACACAATGTAATCATTTATCAACAGAGCAAGCTCACAATATAATTATTTGTCAAACATATTCATATCATTGAACATAGTGAAAACATTGCCGTAAGGCACAATTCATTTTTCTCACAGTGAATCAGTCGCAAAGATCATCAGCAGATTATTACATCAACAACTAATTGAGTTATGTTCATCATAGAAAGGTAATCAAATGCAAATCTTTCTAATTTTTTATAGAGCATAAAAGTTAGAAGCACTACTTACACTTATAGGTTCTTGTTTGCTAAAAACTACTGGAAACATGCATTTGGTAAGCACCCTCATAGAAATGACTCTAGGATTGCAATTTTGTCTTTTGTAGGACAATGGTTTCAACGAGTATACCATGGTGACATAATTATATTTCTAAAGCTGTTTAATGCGTAACACCAGGAGAAACCCAAAAACCACATATATGCATTTCTTCACTAGAAGTGCATGTTAGCTTCCAATAGAACAATCTAAAGCACAAGTTATGGTTCTTCAACTTCTTTGAGGAAAATTAAAGATACCATCCATTATCTATAATTCCTTGACCACATGTATACAGATAAATAACAATCAGTAATTCCTTAATTTGATTAGATGTTGGAGAATATTAAAGAAGATAGTCAATCACAGATGTCAATGAAAAAGAAATTCTTATACAGGGGTAAGAACTGACCAGAAGACATGGCTGGAGCTGCTGAGAACCATTAACTAGAGCATTTTGTGTGGACCCAGGACCGTGCTTCCTAGCAGTAGCAACTTTCCTTGTGGCCTCACGAAGAGCATCGATAGCCACATCATAAATATGTATTGATTGTACACCTTCGTCTACAAATTTGGTGACTTTTTGACTTAGATTTTTGCAGTGAGCAGAAAAAGACTCTTGAGAATTGCTAACTGACCCAAAAGACTGTTCATCCAACACAACTTGACTTTTGGCATTAATTATCCACCGTTTCAAGATGTAATGAGAAAGAAGTGTAAGAACATTGGTCACCCTGAAAACATCTAATACATGCCTGCAAATGATACCTGAAAACTCAAACATTTTACAACTACAACTAGCTTTCTTCTAAAAAACATGGAACCTAACAAAGTGTACTTTATGGTCTTCCCCACACTTTGCCACTCGATAAGTAATTATCGATCCCTTATCCTCAACTAACTTTTATATCGTAGTTAGGTCCTCTTTTCATCAATTTTTCATCTAACACGTGACATGCTCTAACTCTCAGGGAATGATGCAAAAGCTTATTGAAAATTGCCTGGAAATATCTATACCATGTCTGTATAATTCATAAAACTAATCGTAACAAAATCACAAACAAATAAAAAGGATAAAAACAGATTTATAAGCTTTGTCGACCATAACAGATACAGCAGACAACCCAGAAAACAGCAGATAAAGACCCATTTTGTGTTAAAGTTAATGCTTGGTTCCTAGGAATGTTTCGATAAACATCGATATATCCATCCTGTAACTGAAGCACAACCATCCAATAACTTTTTCTAATTGATTGAGTTTCTTAGTTTGACAAGAAAGCACAAAAATTGTAAACAGATAAACGAATAGCAAGTAAATAATCCATCAGGTAAACTAGCGGACTCATAAATAGTAAGTTGAAATTAAGCAAAGTAGATGTTTTTCTAGAACTTCACAGCTGTTTCATCAACAATGTTTCCATTTCATTGAGATGCATAAAATCCTGGGGTAACATTTGGACTTTCAGCATATAAAGAAAATCTTCACTTTGAGGCATGTCTGTGCTCGTTTTCCAACATCAACAAGGAAGAGAGCAAACTTGTATTTCCATCATTTTCTTTGAGGTGGATCTCGGCTGAGTCCATGCTTCCTTAGTGTTTTAATATAATTTCTCATCAGGGTAAACTTAATGCTACCGAGTTGATAGAAGTAATCCCATGTATAAATTCCAATTTTATGCAAATCATAAAAAATTATCCTGAAATAAACAGTCAACAGCAAACTGTAACATGGAAGAACTGTATATTTCTGTAAGTGGGTTTTAGATAGGCAACGTAGATATGAGCACATAAAGCTTAAGCCTAAGTACCTTACCTCATAGTTTCCAACAGATTCTGTAGACAGGCTCTTAAAAAAGGCAATTATTTTAGCATGAGAATAATCAACCATCCCAAGCATCGAGTAATTGAAAGATACTATCATTGCAAATCTTTATCTACGATAAGTTGCCAAAAACTAAACTCCATTACACAGCAAGGCTCAGATTCAAACTGCACTCTCTCAATTCAATTGATAAATCATTATGTTGTGTAAAACTCATGAGAACACATTGAGCAGAAACAGTCAGCCATAAAGTTGGCAGTCATTAGAGAATTCCCTATCTCCTAATCGTCATTATCAATTATCAATATGACTATCTACTTTAGTTATCAGACAAAGAAATTATTGGAATGATAATACACATCCAAACAAATGATGAATTAAATGCAGACCTGAAGCATACACCAAGGAGAGCATCGCCATAGACTAAACAAACAAATAGAGCCTCCACATATTATGAAAGAACAAACAAACAGAGCGAAGAAAAGGACTGATTTCAATAGCTCATAGCAGAAAAAAACACAACACGAATGCATCAAAATTTTGAAGAGATGGAAATCAACTCAAAACACAATCGAACCAAGAACAATGGATAGAAATTCACAATAAACCCGATAATGTCAATGAAATTAGGGATTAGAACTAACCTTAATTGGTTGATGGAGATCGAAGTAGATACGTTGCTGTAGTGTTAGGAACAGATGATTGTCGATGAAAGTTGAAAACAAATAGAAAAATTTTGAGATTTAGTGGATGTAAATAACAGAGAGGTTGACAAAAATAGAGAATTTGAAATTGAAAAAAGAGAAGAAAAAGAAAACTTACACGGCAACTTGAAGTTGTTTTAGAAAAAAACCTAAATTTTCTTGAATTATGATATGATAATGAATTGAGAGATTAGGATTGAGATGAAAACCCAAACTTTTCGCCAAAAAAAAACCGTTCCCTCCAATTATTTTCATGATTTCGGAAATTTTTTTTTGGTCTTTAAAAATATCTGTTTCCTTATTGCATATGGTTTCTTTTCTCACTTGTTTCAATTGTTTTTAACGAATATAATCTTTGCAATTTTTTTAATTTTGATTAAAATATTTTATTTTAATAAATAATTTAATTTATTTTAAATTATTAATTAATTAGCTTTCATATATAATTTAATTATCTATCATGTTTAAACTATTTCAAATTTTTAATGAGTAAGTAATACATCTAAATATAAGAAAAATTAATCAATTTTATCACCTTAAATTGGTAATTCAATTATTTTTTATGACGTAAT
The DNA here is from genome assembly GCA_037975025.1 of Excoecaria agallocha. NCBI lineage: Eukaryota > Viridiplantae > Streptophyta > Magnoliopsida > Malpighiales > Euphorbiaceae > Excoecaria > Excoecaria agallocha. Next base: position 4,369,150 of record CM075815.1, on the reverse strand, counting down.
TTATTTGCCATATATTAACATTATAGCCAATTATGACAAAATATTATTATTGTTACAAATTGATTATACTAGTGACGAAATTATATTTTATCATAATATATTTATTGTTGTGACATATTTATTCATCATAAATAAAATTATTGTGACGAAATAGTTTTATCGTCACTAATTCATTAAATTGTGACAAAAATTATTGTGATGAATTTATATGTCGCAAATAGTTATTTATTGTCATTAAAACTTTTTTCTCCAAAAAAAAGACTGAAATTTTTTTTTCATGACAAATGTGATGAAATTGTACCTCGTTACAATAGAGTCATTTTATGCGACACATTTATTTGTCACGAATAAAATTATATTTGGAACTAAAACTTTTTGAAAAATTCCTAGATATCTTATTTGTGATGAAATAATTTTATCGTCAATAAATTTATCTAATTATGACAAAAATAATTTGTCACAAAAAATAAATATTTTATGACAAATTTATATGTTGCAATAAGTTATTATTTTGTCATTAAATTTTTTTTCCATAAAAAAAGGTGGAAATTTTTTCCTCTTAAATAAACCATGATGAAATATATTTATCGTCACAAAATTAACCTATTAGTGATGAAAATTTAAACATAAATTGATGTAAGATAATTTTGTCACATTAATAAATAATATGATGACATTTTAATAACTTTGTCGCTATAAGCTATAATTAGTGATGAAAATTCATACGTCACCAAAAAAAATTGTCACAAAAAGTATAATTTTTTGTAGTGATTGATTAAAAACATGCCTTAACCTTGTGATTTTCTCCCTTGCAAATTCAGCCCAAAGAGGAAGACATAGAGGAAGGGAGGAACCAAGGAGGAAAAGGAAAGGAAAAGGAATATTAGGTGGAGAACAACCTAATTGAGGTTAGTGGATACAATCTACATTTAATTTCACCAATTTAATTAAATTTTCTATGATTTTTACATTATGTCACTATGGAAAATTGCATAAAATGGTGAAATAATTTAATATGACTTGATATAGTGGTGAATTAAGTCATTAGAAACATGAATTAAAAGTGGAAGCTAATAGAACTTTGATTGCCGAATGGAATACCTTAGGTAACCCATTATGTCTTGATGCTTAATTGAATAATTAATGACAATTAAGTGAAATAAGGTGTAGGAGAGGTGATGGCTTTGATTAAAATAAAAAAATGAATATGTACACCTATTATGTAATAGTTACATAATAGGTAGAGTTAATGAAACTTGGGAATTTTCATGTAATATTAGCATATATCATTATATTATAATTTAAAATGAGCATAAAAATAAATATGACATAAATTGGGAAAATAAAACAAGATGGAAGTGAAAATTCATGTGTTGGCCGAATATGGTACCTTAGGGTGCCTTAGTGTAATTTGACTTTTAATTGAATGATTGATGATAATTAAATGAATTAAGGTATGAGAAATGTAATAGAGGTGATTATAGTGAAAAATAATAAATGTACATTAATGTACGTAAGTGTACATAATGATGGAAGTTGGTGAACCTTAAGAATTTTAAGGTAAGCTAAGTGTATTAGACCATAATGATGCTTGAAAGGCATATAGAAATGTGTATGGCATAAAAAGGAAGGATAAATCAATGTGTAAGTGTGAGGCCTTTAAGTGGCCGAATGGTATACATGTGTATAATGCCATATTTTAATTATATTTTTGTAATAATATGTGTATAATTGTGAAATGTATAGTTAATGAGCTTGAATGAATAGGAATGAAATTATGATAATGTTAACATAATGTATTTGGTATGTAGAACGGTGTAAAAATAAAATAAAGTAAGAAAATACAATAATTTATTATGCCCTTAGTACTCAATGGGTAACCCAGGACCCTAGGATAGTATGGCTAGCCATAGGGGTACTTACCCTACGGTGTTCTGTATACTGTACTGTTACTTTACTGTCACTCTACTGTTACTGTACTAAAAGAGTGAAATTGTACTGTTAGCCGGCTCATTATACTGATATACTGGGGAGTAACATCATTCTGTAGTGGTATGGTTGCTCCCATCTACTGAATTTGCTCATCTGCTTATCTGGTTCATGGTTTTTCTACTATCTACAACTAGGGATAAAATGGTAATTTTACATGAAACTGTGAAAAAGGAGTATTTACGGCCCTTAAAATGTTGAAAATGTGAATAAGAATGAAATAAGGTAAAAAAATGAGGTATATATGTTCAATAGGGGTAAAAATATAATTATGCGATTAACCGAGGGCAAAATGGTCAAACTGTGGTTAAAATGGTCAAAATGGATAATTTGACTAAAAAAGGCAAAACAGTAATTAATAAAAGTTATAGGGACTAAACGGTAATTTTTCCATCTAAGAAAAAATTTTAAGGGCTAAAATATAATTTGTGTAATTAAAGCAAGTAAAAATCAAAGGGAGTCGACCGGGTCAAAATTAGAGTTAAACTGGTTAAATTGAGAAAAAGTCAACCAAAAAGTCAAAATTGGATCTAAATTGAAAAAGTCAAACTTCAGGGGTATAATTGAAATTATTCACTTAAAAAGGTGAAATTGTGAAATTAGATGTAAAAGAAAATTTTTAAGCCAATTAGGAGAAAATTTTGACATAAAGAGAATAAATTTAAAATTTATGAATTTGGCAATTTACTTAAGATATTAAGAAATTAATTGATTTAATTGCATGACATATATATGTTAAGTGAAATTCTATGTAAATGTATCCATCATTAATCGACTATGTTGCTTAGCTTGTAGTTTATTGTGACTGCGCAAAGGGACATGGATAGCTAGTTGACGCTGAAGACCAATAGTGGCATGTATGGAGTAGGAAAACTTTTGTTATATTTGGGTTGTAAATATTTTGCAAAAATTTTCAAGTACCTTATAAAGTTATCTGTAATAACTTATGACTATAATAAAAATTTACTGTTGATGTGTTTGAAGAGATGCCTTTAGTTATTTATATGATGAGTTATATTGAAGCGTTATGTTGATTGTTGAAGTTTGGGAGTTGGAGAAATGATATTTGGGAGTGTAATTTGAATATTGCAGGTTTGGACAGTATGAATATTAAGCCGTCATGCTGCCGGACTTTTCTCAAATTAAATAACAAATTGACTGTAGTAGAAATGTAAATAAAATAATACAAACTTGGAATTATATAGAGGGTGTTACAAATAGACTCCAACTCTTCTTCCCCAAGATAAGAAGGTTAAATTCCTTAAAATCCAGGTTAATCAGGTTTTTTGAATTTGATCCCTATCCCTTCTTTTCAAAATTGGAAAACATGGGAAAATCTAAAAATATCCCACAGATGGGCGTTTGTCATTAACATATGGCCATCCCTCATTGGTAGATGGCCTTCCCTCATATGATTCCCTAAAATTTAGAAAACTGCCCCTTATTTGACCTGAATTAGGGAAAACAACCACAAACGGCCGTCCTTCCATGACAAACATCCGTTTGTCATTGCCAAAGGACTAAAATTAGGGTTTTTCTGAAATATTTCTTAAACTTTTGGAAGATCAAATCAAAACTCGTAAAAATGATTTATAAGACATGGGAATCAAGATCAGTGCTTAGAGATTCGTACTTTCCATCATAAACGTGTCATTTTCTCATCATTGGATAACCCTGATCTAGGTTGCCTTGGGTTACAGTATCTACAGTTGCCCCCAATTTTAAAGAACTGGTGCACTATTACCAAAGTGAGCCAAAATTTAGAGTGAAAAAAAGACACATATCTAAGGCAACAAATCTCTGATTGATTGTTTTAAAACATGTACCATTTGAGGTAGTAAATCTCTTGGTTGGGTAGTTACCGTCAGCTTGTCGATGTTTTAACCCTTGGTTGGGCAGTAACCATCAGCTTGTCGATGTGTTTTCCCTTGGTTGACTATTTGATTAGTGCCAGCTTATCGGCATGCAGAATCAAGATGAGTTGTTTGTATCTGATTGGTGCTAGCTTGTCGGCATACAGAACCATACAAGGCTGTTGTATTTGTTTAGTGTCAGTTTATCGGCATACAGAATCAAATGAGATTGTGGATCGGTTGACACCATTTACAGGCATGTCCAACCTTGTTGTTGTGGTGGTTGATGCCATTTGTAGGCGTGTCTACCCCCTTTGAATCAATATTCTTGTCGAAAATTTTTTGGCAAATATACATTTGTGAGGAATTACTGATAGTATGTGTTTAAAAGCTTGCTCCACATGTGTAGTTCTATCTTAGAGACACTACAACATAATTATTTTTCTCATTATTGGAAGTTAAAACAACCCTTTGGACCAGTAGGTCTATCTTGAAAAAACTACATCATAATTTTTTCCCTTATCATTGGAAGTTAAAAAAACTTTCTGGACTATCATTCTTTTAGTGTGCTTTAATTCACTACAAGAAAGAAAATTAGCAACGAAAATTGTCAATTTTTCGTTGCTAATCAAAAATAGCAACAAAAAATAGCAACAGAACCAGTGGTTGCAAATTTAACGCTTGCTATTTTTTAGCAACGAAAAACATTTTTCGTTGCTAAATTTAGCAACAAAATTCAATTTCCGTTGCTAAATTCAACCAGTATTAGATTCGGTGAATTAGTCAAATTTAGCAACTGAATAACAATTCTGTTGCTAAATTTAGCCACGAAAACGTTTTCTGTTGCTAATTTCACCCACGAATAAAAAAATTCACTATTGTACCGTCTGTTGCTATTTCGTTGCTAAAATTATTACAATTTTTTTATTATTATTTTTCGACTATCCTTGAACAACCTTTAACAAAAATAAGTTAAAAGTGAAAAATGCTTAAAATTTTAGATGAGGAAAATAATATATAAATGTACAAATACAAGTTATTACAAGTTTTTTTTTTTCATTTAGAGTATTGCTAATTCAAATATCAAATGCATATATCCCAAAAACATAATTTGCATTGTAATTGAACATCTATAACTACGAAATGTATATCTTCAAGCTGGACTTAATACAAAAGTGTGACTGAACGAGATAAAAATGTTGAAATAGCTACAACTAACTGTTTAATAAGTCCCAACCAAGGGAGGTAGGTTCCAGTCATCAACTTCATCATCCAGAAAGAGGCCATCCACTTCCTCCCCTAAATAGCCAGGACACAAAGAAACTAAAAATCACTAGCCATAATGTAAAAGTTAGCAAATGTTAGCTATAACAGCATAGCGGCTTATAGAAATTCATGAAAAAAGAAGAAGCAGATGTACATTGTGATATATCTCAGCCCAAAACAATGCAAGCTAAATCATATCCTTGATTATAATATCTAATACTTGAAAAGAGATTGGATAAAGCTAGAACTGATAGAGGCAGCTCCCATTATTACTCTTGGTTGTACTGAAATTGAGGCGTCTTAAAAATATTCTGAAAAGGAAAGAGAGGTGGATGAGGTAGAGCGGTATAATCGGGTTGGTACACTACATGAAACCAAAAAATCATGAATAAAATCAAGAAATTCTAGCTAGATTTATAAGCATGATAATTTAAGCAATTCCCAATAGGTACAAAAGAATACAACATTTTCAGAAACCAGAATACAGCCATAGCTAGTTCAGTGTAAATAATACACATGTATGTCCTGCCATCATAGATTCTTAGACATGATATTCAAGCATAATTATTGGCATATACACAAAACAAAAACTCATCAACATTTATTTAAACATAAGAACAATTGTAATTCACTTCACAATACATTAACACATTTCCATATTTTGCATCATAACAATATGATAGTCTCTCAACCGCAGTGCTACCGCCTCTGCTTTTCGAAGTCAATCCCTACTTCCGGTTAGTCTTTATGATTTTGAAAGATATGAAGTATTTGTCTCAGATCTGAATTGTTTATGATTTTTATTCACAAATCATGTTTTAGATTTGAAGTATTTCTCTTTGTTTTATGTGGCTATTCTCTCTATTTTTTTCTTTTTTTATTTATTTTTGTTTCTCTCGATCTGAAGTATTTGTCTCAGATCTGTTTCAAGAATTTTCGTCTGAATTTTATTTTTCTCGATCTGATGTTGGTTCCGGTGTGGTTGTTTGTGATGAATTTGGTTTGTTCTTGCCTCAGTTTGTTGCCATTTAAGATGCTGCTGGAGTGTGGAGAGTGCCTCAGTTTATCATTAATTAATCCCACTGGTCCAAGTCTCGGACAAATATTTTTGGTTTCATTTGCCTCAATTAATCCTTTTCCTCATCCACTTTATCCTCTTTTAGGTATGTACATTTGTTTAAATTAAGAATTGTATATTCTGTATCATTTGTCTTTGACCAATATACCTGATAAGCTGTTTCTATGCCTTGTCCAGAATGCTTTTGAGCTAACATACTTTTTCTGGACATGGGTAAGGAGCTATCCTTCTATTTCCTTCTTGGTTTTTTATATAGGATACAAATGGATTAATTCTCATGATTCTTTAAACTTTTGCAGTATGAATACAGGTTAATTTCACAGTGTAGGAGTCCAATTTCTGTGCAGCTACATAACACTTCCACTCTACGCCCTTGTTACTCAGGTAATTGATTCTGTGCATTTTGGTTTGTTTGCCAAATTAAATGCAAGTAACTGAAGATTAATGTTTTGGCAATAAATGACAGGTATTCATATGAATTTGCTTTGTTACATGATTAAATTATATGGAGTGAAATTTATTTCACATAATTTGTCAGACTTTTTACTCAAGAAAATCCTTGTTAGGCTTTTACTCTATTTTCTTTTATTTTTTAGGCAGGTCAGACTTTAAGACTTAATTTTAAGTTTAAGTTTAGAGTCATATTATAAGAAACATATATTTTATCATGACCATATAATTTTTTAGTAATCCAATGGGTTTTAATATCTTTATAACATGAGTACCATTGATTGGAGAAAATTAATTCATAATTAATTAGAGTTTGCAGTATGATAACCCCAACACTTGATTTTCACTACAAGAAAATTACAATTTAGCAACGAAAAATTTCAATTTTCCGTTGCTAATCAAAAATAGCAACGGAAATTAGCAACAAAAATTTCGGTTGCTAATTCAGCAGTTGCTATATTTAGCAACAAAATTGATTCTGTTGCTATATTTAGCAACAGAAATTTAATTCCGTTGCTAAATACAACAATGCAAGCTTCGGTGAGTTGATCAATTTTAGCAACGGAATATAAATTTACGTTGCAAAATTAGCAAAGGAATTTTAGAAATAGCAACGGAAACCAATTTTCGTTGCTAAATTCACCCATAAGTAAAAAAATTAACTACGGTCCTGTCCGTCGCTAATCCATCGCTAAAATTTATTACAATTTTTTAACACCAAAAATCCACGAATGACAGGAAAGAAAGTTGAGAGATTGCATGCCTGGAAGAGCCATTAACTGCCAAAAATATATGATTACAAGGCAATGTAATGTAAACCAAAAATCAGCTGTAAGACAAAATCAATGACATGACATGCAAGCATATTTCAAGATTCCAAGGCTGGGTTTTGCTCACAGAAATTTCCACAAAAATTTGAGGATTGTTTACCAAATGGATGAACAAATCTGGATTTAAATGCTTTTGTCCACATTGCAGTTGAATTTAGTTCTTGATGTCCAAGCATAGTCTATTTCATTTGACATATATTCTTTCAAAGGAGATGCTCAATCAACAAAAGTTTTATTTCAAACCAATTCAAATGTTCTAAGAAAAGCGGATTAAGGGTATAAGAAGAGCCAAGGATTTTCTATTCTAAGAACTGCAAAAACTCCAACAGTTGAGCAAAATTTTCGAAAGCCCTTAGCATTTCGATAATAGATAATAAATATTATAAAACACTTTATAGGGTGTGTTTTTACATTGAACAACATTATAATCACTCCAGTTGCCAATTTATAAAATAGTTTACAGGACTGGTAATAGGAGCAAAATAATTAATCTAGCAATGACAGTTTAGAGGAATACCTTCAGATAGACATCCCCAAGTGTTATTATGCAATGATAGCAATGAAGTAAATAAAGCAGAGGCAGTAACGCTATGCAATGGCATCAAGGACAGGGCACCACCCAACTCCACTGGAAGCCTAGATTAACCAAGCAGTAAAATCCTCTTAGGATTGTAATAAAAAGGAAATTTTTAACTAAATTAAAACAAAGTCAATGTCCACAAAAATGGGAATTATAGAAAAGTAACATACAGTAACATAAAGTACTGTTTTTCATTTTTGGTTGTTTTGATAAGAAAACATTAAAGATGAAAAAATTCAAGACAAAAATGCCACATTGTTGTGATTAATTATTTTATTTACATGTTAAATAAAACCTCGCTAATGAATTACAGAAGGGATGAAGCAGCTGAAGATGATTCCAGACCATATAAAATACTAGATAGCAAATAATCACCTATAGATTGGCATCGATACGTCAACCGCCTAAAAAAAATCATCAACTTATTTTTAACATATATAAAATGAAATGAGTAAATAATAAATGTCTTTATATATTTATAATTTGAAGTTATTATCTACCACAATAATTAAGGTTATATAGTTGCTATTTTGTGTGCACATGTTCAAATAAATGGAGAACAAACAACTAAATATTAAATTGGGTCTAAATAAATTTAATGAATCGAACCAATATAACTTTATTGAAAAAGAAATGAGATAATATAGATAGAACTTTTAATTTTATAAATAGATGAGAAAAAAAGTTATAATCGATAAAATATTTAGAATAAATATTTCAATCACTGTAAACTTGAGTAAACGAAATTGAGTATTGTTACAATGTCCATACGTTGTGTAGGGTATTACTGAATAAAAATTAATTAGTTTCTATTTTTTTATTTATAATTCGATAGTACATATTGTACATTATATTATTTTTAGCAGTATTTTTAAATATATATATATATATATATATATAGAGTTAATTTAGTGGGCACGATACAATGCACCAATACAATACTTGATATGCCCAATCAATGATGCAAATCGTGGAGCCAATGGTGGCTAATATGAAAAATAGAGGTGCAGGAGCAATGAGTAAAGCTATAAAAATCACATCATGAATTTGATAGTAACAATTGTCCATCACCATATGCCTTTTACACTGCATTATTTTCTCTACTTGTACTCATATTCCAATTACTTTCATTAATGGTGGATTGCAACATTCTCAAATATATGGTGTGACCTTCTCTAGAAGTTTCATCTTGATTCCACAAACAAAAGTATTTTTCGAAAATATAAATTATGCTTAATATTTTTGTTAGTAATTCATCGTTGCATGGAAACTCTCATCACTTAAAAAAATGTTATCAAGTTTTTGATTAAAAAAAATAGATTTGAGAGTTTAGAGAATTTATATAATATTTAATAAATGTGTTAAAGTTAATAGTGTCAAATAACTACTTGTAGCGATTTATTATTTATAAATTAGTATCTAACGGTTATAAATTATTTTTTTATGAAGGCAATATTTAGATAGAAATTTAAATCGTATCCGAATTCAGAAAGTTCTAATGATTAATTTGGATTATTTGTAATTAATATTTATATACATTGGGAAGAAAGGATACAAATAAAATAAAACTCTGTCCAATAATTAACATGAATTCAGGTATTGCAAGTTTCTGTAAATACCCAATAAATTCAATTATATATTTTCACTATTATTAAAGGTAATGCAAAACATGCAAGGTACTTGGGATAAGGGCACCCATATTAATTCATGAGAACATGCAACATCAAGCATGCCTCAACTTATCCAAAGGTTTTAAAATATGGAAAATTAAATGGCCAATTGTCAGGCCAGGTTCCATATTTTGGAATTGGAAGATTCTTTAGTCATTGCTATAAAGTTGGAGAAAGCACATGTAACACAGGAAGCAAATAGAGCACAAATCCCAGAAAGGCCACATAACAAGATTAATGGCCCATGCTTTCTGGGCATTTAGCAAGCTTAATAAAGGCTTAGTGGACATGATATGACAAAGAAAAGCAAACCAGCCCTGATAAATTTAGAATAAAGGCTTAGTGGTTGTGATGAGTTCAGTAAAGTAACATGGTTGCAAATAAGTTTCATGCATCATAGTGTTACCTATCCTCAACAAAATGCTTGCAAAGCAAATACACAAATAAATTTGAGTCAGATATTCATCACTCATGGCATCCATATAATAAGGTTTTTCTTCTGACAGTAAAAGTACCTTCATTAGATATGCACATCCAGATCTAGATGATCTGCTTTCAATTTCCTCCAGTATGGGCTTGAGTTGCAATACTTATTTGTTAGTTACCTCCACATTACAGATATTAAGTGAGAAATCATAAATTTACTGTCACATAAATTATAATTTTTCTACCTATTCTTTTAAAATCCTATGATTGCTCTAGTAAAGAATCTGTTATTGAACATTGTGCATCCAAACCAAAGGAAAAGCAAATCTATCAGTAGTTCACCTGAAGCTGTCGAAATTTGAGCAAATAAACACTACATTCTGCATACTATGGATTGCTTTAGACATACGTAAGGTAGAGACAAGAAAATCAATATTCAAATATTAAAAAAAAAGAAGAAAAGAAAGAAATATATGATATTATCCCAAGAAAATGACAACATCCATTATTATTCAATAAATTGCAGACAGTAATATCATAGGCTTAAGTTAAATACACGAAACAATGGTTATTCACTTACAATATGCACTCATCAAGCCATTTGAGCAGCGGAAGAAAGTTCTCAACTCCAGCATTGAATTTTGCAGAATAAAAATTTGCAGCAATCTGTACAGAGATGGCCAATCAAACTAAGTTAATTTCAAAATTATTTATTTGAACATCAATTTGTGAAACTTTTTATTGCATGCAAATAAATCAAAACACAGAGCTATTGAGAGAGCTTCTAAAATCCAAACTACATAGTAAAAATGAATATACAGAGCATCAGCAAACTCAACCAATCTTTGCTTCTCCACCAACTGCAAATGAAAAATAAATTAAAAATTAATGAGAAATCCAACTCATTGAATTTCACGACACACATCTTCATTAACTCAAAACAAAAAATTAACACGAGAAAATCCCCCAAAATTCCCCAGTATACCTAACAGGAAATTTCTCAAACATTTAAATGCTGATCTTGACAATAATATCTCAACTTCATATACATTAATCAAAGGTTTAAGAAGCTACTTAACAGCCAAAAACAAAAATGGTGACATATTAAATTATCAGAATCATGGAAGTAACACGATGAAATTGTTAACCAAGTTAGGCAAACCACAAAGTTTGAAGAAAACATAGTTACCAAGGCAACTGCTCAATTCAACGTTGCTGAAAATGAAGGCGCAACCGTTCAATTCAATGAAACAATTTCAATTATTTACAATTCAATCAAATTAATTTCCAAGTTAATGCCTGTAGGTAACAAGAACAACTGAACCATCTTTAGATGTAGGAGGTGTGAGTGTCCGAAGAAGTACATAGAATTTGCTTATCATTTATTAGGTAAATGTCAAAACTTTTCTAACTTGTATAGTAAGACAAAATTGTCACCTCAACGAACATATCAAAAGATCCCAAATGCAAATAACCAACAGCTAATTGAATTGTAAATAACCTGCATCATCAAGTAAATCAGTGGTCAGACATAAAAATGAGGCTCAATGTAAAGGCAAAGTAAAAGCTTTCATAAATTTCACCTACTTCATAAGTAGCTGTTTCTTTCCCGCAGACCGTTCTCCACTCGGTGAAAAAGCAGTTTCTAAACATGTAATCATCTCTAAAATTTACCATGGCAATCACTAGCGACATGGTTCACAGCAAACAATCACAAGAACAACTAATCCAAAACATAGCTGCATTTTTTCGGGGCATTATTATATATTATAGGAAAATTATTTTATGATAGTTGAAAATATTCATAACTGACTCAAGAGAACACCTGAAATAAAACAAAAGCAACTTACCTCTACCGATAATAATCCCCTTCAAAAGCTCAGATTACAGTAAAACCAAATGAAATCAATCAAAAACCACCAGAACTTCAGCCAATATGTTTATGCTCATGGAAGCAGAATAAAGTAACCGGCCACAACGCAAAACTCAAAACAAAAAAAAATGAAAAAAGACAGGCAACCGAAAAAAAAAACAAAAACAAAAACAAGGAGAGAAATTTCAACAACAGTAATACCCGACAATATTTCCTAAAAGAGAAAGAAAATCTATATTTTCCACCATTAAATAACACCTATAGCATTGACAGAGACTCAGATTAAAGAAATAATAATAATAATAATAATAATAATAATAATAATAATAATAATAATAAAGTTATAAATCAATTAGCTAGTACAGAGGAAAAGGTCCGGTAGTAGAAATGTGGAGTTAGCAGATTCTTAAACTACCTTTGCAGCAATACTTCGATACAGATTAGTAGAATTCATCATTTCCTGCGTCAAATCAGATAATTCAACATTTTTTGCTAGAGCCACATAAACTTAATATATAAAAAGAGCGAGATTAAATTACCACAACATTAGGAGACACAGACGATTATGAAGAAGAAAAATTAGAAGAAGAAGGCCTTCTTTGATGGCATTTGAGGCCTTGTAATGGCAGAGTAGAGGATCTGCAACTCCATAAACAAACATAAAAAAATATAAAAATTAACAAAACATCAGCCCAATTGAACACTATAATTACGATGTATAATATGAAGACCACCGAATGGTTTAAGATGTATAGCCTGTATCATTAAGAAATATAAATAAAAATCCCCACTACACTAATATTGAAATATCCAATTGAAAATCAAGCAATAGCAATTAAATTAACCTCTGAAAGAAGAATATCAGCTTGAGAGAAATTGGCTCCATCAATTTCAGCCTCAGCTCTCTGCCTTGGAGATAGAGACTCCAAAGCATTACGAATTGTGGTTTCATCATGATTATCACGTCCAGCAACAAGGCAAGCAGGGGAAACGGCGGTTGAGCAGCAGCCGCAGGAATTGACGGTGAGATTGGGAGGAGACAGATCCCTAATGATTTGAAGAGTATGAAAAGAACCTTGTCTACTGCATGTCCGGTGAGTGCAGACACTAATCTCTTTGGTTTCGGTTTCGGCCATGATTGACACACATTGAACATACTTGCTTAACACCATTTTCAGTTTTGAGGAAGACACAGAGGTGGCGGCCGGGTGGATGGCAGCGACGATGATGGATGGTGGAAGAAGATGAAAGTGAGAGAGAGAGAGGAGCGGCCGTGTGTGTACATGTAAGGGAGAAGAGAAAATTTAGGAGTTTCAATATGGGGTATTTATAGACAATGGTAATTTTGTAAATAATTAGAAAATTAGAAATTTTTCATTGAAAATGAAAATTAATTCCGTTGCTATTTAATTGAAATGAAAAATTTCGTAACGGAATTATATTTCGATTGCTAATTTAGCAACGGAATTTCAATTCGGTTGCGATTTTAGCAATCGAAACAAATTTCGTTGCTATTTAGCAACGGAACACATTCCGTTGCTATTTTGGAAACCAATTTTTTAACCTATATAATTTAGCAACCGAATTATTTTTCATTGCTAATATAACAACGGAAAATTAATTCCGTTGCTAAATTAGCAATGGAAAACTAATTCCTTTGCTAAATTAGCAACGAAAAACTAAATTAGCAACGCAAATTTTTTCCGTCACTATTTTTCATTCCAAAATTTTTTTGTCATCCGTTGGCGCCTTATTTAGCAATGGTATAGTAATTCTGTTGCTAAATTTTGACGCTAAAAATTTCCTCCACTTTTAGCAACGGAAAGTAACCAAAAAATTTTCGTTGCTAAATCTAGAAAGTTTAACCAATTTTAGCAACAAAAATGCAATTCCGTTTCTAAATTAGCAACATAATAAATTTCGTTGCTATTTTTAAATTTTCTTGTAGTGTTTGTTAATTATGGCTTTGGAAGTGTCATTTATAGCAAAAGAAACTCCATAATCTCTTCGCCCACCAATAATATTTTAATAGTAAACAAGATCAGAAATGATACACCATTGGCATTCTTTAACTATTCCTAATTGTTATTATTAACCTTATGCTCGGTTGTCATTTTTAGCTATAGATATACAAATGTCATTTTAATACTGTTGGTTTAGTAATTGTTTCACTATATATAAATGGCCCTTTGATTTGTTTTCTTCAACTGCTCAAGTAGCTACATTAGGCCCCATTTGATCTAATTGATGATTTTAACTAGTAGATATACATAAACTGCTTCTTTTCATAAACTGCTGCTTTTGCTATATATTTAGTTGTTTAAATTACTTCTCTTCATAAGCTGCTGCTTTTGTTATATATTTAGTTGCTTATTTATTAATGGCTATTAACTATCATTAATGGCTTTCCCCTTCTATCTTTTGTTTATTTATTAATGTGTGCTAGAACAGGAATTTTCACTGCTTTGTTTAATCATCACTGGATAAAAGTAATCCAACATCATCAATAGAGGTTGAAAATGAAGATTCTGGGAGTAGAAGTATTTCTTGTCCTCCTCGCCCCATCCCTAGGAAAAAAAGTAGTAGGTTGGGTTCTAGAAAAATTTCTGTTCTATAGGATCATTTTAGGTTGGTAGAGTGTGGAGATAAAACTAGGGCAGTTTGTGTATATTGTGAGAAATTGTATGCTTCTGAATCAAAGATATATGGAACTAGTACTCTATGGGCTCACTTGAATAACCAATGTAAGGAGTATCCTTATAGAGTAATTAAGGCATCGCAAAAGGGTTCTAGTTCTAGTTCTGGATGTAGTAGTGAAAGTCCTAGAGTGAAGGGTTTTGATGTGGAGGAACTTAGAAAAAAACTTGCTAGGTATGTCATATTAGATGAAGTTCCTTTTAGAGCTGTTGAAAAGAAGGGGTTTAGGAATTATTCTTATACTTTGGAACCTAGGTTTGTGGTTCCATCTCGCATTATTTGACTAATGATTCAGCTAATGTCATTATTTCAAGTAGTCAACTCTCCGACGATAAGAATTTAGATGATGTTGAGGAGGATCAAGTCATTAGTTTTCAGCATAAATACTCGAGGCATAGGAAACAAAAAGAAAATTTAAAGAGTAATTCCGAAGTTGTAAAGTATTTATCTGAAACTTGTAAAGAAATTAACGAAAATTTTGATATCCTAGGATGGTGGAAGATTAATGCCTCTAAGTATCCCTACCTTTCTCTATTACCAAGAGATGTCCTAGCTATTTCGGTGTCAACGGTTGCGTCGGAGTCAGCATTTAGTACTGGAGGTAGGATATTAGATCCTTTTAGAAGTGTATTTTCACCTTTAATGGTAGAAGCACTCATCTGCTGCCAAAATTGGTTGGATTTAGCTCCAATTGATCTTTGAGAAGCAATGGACAATGTGGGAACATATAAAGAGGTTGAATTAGGTGCTGTTTATTTTTGAAGTTATAGTTTTTATGTTATAATTTCAAATGAAATCAACTTTTTTAACTCATTTTGTTTGACAAATTTTCCAAATTTGTGTGCATTTTCAATTCAAGAGTGATCGAAATCCATAGCCATTAGCACCTGTTAACATTTTTGTGTTAAATATATTCTATCATATTTTGTAATTGATTAAGTAAAAATTTATTATTTTTTCATTGCACTTCTGGACATTTAACTAATAAAATTATATTTCAGTACAATATTTGGATGTATTTAAATTTTAGTATTTATTAGTTTTAAATTTAGTATATAGTATTTTAAATTTAGTGCAATTTAGTATATAGTAGTTAATTTACTTCAAACCGTTTTTAAACAATTTCAAAACCACTCCAAACTGTTATAAATTATAATAAAAAACTGCTCCAAACCGTCCCAAACCATCAACTTTTCTACATATTTGTTTGGGTTGGGTTTTTTGTATTTTTGAGCCAACCCAACCCATGAACACCCCTAGTTGCATCCGAAGAAGGATCCACTGAAACAGTCCTATCATTTTTGGAAGATATATTACAAAATAGAGAACTAAAACATATTCATCTATGCTCATAAAAACAATTATGAAAAAGTCAATTTACAAAAAGATAATTCACAGTTGAGTACCTAATATGTTCCTTGATCTCACCGGACTGGTATTTCTCCTAAAACAAATGCAGCCAGAAATGATTAAAAAAATGAAAAACATAAACAGAAAAAAAAGGATAAATAAACATAGTCAGTTACAAGCACAAACATATATAACAAATGAAAATACAATGGATTACACAAAATAAGAGAGTAGGGGCCAAAGCATGCAACTTGTCCAAAATCTAAAAACCAGGGGCTACCTAAGAAAATTATTGACTTGAACTTTTATCTAAACCAATCATAATATGAAAAGGATGAAATATTAAAATAAAGTTACTATTTCAAATTTTTGAGCTTCAACGGTTCTTCCTTGACTAAGTATATAAATCGACCAGGAGTCGTAAATCCCCCAGCCGCAGGCACAGATTTGCATCCAAGCTGTATGTTTATGAGGAAATCTGATATGGAAGATGACTAGAAAAGCAAAATACCTGCACAAAGGAGAACCAGAACTGAAATTCAACCATTGGTGAGCAGTGAGGCGATGGCAAATTCAAGAAGCACCAACAAATAAATAGCTGAAGAAAATATTTTGAAAAAAAAATGAATACCTGAATGAGAAAAAGATGAGTAATTCCAAAATAATGGCAAAAATGTAAAAAGTGTGAAAACCTAAAATTAAATGTTGGCGCAGTTTTGGCTTTTAGTGGTGCCGCGAACGGTGGCATTTTGGTTACGCATAAAGGCATCCTTGTAGTCCCCCATGGTGATGGGATCGGAACCCTGCTAGTGTTTTAGTTGTTTTGAGAAAAACTAGAGATCAGTTTGGTGAAACAAAAACTTAGACGATTGACTATATCTTTGTATAATTGAGAAAATGAAGCTGTTGAGATCAAGGCAGTTCAGAGGCAGAGGCATAGGAGAGAGGAGGGGAGGCGACTGCATCGAAGAGGAAAGGAATAGAGAGAAAGTAAGGGGGAGGGAGAGGCAAAGGCTGAAAAATGAAGTATTTATACTTAGGTTAAAAATGAAAATAGCAACATATTGTTTTTTTCGTTGCTAAAATAGCAATCGAAAACAAATTTCGTTGCTAAATTAGCAATGGAATTGGAAAAAAATGTTGTTGCTATTTTGAAATCGAATTTTTCTAACCCTGGCTATTTAGCAACCCAATTATTTAGCAACGAAAATTAAATTTTGTTGCTAAACTAGCAACAGAAATCATATTCCGTTGCTAAATTAGCAATGAAATTTTTTTCCGTTGCTATTTTTCATTTCAAAATTTTTATATCATTTGTTGGCGCCTTATTTAGCAACGGTATAATGATTTTGTTGCTAATTTTGGTTGCTAAATTTTGGCGCTAAAAATTTTCTCCACTTTTAGCGACGGAAGATAACCAAATATATTTTCATTGCTAAATCTACAAGATTTAACTAATTTTAGCAATGGAATTAGATTTTCGTTGCTAATTTAGCAACAGAATCAATTCTGTTGCTATTTTTTCGTTGCTATTTTTATATTTTCTTGTAGTGATTTTATACTGTGATCTTGGCTTCAGTCATGTGGATCAATCACTGGTAAAGTGTTTACTTGATTTTCAGCCATGTGGATCAATCACTGGTGAAGTCTCTCACTTTGTCTTCAGCCATGTGGATCAATCACCGGTGAAATCTCTCACTTTATCTTCAGCTATATGGATCAATCACTGGTGTCTCTCACTTTGTCTCCAGTCATATGGATCAATCACTAGTAAAATCTCTCACTTTGTCTTCTAGCTCTAAGCTGTGTATGTCCATTAGCTAAACAAACTCTACTCTCCTTTCCTCTAAGTGCTATTTATATTACTCAAAATCTTTTCTTTTATCAATGAACTAAATGTCTTGATATAGGTTATATAGATTGTCATTTGGTTCAAGATAAGTACAAGAATGGAGTGATTTTGCCTAAGCACATCCTTCTTCTTCCCAACTTGCTAACATCTTCACTAGATCTCTTCCTGCTCATTTTTTTATTCGGATTTTGTCCAAGTTGAGCCTGTTTCAACTCAATATGGCTCTAACTTGAAGGGGGATGAAGATTATATTTATTTGTTTTTATTTAGGAAGGGTAGTTTATTCACTGTATAAGGTGTAAATGGTTTAGTATATACAGTTAACACACACTTTATGTGTTTTTCTTCCTAAGGAGATTAATTTTCTTTCATTTCTTTTTGTTCTCTCTCTTACTTGAGAGCTTCTCAACCAGGTATCCAAAAAATTATTACCCGCTGTCATCTCTACTTGGTAGATTCTCATTGGTGTTTAAACCCTAAGCTTCCATTAAAGTTTAGCTGTCAAAGAGAAAATAAGAGCAAAATGAAATGGAAATACCTCTTTGTATTAACTACAACGATGAAGAAACAAAACATTTGTTTATATACACACTTTCTAGATAATAAAGACAAAAAACAATTCTAACTAACTAACTAATAAATAAAACGGTGAGTTTATGGATGAATGAGTGAACGGTGAGTTTTATACTATTATTTCTTCAGCCCCCCCACAAGTTGGAGCATGGTGGAAATCAACCAAGCCCAACTTGCTACATAACTTGTTGAACAGAGTAGCATTCAAAGCCTTTATAAAGACATCTGCAACTTGTAACGATGAGGCCCAATATGAGGTTTCAATAAATCCTTGTTTCAATTTCTCATGAACAACATGGCAATCTATATCAATGTGTTTGGTTCTTTCGTGGAATACTGGGTTAGCAGTTATACGAAGTGCTGCTTTATTATCACACCTTAAAGAAATAAAAAGTTGTAATATAAAAGCAAGATCACGAAAAAGATAACGGAGCTATTGAAGTTCACAAACCATCATTTCCATACTCATGTACTTCGCTTTAGCAGAAGATCTCAAAATTGTTGGCTTCATGTCGCTTTTCCAAGAAATCAAAGATGAGCCAATATACACATAAAAACCAGTAACTGATCTTTTAGTGTTAGAGCAAGCACCCCAATCAACATCACAATAAGCTGATAAAGTAAAAGAATTATGAGCAGAAAAAATAAGCCCAATAAAGGACTATTCTTCACATATTTCAGCAAATGCATAGCACATTGCCAATGCAAAGTTCTTGGAGCATGAACAAATTGACTTAGCTGATGCACATCAAATATGATATCTGGCCTAGTAAAGCCAACATACAATAATTTCCCCACCAATCTTCTATACTACTGAGCATCATCCAACAGAGATCTAGAATCAGAATTGGAAGTTAATTTTATACCTCTTTGAAGAGGATTAGTTGCAAGTTTAGCTCCTAAAAGACCTGCCTCTTGAATCAAATCCAAAGCATACTTCCTTTGATCAACATATAATCCCTCCTCAGATCTCGCAATCTCCAACCCCATAAAATACATGGCAAAACCAAGATCTTTAATGGTAAATTTAGCATCCAAAAACCTTGTGACCTTCAAAATCTCTATTTCTGAATTGCTAGCGAGAAGCATATCATCAACATAGACTAAGATGGCCATAAAAGCATCAACAAGCTATAAAGTAAACAAATAGTGATCATTAAAAGACCGCTTAAAACTATAAGATAGGAGTTGATTTGTCAATTCAACATGCCACTATCCCGAGGCTTGTTTCAAGCCATAAAGAGACCTCTTTAATCGACAAACAATTTGAGCATTGGAATAACCATCAGTTGGAGACATATAGACTTTCTCATCAATAGTACTATGCAAGAATGCATTATTAATGCCTAGCTAATGCAGTGCCTAATTTTTAGCTGCTGCCATAGCGAGAAAAACTCTGACAGTGACCACCTTAGCAATAGGAGAGAAACTATCAGTGTAATCAAGCCCCTCAACTTGATTGTAGCCCTTGGCCACCAACCTAGCTTTATACCTGTCAACAGAACCATCAGGTTTAAGCTTAATTTTATACACCCATTTTGAACCAATTGCCCTTTTTCCTTTTGGTAAATCAGTAATAGCCCAAGTTTGATTTTTTTCCAATGCTGCTATTTCATCAGCCATAGCACGTTCCCACTGTATATGCCCTTTAGCATCTGTATAAGATTTGGGTTCTATGAGTTTTGACAAATTGTCAAAAAAAACATGTATAGTCATTCGAAAAATGACTAAAACAAACAAAAGGAAAAGTGGATGGAGTGTATGATGTGGGCTTGATAACTTCAACAATATCACCAACTTGTTCATGAACAGCATTGGTTTAAAAATCAACAAGCCAAGCTAGAGGTTTAGTTTGCCTCATGCTCCTCCTAGGCAAGACTAGAACAGGAACTACAACTGGACTACAAGTGTAATAACTATACTAGATAATCCTGAATTACTGTTACTAATTACATTCCATTAATCTCGTGAGTCATCTGTTAATGATGCATATAGATATATACATACACATATACTTTACAAATCATATAAGATTAAGTTTGTTACAGTAACATGTTGCTTGGTTATTAATTACAGAACTTGATAATTACATGATTTTAATACAAAATACATCATCATATAACCAAAAAGATACAAAATTGAATCTCATACTTCAAAACTATTCTTCCTAGTCTGATGTTGGCTTTGGAGATTGTTGGCTTTGTCCCTGAAGAAAAGGTCTAACATGCGAACCTACACGAATAAACACCCGTGCTAAGCTATAAAGCTTAGTGGGAAACAAACTAACATGTTGATAACCACTCATAGCGGTTATCACCAAGCATACAATAATAATACAAAATAAATTGCATTTACTTCATTAATAAATAATATAAGATGCATTATTGGAAGAAATAACTATATCATTAAATCATAAAATAAAAGGTTGTAAACTATGTATGCATACCATTCATCTTATAAACTGCCTGTTTTAAATTCCTGTGGGTGTGGATAACGGGTGCTGTGGATACCATAAAGTATCAAATCTGTAAATACCCAAAGGTATTAAATCTATGGACCCAATCGGGTCAGAACTGTGGTCTCATTTAGAGACATACTGTGGACTCATAAGAGTCAGACTATAGCAACTGCGGCTGTAACCCTATAGGCATGCCTATCTATCCACCACCAAGTCTTTATATGCAGGCAAAATAAATCATATTCCATATATTATGAAATTGTACGCATGTGATCCAATATAGCATAAATGAATGCAAAGTACTAGAATGTTATACATTGTTAATTTCATAACATAAACAATAATCATTGTACTGTAATTTCATTGAAGTAAACACATGCATACTATACTTTGAATAATAAAATCTTAAATTCCTATCTTGAACAAATCTTATGACTAAAGGGGTATATCACTATATACTTGTAAATTAGAATGATTTATAAGCTTAGGAAGGGCTTAGATAAGTTTAGACATCAAATTAGGTCATAAAATTCCAAGTATTAAAATATAAGGAAGGGTCACGATTACTACCAAATTCATGGTAACCGTGAGCCTAGACATGCAACAGGGGTCACGATTACTACCCAATTCCTAGTAACCATGACGTATATTGTACCTTGGTTCTGGACTGAATGTTACCTACCTCACGGTTACTAGCCCTTGGATGGTAACCATGAAGTAAGGCTATGGGAGTGGGTCACGGTTACTATGAATTTCTTAGTAACCGTGAGCTAGGATGGGTTTTGGTTCTGGATTGAAAACTAGGGTGGCTCATGGTTACTACCAAAAGCTAGTAACTGTGATGCCCTAATCTGCCCAAACGATAGATTTCCAGTCCTAGGTTCTAAGCCGATTTTGACCTGTAAAACAGCATTTTCAGCAAATATGCCCTCCTACAAAGTTGTATGCCTATGTTTCTATTTTCTAAAACACCAAAAATCATCTAAATCAGACCTGTAAATCTTCAGATATACAAGAAAAACCATAGACTGCTCATAAAATCGGGGTAACAACTATAACCAGATTTCAACACAAATTTTCACTATCAAGCAGTGACATCAATTCTCGGTTTCTTCTATCAAAATCAAGATATGTGTGTCTAGTTTTTATATCAAATAGAATTTCTCCATTTGAATAACTATAACTCAAGATATGGCCAAAAGAGTACAGACTGGTCCTTTGATTCTTAAAATAGATTTTTGTATCTTTCAACAAAACTTATATTTTTCATCTCTAAACCACTTCCAAGCTTAAAATCGACCATAAAACATATAATAGAAGCAGTAAAGACATCTCTTATGTTAAAACATCAAGCATATACACACATAATTATGCAAGTTCTCATACCTTGTTTAAGCTCCAACTTTTCTTCACTCTTGAATAGCCTCCTTTCCCTTCTTCTTACTTGTTTCTCCTTCTATAACATAAGAACTCAACCATGAACACCCATCTCTCTAATCAATAAACAACACATAACAAAAGAAAATACAAGAATACCTTATAAGCAAAACTATCCAAATCTTCTTTTGCTTACCAAAAATCCAAGAAATCTAGAGAGAGGTTTAGAGAGAGAGTTTAGGGTTTGAGAGAGGATGAGAATGAAGAATGAAGACCACTTATTTGGTTGGCCATCTCTCTCAAAAATATCTCCCTCTCTCTTACTTTTTATTGGTCCAAATGTCATGTTTTTGGCAATATTGCTCTTTGGTCCTCTAATTTCCTTTATTTCTAATTATACCCCAAAACTTACTCTTTCACTTTTCAATTAGGTCCCTCTTTATACATTTACACTTAATTTGGCATAGAACCTAGTAATTAATTAGTGAAAATTCTCCTAGGGTATAATAAGGGGCATTACATCAAAAACTTGAAGAAGTATCTTGAACATCAGGAGAAACAGATTGATCACCCAAATGAGAAGTAGAAATGTCGGGTTCAGTAATAGTGGGAATAGAGAAATCATCTAAAACAATAGGTACAATAGAAACCGGTTGTTGCGAAGATGAATTATCTGTAGACTTCTGTTTAAAAGGAAAAATCTCCTCATGAAAAACCAAATCTCTAGTAACAAATTTTATTCTTCAAATCATACACCTTGCAAGCCTTTTGACCAGGAGAAACTCCAATGTACACACCTTTAATGGCTTGGGACTCAAACTTATCCTTGTTTGGCCTATTGTTAGTACAATAACATAAACACCCAAATGTCTTGAGGTGTTTCAGAGATGGTTCTTTTTGAAACAGCATCTGATAAGGGCTTTTCCAACCAAGAATAAAAGATGGCAATAAATTGATCAAAGTCGTGGCATGTAAAATAACATGACCCCAAAAAAATTTCGGTAAAAAGGCTTGATGAAGTAAAGCTCTTGCCACCTGTAACAAATGTTTATGCTTACACTCAACCACCCTATTTTGCTGAGGAGTATATGGGTAGCTCTTTTGATGAATAACTCCATTCTCCTGTGACAACGCTTGACAACAATAACTGATAAATTCTCCTCCATTATTCGACCGAAGGATCTTAAGACTTGCTGCAAACTGGTTCTTTATCATTTTTAGAAACAATGACAAAATTGTAGTTGTTTGAGATTTTTGTGCCATTAGTTATGTCCAAGTACATCTGCTAAAATCATCAACAAGAATTAAGAAATAATGTGCTCCTGATATAGAAGCATGAGCATAAGGTCCCCACATATCAGCATGTACAATCTCGAATTTAGCTACTGCTCTAGAGTGACTTACTGGAAACTATAACCGTGTCTGCTTTGCCATGAGAAAATAAGAGCAGGACGAAATGGAAATACCTCTTTGTATTTTCTACAATGATGAAGAAACAGAGCATCTGTTTATATACACACTTTCCAGCTAATGAAGACAAAAAAACAACTCTAACTAACTAACTAATAAATAAAACGGTGAGTTTATGGATGAATGAGTGAAACGGTGAGTTTTATACTATTATTTCTTCAATTGGGAGAGACTCCAATACTCAAACAAGCAAGCGAGGAAGAAAGGTGAATTTTAAAGAGAGGAATTTAGAGACCATATTTTGTAGAGCTGAAGACTTTATATAACGTGTCTTGCTTGCATTCAATATGCCAAGGGTAATAACTAATAACTGTCGGTCTTTAATTTCCTCATGAATGCTCGTAACGGTTAGACTGCTCGTTTAACTGAGTTTATGAAACATTTCTTATATAGTCCGGTTATCATTCCTATAATTTTTTTTCCATCGGTAGTGTTGATGAAATTAAATAGCTATTGGAGCATTGAGATACTCCGCCACATTTGAATATTTTGGTAGTCAAAGTTGCTAAAATCGTCCGATTATTTACAAAGTGCCAAGAAAAAGTACGTGGTTATATTGGTAAGAGAGACAATTTCATGGCGTGCGTGTGTATATACACACCAGCAAACAATCATTCAATTTATCTAAATTCCAATTTTTTTTTTTAAAGAGATGTATTTACAACTACTAATGTCATTGACAAGATTTGACTGCTGGCTAGCTCAACTCTCGTAGTTTAAGTTACAATTATTTTATTAGCTAATAATCAACCTTTATTAATAAATTACTAATAATGTTCCGTCCATGTCATGAGATGATACTAATTTATCTCAGAAAGTTGTTCCGAATGTATTGGCCATTGCCAAAAAGCTCAGAAGCCAAATAAAACTTTATTTCTTTAATTTTACAAGAGGAGATGGAACTGGAATCAACATAAGGTCTAACTTTCTTCTAGTTATTACCCCAAAACACTCAGACATGTCGATACTTTCTGAGTTAGCACCAGGCAAATTTCCAATCAAAGTGATACAGCAATTGTGCAATAGTTAAGTGAATATTAGCCACAGCCATGGTGCTGCCTGGACACATCCTTCTTCCAGAACCAAATGGAAGCAATTCAAAATCACTTTCCTTAAAATCAATGGAGCTTGTATGAAATCTTTCTGGATAGAATCTTTCAGGATCTTCCCATGAATTAGGGTCCCTTCCAATCGCCCAAGCATTGATCAGAACTTTAGTTTTAGGATAAACATCATATCCACAAAGTTCACATTTCTCTGTGCATTCTCTAGGAAACAATGCTAGTGGAGGATGTAATCTGAAGGTTTCTTTGATAATCAGCTTCAAATATTGCAGTTCATGAAGTTCATCTTCATCCACAGTTCCCTTTTCACCGAAAACTCGCCTCACTTCTTCTTGTGCTTTTTTCATCACGCAAGGGTTCATCATCATTTCGGACATTGCCCACTCAATAGTTACTGACGTGGTAACATTTCCAGCTCCAAGTGCTTCCTGTAATAGAATCAGAACTTTTTTTAAGAGATAAAAGTTGATTTTGAGCCTAAATTATTTAAGAGCGAGCTCCTGAATTTTTTTTTTTTTTAATTCTAAACTATATAAAATATGACATTTTTATTTCGTAAACTACTCAATCGCATAATGCGATGCAATGTTTATTTTAGAGGTAAAATATATTTATTTTAATAAGTTTAAAAATAAAAGTTATATATTTTGAAAAATATAAAGATAAAATCTTTTAATTTCAAATAATTTTGTTTCATATGATAACTAATCTCATAATGCAACATGATATTCACTTTAAAAGTAAAACATATCTATTTTAATAAGCTTAAAAAAATAATGACATTTTTGCAGTAAGATATTATATTTCTTTTATTTTTTATTTTATATTATATTGACAGATTTATATATTATATTTAATTTAAATTCTTATACTTCGGTTTGATCCGATCGAATATCTGACCATTCAAATTTTACGTTTCTAACAACATGTTTAAATCTTTTAAGTGAAAACAAAAAATTGTTTTTTTTTTTTAAAAAAAGAGGGAGCAAGCCTTAAACAAAAATTTCAATGAAATTTTCTTAAAATTTTCATTATTTAAATATTCAGTTTGATATTGAAAAACTAAATTACATAAATATAATTTTTGTGCCACTAATAATAGCATAGAATTACTCTCTCCGTTTTTTTATTTGTCATTTTTATTATTTTCACTAGGATTAAGAGACAATAAATATACTTAAATTTAGTATTAAATTACGTGATTAAAACTAAATTATTAAATCTTATTGGTTATAATTTTATTGAAAAAATAAATTAAATTATATTAAAAGTATAAAAGTGATAGATAAATAGAATTTTAAGTTTACTCAAAAGTGACAAATAAAAAAATGGAGAAAGTAATTGTTTAACTTTTATTCTTTTCTTTTCACGAATATATGCCTATTTTCTTTTCTCACCAAAATTACGAAATTTATTCATTATTCTAAGTTTTTACTAATTTGTCTTTAGAAAAAAAAAAAGGAGACAATATTGGTTAAAGTAAGAGTAATTAATGACCGACTTGATTAAAAAGATGAGTTTTGAATATTAATTGCCCTTCGAAAATTGAACAAATGCTTATTTAGCACAGTATATTTGGTAGGGATGAGCAAAAAAAATCGAAAATATGGTTAACCGTAAAATCGATTCGAAACCGAATCGATTTTAATGGTTAATCGATCCAATAAATTCGGTTTCGGTTTTTAATTTTTATATTTTTTATTAATAGTTACGGTTTAGGTTTTAGGTACCGGTTAACGTTAGTCAACGGTTAACCAGTTTATATATATATATATATATATATATATATATATATATATATATATATATATATATATATATATATATATATATATATATATATATATAATTTTTATATCTTTAATTTTTTCTATTTCTCTCTAAAATTTACATAAAATAATATTTTAAAATATATTTAAATTATATTTTTATTTTTATACCTTAATTTATATTATGCCATTCTCTTTAATTATATAGTAATATTTATATATAGTATACGATTAACTTTTATATATATTATTTTTTTATATTATATCATTCTCTTTAGTTATATAGTAATATTTATATATAGTATCTGATTAACGTTTATATATATTATTTTTTTATCATTTATTGGTGTTCATATTTTACTTAATAGCATGTAATTACATTTTTTTATATTTTAGAGTTTATGTTATAACATTTAATATTATTCAAAATTTTATTTAACTTAAAATCAAACATATTCTAATTTTCAACAAATATCAAATCTATTTTATAATATCAGCTATTAATCTATATAACATGAATTTTGACATAGTAAATTATGTTTGTTTCATAATTTTTATATTAAATTACTTTACACATTTGAAATTGAATTAAACTTTGTCTAATTTTTTTTAATAATTTTATGTTATAAATTTTAATGGTTAACCGAAAAATATTGGTTAACCAAACCGAAAAATCGAAATCGATGGACTGGTTAATGGTTAGTGAATTTTAAAAACCGATATTAATGGACTGATTAATTTTTTTTCTGATGGACCAGTTAATCAGTCCATGCTCATCCATAATATTTGGAATGCAACACATATAAATACACTCCAATTTTGATAAATAGACACTTAATTGTGAATAGACGTTTTTTGAAAGGTAGAAACTAATTAGTGAACAAATTGAGTATTTTAGAAAAAGTTAATTTAATAAAGGGCTATGTTAATTAAAGGGTTTTTTTTTAATATTTGTGAAATAGTCAAAGTATATCTAAAAGAAAATGGAAGAAATTTGTCTCAAAATCAATGTATGGATTTAATAATTATGAAATTTAACTTTTGCATTTAATTTAATGTCTATGTCCAAAATTATTTATTTTCATCTTTCCCATAAGAAAAAAAAAATTGAAATGGGATAATTTTTTTTTAACAATTAAAATTATTCTTGATCAAATCATTAATTAATTGAAAAATATAAATCATCCCTAAAGAGTTGGGAGGTCAATTTCATTCTCCATCCCACATTAGCATACCTAATAATGGAATAAAAGTGGAATGAACTTGGCCACTAAAATTTGATCCGTGCCTATCATATGACATGAAATAACAACGTAGTTTCTAAATTTAACGACAACGTCAAAAAAACTTTGGAGCATTTCTAAATTTGAAATTAGATCAAATGTGCATATTGATTGGAAAAACAAGAAAAAGGAAAATTTAAGCCATACATTTCAAAAGAATCTTGAGTTCTTGACTGAAATGCTAAAAAACAGACTGGCCTATATATGGTAGGTTTGAAAGATAAAATGCATTATTGATTGAAAAAATGGAAAAAAGAATTTTGACGGTACTTTTTTTTTTTTTCCATCTGTAGAAATTTAATTTTGGACCATGATAAATGGACTATACAAGCGGAATTCTCTTAAGTAAAACCCGAACTTTTATTTAAATGTTGACATTATTAAAAAATCAATTATAACTTATAGACATTAGTTTATTAATAATAAACCTTTATTTTGTTATATTCAGTACTAATAGTGACTCGTTTCACTACATGAGCTATAGTATAAACTCCTCAAATATTCCAAGACAAGCTCTCTAAGCTCTTAAGCTTTTCAAGGGGGTTAATTTTATCCATGCTCACTGAACTTATACGTAATAGCGTAAAATTAACTAAATAATTTTTTTTTATCGAAATTGTAACTGAATTTAGCACTATTTTATGCAAAAATCAACATGACCAGTTTCCGTTGAAAATCGATAGCAGAGTGCTGACGTAGCACACCATATGTGCAAAAGTAGCTGACTTGGTATGCCCCATGTGCACAAATAGCTGATATCAGCTGATGACGTGACACGCTACTTGTGCATAAGCAGGCCACATCAGCATTTCGGCGATGGTATTCACCGAAAACCGATCATCATGATTTTTGCTCAAAATAATGCTAAATTAAGTAATAATTGTAAAATAAAAAATTATTTAGTTACTTTTACGCTATTAAGCGTAAGTTCAGTAATCATTAGTGATATTAACCCGCTTTCCAAATTAGATAGTTTTTCCATATTTTCTATTACATAGTAGCCTTTTTTGCCAGAAATTTGCAGATACTTTTCCTTTTCAAGTGAGAGGAAACTGTCGGACCATATGATCTTAAACTACTTTAATTAACTTAATTTTATAATCCAAAAATTCACTAGACATGAAAGAAATGAGGGAGTATATGTGCACCTATTAAAGTATAAAAGTCAAAATGAGGAACCAAAATCAAGATTTTATGTACTTTTAATTGAGTGCTAGCAAAAAAAAAATACTCAAGGTTAACTATGAACCACTTTCTATTAACAAATAATATGTTTTTAATTTTAATAAAATTAAATAATTTACGAAAAATAAAAGTTAAAACTAAATACTAGAATGTTATATAATTTATAAATAATAAGAGTTAACTTCAATTATTGATCACAAAAGATTATTTATATTACTAACTAAAAGAATCATAAATTTATAAGAAATTAGAAATTGAACATATAATAGTAAAAAATAAAGAATATTGCTATTGAATAAAAAGTCAAATTTTGCAACATCGCTATCAGATAAAATATTAAAAATATATATATATTTTTTTTTCTAAAATCATAAAGAACTTAACAAATGAAAGATCCATTTCTAGTTAGCTCGATCTTTTTATTATACTTGGACGGAAAATTAATAGAAGGCTGCAATTGAAAACATGCATGAGTTGTTTTCCCACTATACATATTATAAAACTAATAAGTAGTTTATGGAGATTTTGTCGTTTTTCCGTCACAAATTTCAAAATTTTCCAACTTTGGAATAGATAGAGGCTCTAAACATACTAACAAAGGAAAGAATGGGAGAATCTCAAAAGCATTAGTTGAAACAACTTCCGTCTCCATCATCTACGTATGCGGATGCTTTACACAAACAAAACAATTGCCTAAAATGATACTAATATTACTTAAAGATGGACCGTATACATGTGCACCATACAATGTCCATTGTTGCATTGAAAATACATGACTGATGAATTTAATATTATATGAATTAATCATAAAAGCTAACTTATAAAACTGGAAGTATTAGTTTAATTTATAAAATCGGTGGATACTTAACAATTTTGTCATTTGTTTAAAAAGTCAGAAATTCATAAAATTATATGGTAGTCTGAGACACGCAAACGTAACATGTAAATGGTTTTTAGTGTCAGATTCGCCTGCTTGTAGATAAAAAAAAATGTCAAGATATAATTTTCCATACATCACCTGCACATCAAAACATTATTGGATCAAATTAGTTGTACTCGGAGAAAACAATTTTCTTAACTCAAAATGATCACACCTAAATTGAGCAATTTGTATTTAATTATTATTGCATTGATAAATAAAAAATGCAGTCATTGTGATTTGTGAAGCACATTACAACTGTCAATTACAGTATAATTTTAAGAACTATTTTATATAGATGAACTGGCATGCATTAAACTATTATAAACAATAACAGCATCACTTTTAAAGGTTAATTTTATCCATAAAATAAAATTATAAAATAAAAATGCCACAATTTGTCCATTTTAACTTAAAAGTTAATTTTATCATTATAACCGAAACTTAATGGAATAAAAGAAAATTTTTTCATAAAAATAATTGAACTTTAAATATATAGTTTAGAAAGTCTTTTACCCAAATTCAAGTGGAAGTCCAATTGAAAAAATCAGCCAGCATGCCACATCATCAAATGCTATAGTATAGCAATTTAGTCAATTGTCACGTGTACAAATTGCCAGATCACTTATGCTATATCATCCAAAAATATCTAAGTTATACATGTGGCATTGACACCTGACAAATGACTAAATTGCTATACCATAATTCTTGATGATGCGGCATGCCAATTGAATTTTCCGATTGGACTTCCACCTGAATCTCGACAAAGTGATTTTATGGATTATATATTCAAAAATTAGTTATTTTTATGAAAATATCAAAAATATTTCTTTTATTACTATTCAGCTACTAACCTATAAGTTCGGTAATCATTGACGAAATTTACCCTTAACTTAGAAAATCACTTTGTCCGAAAACCAACCAAAATTCACAGGAATGTACAATTGGTATATATGCTATTGCTATCAGTTGACAAATCAACTTATCGGTTGACTCACATTTTCTACGTGTACTTGAAATCTATTGACACCTCTAACATGTTCTTGTTCCTCATTTTGGATATCATTGATATATGCCAACTGTATATCCTAATAAAATTTTGATCAATTTCCAGTCACAATGATTTTTTAAGTTAAAATGGATAAAATGAAGTATTTTTGTGTTATAATTTTTTTTTTCGTGACTTTTTCGTTATAAATGGATAATTATAGTGAAATTAAATTATAGTAACCTTACTTCTCATATGATGTTGGAATCTACTACGTACCTCCATGTGCCCTTGCATGAAAATGTGATATTTTAGTATATATATTTTATATAATCTCCTTATATTTTCATTAATTTATTCCTTTATTTATTAAAATTACATATGAAAATTATGAGATAATAATTAATATTTGTTAATAACCATAAATATTAAATAAAGATAAACTAGATTTAAGTCACTAAATTTAATATAAGAAAAAGGTAAGTGGATTTGGACTAAGTTATGGTTAACCAATTGGTTAACAGTTAATCGATTTATATGTAAATTTACACATATAATATGAACATGAGGGTAATATTTATATGTATACATATTGTACTCTAATATTAGAAAGTAGATAATTGATAAATTAATATTGATTTAATTTTATTTTAGTTTATTATTATTAATCTAAATGACTTGTATTTTATATTTGAAACTTGGAGAATTTACATTTTAATTTGATAGATAAATTGAAATTTTTTATATTTTTGTAATGGTTAGCCAATGGCTAATGGTTAACCAACCGTATTTAACAATTAATCGAATGTTAATGCACTATACTTAAATTTTGGTTTGGAAAAACTGAATTTTAACGGACTGGACATTAAAAAAAAAAAAGCTATGCAAAGTTTAATTAGTCCATGTCCACCCCAGTATACGTCTGATTTTGCATGCATTGGACTACAATTCACACAAATGTTGCACAAGAATTTTGGAAGCAAAAAAAAAAAGAAGAAAAATATTTTTATTGATTAAAATGG
Organism: Excoecaria agallocha; assembly: GCA_037975025.1. Lineage (NCBI taxonomy): Eukaryota > Viridiplantae > Streptophyta > Magnoliopsida > Malpighiales > Euphorbiaceae > Excoecaria > Excoecaria agallocha. The sequence continues at coordinate 4,337,128 of CM075815.1, read as the reverse complement.
GTTAATTTATTTCAAAGAATTAAATTTGGATTCAATTAAATTTAAAAATAATTATCGTAGAGAAAATAAATCATCCCCATAATTAATAAAAAAAGAAATAAAAATAAAATCATCCCTAAAAAGCTGCGAACTCAAGGTCCTCCTCCATCCCACTTGAGCATATAATAAAATGAAGGGATAATAAGGTGGTGGGGCAAAGTTTAATTGTGCTAACGTTCTTATCTCTCTCTCTCTCTCTCTCTCTGAAATCTTGTTTATATACAGTGCAATTTGGAACTTGAGAGATGAAATAACAAAGAAACTGATTAAAAAAAATAAAAAAAGTATTGATCAATGCATTATTGATGTAAAAAGAAGTATCAGAGGGTGGATCAAAAAATTTGAAAACCTATACAACAGAGCAGAGCAAAATGCACACACTCCCTTATTTATATTTAAGATCGGAGAGAGGGAACTATCTTGGCAATATAGTCTTTTAAACATCTTGTAAAAGAGTTTTTCGAGCTAACCAATGAGCAACCTTGTTAGCTTCACGGGAAATGTGATGAAAATAAACATTACAGCAAGAAATTAAAAAACGACTATTAATTAATAAAGGTATGTGACATGAAGGAGAAGCTTCGCTCTTGTGGATAGCTTGTATGAATTGTAAACAGTATGGATTCCAAGAAGAAATTATGTGCTGAGCTTTCATGAAAATCATTACTTCCCTAACAGCTGTAGCTTGTATAAATTTGGAGTGCTAGAAACCGGCAAGTATGGGTGCCGGAATTTGACATGGTAGGCTCTTCATTTTTTGCCAGTTGGATTGCTGGAAACATAGTTATTAAAATCGGATCGGACCGACCGATCGAACCGATTTAACTATGAATCGATAGATTAACCGGTTGGTTCAACTACTGAAAATCAAATTGGCAAAAAACCGGATAGAACCGAAAAATCGGACAGAACCGGGTTTTTTTGCTAAAAAATGTAAAAAATCAATTTTTTTTAATTTTTTCACCCACCCACACACACATATATATATATTTAAAAAAATTAATATTTTAAATTTTAAGTATATCACTTAATAATTTAATATACTTATTAAATTTTTGATTCATTGTAATCAAATATATATATATTATTTGAAAAAATTAGTATTTTAAATTCTAAATATATGTCACTTAATAATTTAATATACTTATTATTTATTTGAATCATTATAATAGTATATTAAATTATTAAGTAATATCTTTAGAATTTAAAATATTAATTTTTTTCAAATAAATAAATAATAAAAATTTAATATATATATATATATTAAATTTTTATTATTTATTTATTTGAAAAATTAGTATTTTAAATTCTAAAAATATCACTTAATAATTTAATATACTTATTATTTATTTAAATTTATTATAATTAAATATAATTATACTCATATATGCAAGATTAATATTTTTTGTATTTATTTTATTAATACTCCATCTAAACATGAAATTATTTTCATGATATGATTGTATTTTTATGTTTCTAACATATAATATTCAATAATCCATAATTAATTACTTGTAATAATAAAATTAAAATTATATTTTGTGACTTATTATTAGAATATTTGTGATATATATTTAATATTTGATGAATATTTTTTTAATTTTTATATAATAGTATTCAAAAAATTATAATAATTATAACATTTTAAAAATAAAAAAAAAATTTGATTGAATCGGTCGAATTATGAATCCTCAGCCTTATCGATTTTTTATTCGATCTGATTTTAATAATATTGGCTGAAAACCAGCGGAATTAAGTGCCGGTTTTTGTCTTTTTTTTTTTTTTTTTTTAAATCCGTGCGCAATTGCCCTTTCCAGTGTATGCCCCTCGCTTCCTGACAAATAGTGAATGAACAAACAAATGTCAAAAAGACATTGATGAGCCTCATAGACAGAATGGCCCTGATGAAAAGAAAAGAACTCAAACAAGAATAGAAAACACATTTCTTTTATTATTATTATTATTATTATTATTATTATTAAAAAAATGGATTAGGGAGGTGTTACTAAAACACCACAAACTATGGTTCAATTTTTCAAAATCCAATACTCTCTAAATCTAAGCACACTTGTTATAACTTGATTACAGATATAGTGAAACAATATTCAAGCTGGGATTTGTATTAACTATGTTAAAGCAAGAAGGCTATCCATCATGAAAATAATAAATAAATAATGGTCACCAACACATGAACAGAAGCAAACTATATATATATATATATAGTTTTTATAATGGGTTCTTCTGCATTTTGCACTCTGACAGGATAGTTTTTATAATGGTCAACAACACATGAAAAGAAGCAAACTACAGGCTGGTAATTGATAAACATTCTAGAAAAAAATAAATAAATAAATAAATAAATAAATAATGTTTCCCATATGAATTGAAAATTTTAAACACAAAATATAGAAGACAAAAACAACTATGAGACCATATGAAGCAAAACAAAAAAAGGTGGAAAGTGAACTTCTCCCATCTATGTTAGATACTAGCACCTATCTCTATTGGTTTTCAGCACCCCAAATTTATAAATATATTTACTATAATCTCTATTTTTGAATTTTTTTTTTCAAAAAACCCAATTCAAAAAAAAAACCCGTCGTATCCGGAAGGACTGTTACCATCTTAAAAGCTTGCTCAGATTGAGTTCTTGGTTGAGGGCTCCTAGAGAATGCAGTCAGCTTGATCACATGCTAAGCAAAATGTCTTTTATCTTCCTTAGATACTCAAGTTTGGATTGAAGATAAGCCTAATTTTGTTTCTCATTTTGTTGGAGCTGATTTTTCTTTTGCTTGCTCATTAAATGAAATGGCCTTTTAAAAAAAAATTAAGAATTAAACTAGCAATATTCGTTAATTTCCAAGACAGGAAAAAGAAAAACTGATGGGCTGGGCTGCGCAAGACGTCCAGAGGCCCACCCCAGTATATAGCAGAAAGTCGAAAAAAGGCAAGAGAGTTCTTCCGTTAAAACTGAAAGAGGTTAAAACACCATTCAACAATCAGATCATAGACGATAACCCCGTTCAACAATCAGACCATAGACGATCTTCATTAGTATAAACATAATCTGAATTACAATCATCCTGATACTCAATAAAATCATCATAATCATAATTTATATCTTCTTATGATGGTACTGCATCTTCTGACAAATCCTCAAATTCTGATGATCTGCTAACGCCATCAGTTTCTCCTCCATTGGATTCACTATTAGATGCTTCACTTCCCATTTCTTCTTCCTCTTCAGATGTTTCATCAGGATAATCATTATATGGATGAGCTTCAGCTGACAAACACTGAATGGAATTTTTAGATTTAAAAAGAAAAAAGAAAGGCACTTTCAAATGCATTTTAAACCATAAACAACAGAAGAAATTATCATACCATTGGAATCATCAGTATCATATTCAGATACATCGTCTGGCCCATCATAAAAGTTCTCATCATCCTCTACTCGAATCCTGAATACAGAAAATACAGAAATTACAACTTTTGGTCAGCCATCAATATCAATCTCGTACACATGGATAACAACTACTTTAAATTTTAAAGCGGAATGGTACAATTGCAAGAAACGTGATGCGTACACGAGATATGGGATTACACCAGCTGCATCATCAATATCCATGTCATCTTTTATGGTATAATAGTCGTACACATAATCATCTGTATATAACATATAAGAAACGAGAATTCCTTCAATATAGCAAGAAAAATTCTAGCTAGCCAAAGTAGTAGAGAAAGGACTAAACTAACAGTCAAATACTAGGTTTCATTATTGGATTTACACTTAGCAATTAAATGTCCCAGGAAACATAACATCTGTCCTTCCCACTAAGAATGCATATAGATTATTGATGGAAAACATAATATCTGGTGTTAACCTTACATTTCTTTATAGAGAACTGCAAACCTTTAACAACTACTGAATAACACTGATCAATTAAACAATGACACTCTACAATTGCAAGGAAAATGCGCAACCGTGGGCAGAAGAGGAAGCAAGTATATCGGATTCAATTTCGACAACAGATCTTGGCATAATATCATAACCTTGCCCAGACAAATAAGCACAAATATCAGATTCAATCTCTGCAACAGTCCTTGGTATAAAATCTGCAGGAATAGGCAGATGGCTACTAAGAGTTCTTTGATCTTCCACAGACATAGCTCTGTCATATAATCTTAAAGATTGTTATTTTCAATGAGTTTAGAACATACAAAAGAGAATTAAATTTTCAGAATTTCAAACTTACTCTCGCTCTTGCACTTCATTGGATCCTTCTTCGACATTAACACGAACAACATCATAAAAATGGCAAATCTCACATATTTTATCACGAACTGCCTTTTTGGTTCCCCTATGACTACTGCATATTCGTTCAAAGCAGGCATTTTGGGCTAACACCTAGAACAAAGTGGTTTGATGATGAGAATAAGAATAAGCTGTGCATAAAAGAAATTAGAGAGAAATTTAACCATGCCCTTTTAAAATAACGGTCTGAAAAATACTTGAGAGTTGGAAAGGACCAGATACAGATATCTAGAAACTCAAAAACAAGACCTAACAGAAGTAGTAGGTTGCTTATGCTTACTATTTCGGAGTTGATTAAAGCCAAGATGAATCTAGGATCTCCCATTCCAAAATGATATGAAACTCTGATATGAAAAATCAATGATCCTATCAACGCAGGCTACGGTATCCGTGGAGGTTGTCTTTAAGGATAAAAAGACACCCAAAATCAGATAGAGCTCTCAGAGATAATCTGATACGCATGTCAATCTAAAGCTGGCTTAGAAAAGCCTAATTAAAAGCCCTTATCAGTACTCAATTTCTCAATGACTAAAATGATATAAATTGCTTAACCTGATGAAGCCTTGATCTCAAGACCTTATTGCTCAAGAGCAATTAAGAACTAGAAGTTTTGCAGATCAATCAGGACACAAGTTGATGGATAAGCGTACAAAGAAAAGGCAAAAAAAAAATTAATGTCACAATTTTTTCATCCTTAGAAACACTTGTAGGATATAAACAACTACAGCCACAGGCACAGCATATAAATGATAACCATTTCTGTTAACAGAGTTTTATATAAAGTTCGATGGTCATCATATATCATCTTTCATGATGCAGAAGAGACCGGTGCACTTTTATTTCGCCAATGTAGTCAGAGAGAATTAGTTTGCTCCTTATGCATTCTCAGAGATCTACACATCATTAAAAAGATTGAAAAGTTACTATCCACATACTACTTTCACTTGTCTATCATCAAAGAGATCTATCTACCTAAGGACATTCATATGTTAAAAAACATCAAATGAAAGTCACTTTGTATTGTCATTAGCTTCAATGTAAAGAACAATATGCATGCAGCCAACAGAACAGCATGAGAACGATTATGATTAAAGAAAGAATCGAGATTAATGGCATGTTAACGATGAAAATTTTGAGCCAATCATTCAGAAGTAATGCACAAAAAGGAAAAGTCACTAAAGTTTTTCAGAAAATACATCCAAATTCTACGATTGAGAAGTATATGTCATCATACATTGAAGCAATTTAGGAATATATTTAAAACTCCTCATGTTAATGGATCAATATTCCACTGAGCATACCTCCTGAATTTTTCCACTATCGGACAAGAGTTCCTCTTTTATCTGTAAGCAATAGATAGGAAATATTTAAAGTGCTGGATATAATCACAGAAAGACTACTCATTGTAATAAAATGCAACTTGGACAGGTTGTTAAGGCTGAGAGAGAGAGAGAGAGAGAGAGAGAGTTTACATTGTCCTTCTTTAAGGTCCTCTTTTTTTCGTCAGTTTCTGGTCTCCCTTCAACAGCATCAACAGAATTAGACTGAAAACAAGTGGCATCTCATTTGTTAATACCATAATGCATAGATTTAACGTTTCACAATTACATATCAGAGGAATAGGTAAACAGGTAGAATTTTTAACACCATGCTAGCAGAGACAAAAAGTACAGAAAAAAAATACAGTACTGAATATTAACTGACCATAAATGATTGGACAACATCCGTGGCGTCCTCCGAGCTATCAACAGTCTCAACGTGCTTTACAAAAACTTTCTTAATCTTCAAATCGCCCACTATCATTAACAAATAAAGATAGATCAGCTCATAAGAGAGAAAGCAATGCTCAAAGTGAAATAGCATATCTTAATAAAGGGAAATTCATATAAATAGCTAAGGAAGGAAATTAGAGTACTCAGTTACTCATGATTTCCTAAATCTCATAATTCCGAGTGCAACACATTGTCGCCTAACACATATAAGCCTAGAGTAGATGACAAACTTATCATTTAAGAATAACACACAGTTACAAAATTAAATTCAGAAGCTCAATCTATCCGACTCAGCCATCCTGATTACTATTTTAAAAATTAGACAACAAAATCATAACTTAAAAATAAAATAAAATAATATATATATATATATATATATATATATATATATATATATATATATGAAAACTGAAGGTTCAATGCCCTATACCTTGTCCATGACCTGAACCATCATCATCGACAAACAACTTTTCAAATTCCAAAAGCGGCCGCTTCGATAGTCTTTCATTAATTTCCAGCCCTACAACGCAGAAACAAATTGAAATCGATATTTTCATCAATTATTTTTAGCTTTAAAGAACTGTAAAGAAAAAACGTTGAACTTACAGAAGGCGTCGAGCCGGGAGTGCCAAGACTTGCGCTTAACTCTAACAATTACGGGTTTTTCTACGGAAGTTGATTTACTAGTAAACGAAGTGTTATCGCTAATAACTGCCATTGCAATCAGATTCTGCTGCTGAGTTTACTCTTTACTTCTGTTCACTGACATCGGCAGAAAAGAACTCTCTACTGTCCACTGTTTACTTTTGGGCATTTATATAAGGCAAAATCTAACTTTTAGTCCTCGAGCTTCAATATTTATTTTTATTTGATCCTTCAATTTCTTTCTTCTTCTTCTTCTTTGGTTTCGGTAGAGTCCGTTTCTAGGGATGATCACGGGGAGGGGATTCCCCGGCCCCGGCGGGGACCCGCCCCGAACGGGGCGGGGAATCCCCGAATTTTCTCCCCGCAGGGGCGGGGACGGGGGAAAAAAAATTCCCGTTATAAAATCGGGGACGGAGACGGAGAATGGGGTATCCGCCCCGCGGGGATCCCTGCCCCGCAATTTTTTTTTTTATTTTAAAATATAATATTTTATAAATAATTATAATTAAAATTAAAATATAACTTAATTTTATTACTTAATTTTAAATTTATGAATGGTTAAAATTTATATTATGATTAATTTTAAATTTTTTATTTATTAAATGTTATATTTTAATTTTAATTATTTATAAAATATTATATTTTAAAATTAAAAAAATAAAAAATTCGGGGATGGGGATCCCCGCGGGGGACGGGGGGGATTTTCTCCCCGTTCTAGATTCGGGGGCGGGGACGGGGAATCCCCGACCCCGCGCGGGGCAGGGAGTGGGGATGCAATCCCCGGCCCTGCCCCGCCCCGTGAGCATCCCTATCCGTTTCTCAAATTTTTCAGTAAGTTTGAATAGAAATTTACTATTACATATTATTTTATTTGTTATCTTTTACGTGTTATTTTGAATAAAATTTAAATATTATTTATCTTTTATTTTTAAATTTTTAATTTAATTTATTTTTTTAATTTATTTTTTTGAATAAAATTATAACTAATTAAATTTGATAATTTAATTTTAGTCACGTAACTTAATATTAAATTTAAATTTATTTATTATTTTTTAGTTTTAATAAATATAATAAAAGTGACAGATAAAAAAATAGGGATAATATTATTGTGTGTAAATATTAAAATTTTAATAATTAATATCTTATAACTATATAATATACCTAAAAATATAATGTTTGGACTTTCGATGAATATAGAGGTTTAGAGTCTATTCGGGCTTCAACCAATATTATGTGAGCCCATTTATTAATTTTCAAGCTTATGATTGATGGGTTCAAGTCCGGCCGAATTTACAAATCGGTCTTGTGATTCTTATCACGAGTTTGTATATAAATTCTCGTTAGCCTCTATGTTTTTTCCCCCTCGAGTTTAAGGCAATAAAAAATTTTATGCTGGAGTCTACTTTTAAGAGATTAAATGGATTGATGGAGTTTTTTCTTATTACTATCAGATGTTTCGAATTTGAATATTGGACGTGAAACATTTTTAATTATTTTAAAAACAAAATTATTTCGTTTATGGGATATATATATGAATTGACAAGATAAGTTGGTATAAAATATAAGATGGTAATAAAAATATATATATACTATGCAAGTCTAATCCAATCCAAACACAATTAAAAGCACTTCCATATAAAGGTTGGTTTGGAATATTGAGTTATATGATTTGTTGAAAAAAAAATATGATTTACTATGTCTAACTAATATACATGCCCTATTACATATATATTGTGTCAGTGTGAGATTATTAATAAATCGAACTGATAGTATTAATAAATCGAACTGATAGTATCTTGTCATATAAGAAAAAAAAATGTTACACATATAACAAAGCAGTGTGACATTTTCCTGCTATAACAAAGCAGTCTGACACACACCTCTATCAAATTACTATTATCTATACAATCGATCATGCCTGCTTCAGAATAGGCCAACCATTAAAGAGTATTGTTCAAAGCTTTTTCGAACTTTATAAATAGCGGGTTTATTCTATAAAACACACACTCCATCTCTCTCTAAATTGAATACATATTCTCTCTCTAAGAGCTTTTCTCTTTATTGCTAACTTAAACATCGAAGTGATAATGCTCGGACAACGAGACAGGCACCTTTTGTGTGGCTTATTTTTTTCAGTTCAATCGAAATTCGCTTTCCTAACCATCGAATATCTCCTTCTTTGCTACACGAAAGCCTTTCTCCGATTTATTATTTGGTGCTTTCGTTGAGAGTTGGTGACTGAGTAGAAGCATCCAACTCCCAGACCTCTAAGAGGAGTACAGATTCACAACCATAGAGCAGAACACCAACAAACGAAGACACCATGAAAATATCCAAGACTATATGGAAAAACAGTGTATGGTAAAAACAAAATCCGAGACTAAAAGAAAGCAAAAAAGTGTGTTCTGGGGCCGAAAGGAAACAAAATGTCTTCCTTTCAAGATATCATACAACATATGCAAGAGACTTTCAGAACTAGCATACTGGGAAAAGCACTGGGAGCGATGAAACTATTGCCTCTCTCCTCATCTTTAGGCAAATCAGATAAGGGTCACCCCTTTCCTTGTCTCAGAGAAAATGACTGACCTCATGACCCAAGTATTAGGACCAAAGGATCATCTTGAAAGGATCTTTTCCCATAAATGATAAAGCCGATCGGGATAGAGATCTCCATCGAAGCAATTCTACAAGTGGCTTTTGGAAAAAGCATACCTAGTATTGAAGGAATAAGAAATTTCCTACTCTAATAATGAAGGAGAATGAAACATCCCCCCTCCTCGATATCATATATCAAGGCATAAATCCTCACAATTCTCTTGTAAAAAAAGACACAGGAGGAATAGGAAACTGCCTCCATACACTCCGACAATCCAAAATATGGGTGCTAATGCTTTCACCCCACCAGCTTCTTATTTTAACAAACATAGAGAAATAAAGTAAAGATGGAAGGATGAAGTATGATTAGATGCAAAGAAAAGGAAAAAACTAGGCGAGCAAGAACTGCCTTGTTCTCATTCGATCGGTCCAGAAGGTATTAAGAAGAAAAAGTTAAATTGGAGAAATGAGGCACTAATGCTAAAAGAAGAGCATGATCAGAGAAAACCCTAGATGGGAAAGGAGAAAAAGAAGCAAAGCAAATCCTTAAGAGCCCATGACGATCAATGTAAAAAACGGATAGGTTCACGCTCAGTTGATACATTTTTCTATGGTGAAGAAGGCCCTAAAAGAAGAAGTGCCTTAGAACAAGGAAAAAATAGTCATCGTTCCAAGAGTTGGTCGGATTCAACAAAGTTACAGATAAAAGAGCAAAAGCTTATGAAATAAATTACTGTAATCTAAATCGAAAGATTGATGAAAATTTATTATTATTCCGATCGAAAAATTGATGAAATTTTGTTTTTATCCCAATCAAAAGATCGATGAAATTTTGTTATTATTCTGATCGAAAGATCGATGAAATTTTGTTAATTCGGATCAAAAGATTGATGAATAAAATTTTTTTATCAAATTTGATTTCTTAATTGCGCTTGACCAACATTCTCCCAATCGATCCAGTAAACATATCAATATACATTGCAACTAATAAGGAGATGATTGTAAAAAATAAAGTTTATTAAAGCTTTTTCCAAAATATTACATTTGAAGTTTACAAAGAGAAAAACACAATCCTATGTCTACCATTGATTGTCGCTGTTCTTCCTTAACCTTCAAGATGTTGCAAATATCTCTCACTTATGGCATGTCGAAACTTAGAAAATGAAAGAAGATCAGACATAGCTTGAGAAGATGAGAACGAAGGAAGCAACAAAAGATAGAGAGCACATCACCCAAAATAGTAAGCGTTGCCATGGTAGGGAATCGCCTAACTGTTCATTCGTCTTCCTAAAATGGCAATATCAAAGCAAGGCAAGAGACACTACAAGAAAATTGGCAAATAGCAACGAAAATTAGCAACCGAATTTGTTGAATTTTCGTTGCTAATAAAAATTAGCAACGGAACATTCGGTTGTAAATTTGATGGTTGGTATTTTTTGCAACGAAAATTATTTTCCGTTGCTAAATTTAGCAACGGATTTTAATTTCCGTTGCTATTTTTACCAACAAAATTAGAATTTTCGTTGCTATATTTACCAACCGAAATCAATTTCCGTTGCTATATTTAGCAACCGAATTAGAATTTTCGTTGCTATTTATAGCAACCAAAATCAATTTTCGTGCTATTTCTAGCAACCGAATTAAAGTTTCCGTTGCTAAATTTCGTCAGTATTATAAAAAAAATTGCAATAGAATTATTGTCGCTATTCTGTCACTAAATTATTGTTGATTTTTTTGCACAAAATTTATGCAAAAACATATATCCGCCAATTAAAATAAAAGTGCACTAAATTATTCTTAACTTCTAACGCTAATCCCCAACTTCTAAAATACAAAAGGTCGGTGTGAAAGGTTAATCATGATTAGTATATGTATTAATCTAAATTGGCAATGACGTAATTGCAAGTTGCATATATATATATATATATATATATATATATATATATATATATATATATATGCAAACAAATAAACATTTTTAAAGACAATATTAAAAGCTTGGCTGTTTTTAGCAAAATATACTTTTATGTTATTCAACCTATTGAAATTCTAGCTATTTTGCTAATCAATTATGTTCGAATTCTATATTTTCCTATCCAAAAAATGTAATTACAAGGCAGGCTTCAGTTCTTCCACCAACCAAATTAGCTTTAAGCTTAGTGCTCCAAGATAATGTGTTTTTTAAGAGTGGACACACCACTTCCTAAAAGAATATTGACTCAACTGCTTACCTATATATGCTATGCACCTAGCTATTAAGTTAATAATTTAATGGTTTTCATTGGTTCGGTCACCTATATCTAAGGTTGAGTGATGATTTGATGATAAAGAAATTCACTTAAATATGTAGCTATATGTTTGTATCTATATATATCTTGTATTTAATAAAGAAATTCACTCAAAGATCTAATCAAGATCTAATTGTATAATCTAGCAAATCCATTGGCAGCAGCAGAATTCCATATGCTCAGTCATTCACAAATAGACCCTAATGCAACTTGTTAGATTAATAACAACTATAGAAATGCAAATTACACTCTATGCTGAATTTTATCTCAGCTTTTATTGATACAAAAGACTGCATATCTTCCTCCATGTCTTTCAGCTGCTGCTTCTATTGAGTCACAGATGTTGCTATAGTCTTATGCAATATCTCAAGTTGCTGGGTCAGCTTAGATTGAAATTTCTGAATAAGTATTCTGTTTCCATCTTCAATTTTATCTTTCCTCTCTGTCAACAAATCATTATCAGTGATCAGTGACCAGTAGTTCTTTGAAAGATCATACCCAAAAGCAAAGTAAGTTTCTGAAAAGTACAAACCAATTTTGGCAAATAAATTGGATACATCTGATGTAGCATTTTCTCAGGTTGTCTTTTTTTTTTAATATAATAGAGTTAATTTCATAAATTAAGTACTGAGAAGCAAGCAACCTAAACTTGCATAAATAAAGTCCTAGACTCAGGCAGTGGCAATAGTTATGAGATGTTCCTAGTAACAGCTATGGCATATATATTGATAGAAATAAAAGAGAAAAATCTATCACAATCACAAAGCCATAGTAAAAATCAACCATGAGAGGAATACAAAATAAAGAGATCTAGGAGTAGTTAAGCTCCGATGATCAGACAAAGGTACCAATTTAAAAAAGATTAAGATTCTGATTTTTTTCTTAAAAAAAGTTGAAAACTAGCAAGCCATTAGCAACCCTAGACTGGAAATGTCTATCAAAATGGATACTACACACTAGATTGCTATCAAAATCCTCATCATTTATCTTTTTGCATAGGCAGTTTCTGCAAACTCCACTTTAAAATTACAGTTAGATCATGCATCTTCTTGTTTAATGCACAAGTAAATATGCAGCTCATGTACCTGAGGTAAAAATAGATGGTAACAATAGCAAACTTGTGGTGAGCTTATAAAAAAATTAATTAACACAAATAAATTCCAAGCAGTGCATGATTTCCAAATGAAAAACTAACAGTATGAACTATGAAATTATAAAAGAGGGTAATGCACCTCACAACAGAGAGATAAGCGCTGAAAATAAAGCAAGCTTATAATTAAAATGCAAGAACACCAATGGCATTTAATAATACAACAAATTACAAACCTTGAATACATAAAATAAGCCAAATAGGGAAATTAAAACAGGAACAATTAAGCCCAAAAACAAATAAAAAATAATTATATCAATCTCTCAGTAACCAATGATAAAAAAAATCACGAGGCAAGAAGAACAAGAATGAAGAGTATAATAATTCATGGAATATCATTCCTCATCGATTTAGAGAAAAGTATTAATCTTTAATATCCAAGGAGATAATGGCAAAGAAATTACTTAACCTAGCACCAAATCTGAATAGCAAGCTTGCAAATTTTATGAATTATTATTATTTTCTTTTCTTAAATATAAGTTTAAATTATTTGTTAGCTATTTTGTGAATTGACTTAATTAATTTTTTTCTTTTCTTGAACTAGCTATTTTGTGAATTGGATACATAAATAAATTTATAAATCAAACAAATAAATACCTATCATGCTCGGCCTTTTCTGATGCTCACGACCATGATGATAAAAAAATGCATTAGTTTGGTCATAGTCCTATAGCTATATGTAGGAATATTATCATTGATAAAAGAATGATAGCTTGTTGGTTAATTTTTGCAGCTGCAACTCAAAATCATTGCATTAGTTAATGCAGTGTGAAGAATAATAGGGAATGAAGTTTTAGATTTCAATAGAATTGCATTCTGTTAAGGCAATTGAATATTAATTAACCCTAATTTGAAACTATAACTATAATAGGTCAGAATATTTGGTAACCTGAGAGAACACTAAGCTGAGAGAATATTTGGATTCCTCACAGAATACATCCAAGTTTGTCATCAATGGTGATGGATTCCTCTGAGAGAACACTAAGCTGTTCCAGCAAATATAGATGTTCTGGATCCCTTATATCCCTCACAAAATTTGTTGTTCAAGTCAAAGATCACATTTTTCTTCTAGGAAAAAGAAAATTAAAAGGAAAAGCACAAAAACACCATTAATAACCCAATTCATATAGATCGAAATTCACTGAACTGATCCAACAACAATGAAACTTAAAATGGAAAAAAGAAAATGAACCCCAGTTTAAAAACGAAAAAGTGATAACACCATCAATCACACAATATAGAGGAATACTTTAGTTAACCGAGCAACCTATAATTAAATTTAAAAGAAAAAAAAACCCCGAGAAGTGAAGATTTATAAAGGATATCACAGCTTTCGAGTCAAATATCACAACTTGTTGCTAAGAAAAAGAAAAAAAGTGAAAGAAAAGAAGAAACACCATCAATCGCCCAATTCATATGGAGGAATACTTTAGTGAATAGCCAGGGGTTGTCCCAGATTGCCTACCAAAAAAACCCATTAAAGTTAGGTCCTGCAAATCCCAAACAAAAAAAAAGCTGAATATTTTTACCATTATCATAATAAATCAGATCCTTCAAGAGAAAACCAAAATCTAAAAGAAAAAGAAAACAGATCTAGAAATAAACACATAACCAAAACAAACCTTGTTTATGTCCTGCCCCTTTGTCGACATTGTGGCACTGGGCGCACTTAGTCTTGAAGATCTTCTCTCTGACCTTTGGATTGCCAGGAGGAGCTTGATTGAATGAAGCCATTTATTTCTTCAAGAGCTTCTTCTAGGGTTTCAATAATCTAAACCAACAAACGAGAAATAAGAAGTTAGGGCTCTTACATAATATAAATATTGAGTGACCGAATGAAATTATGTAGAGGTTTGGGCATAGAAACTTTCACTAAGGAAGAAAGTCAGATCTAAGCGATAGCTAAGGGCGAGGGAGAGGGAGATCGCTGGGGAGAAGCAAGTCAGTATTTTATACCCAGGGCAAAAAAGGTGAAAAATACTTAACGGAGTTGAGCGAGGCTAAGGGACAGAGCAAGGCAGATGGGAGAGAGCGAGGCGAAGGGAGAGACAAAATGAAGGCAGAGAAATAAAAGGCCTTTTATACCTAGGGAAAATAGCAAATTACCAACCGAAATTTAATTAGGTTGCAATTTTAGCAACGAAAATTAAATTCCATTGCAATTTTTGGATCCAAAATTTTTCTGTCTTTTTGAGATTTAAAATACCAACGGAATGCAAATTTCATTGCTAAAATTGCAACCGAATTGCTTTCGGTTGCAATTTTAGCAACGAAAATTAAATTTCGTTGCTATTTTTAGACATAAATTTTTCCTCCTTTAGAATCAAAAATATCAATGAAATCTAAATTTCGTTGCTAAAATTGCAACCGAAAAGATTTTTCGTTTCAATTTTAGCAACGGAAGAGCAAATCCGTTGCTATTTTTGGATCTAAATTTTTTCCATCTTTTTTTTACCAAAAATACCAATGGAATCTAAATTCCGTTGCTAAATTTGCAACCAAATTGATTTTCTTTTGCAATTTTAGCAACGGAAAACCAATTTCGTTGCTATTTTTGGATCCAAATTTTTTTATCTCCTTTGCTAAAATTGCAACGAAAATTATATTCCGTTGCTATTTTTCATTCAAATATATTTTCGCCATCTGTTGATGTTTATTTTAGCAACGGTATTGGATTCCGTTGCTAAATTTTGGCGCTAAAAATTCCCTCCACTTTTAGCAACGAAAGATAATCAAATATTATTCTGTTGCTAAATTTGCAAAGTTTAACCAATTTTAGCAACGAAAATTGAATTTCGTTGCTATTTTTCCGTTGCTATTTTCATATTTTCTTGTAGTGAGATAGTTAGGGGGTTCCATAGGAGAAGTAAAAGCAAATGACAAAGAAGAAAGCAGGCAGAAAAGAAGACAACGAAAAAAAAGAGAATAGACAAGAACAAAAAGAACCGACTCTATTTATAAGAGTCTAAGAGGTACACATGCTAATCCCAATGAATGAGGAGTCAAAGAAAATGAATAGACGTAATAAAAGCTTGAAAATTGAGGAGGCCATAAAGGATATTTAATTAGCGTTATTTTCCAAAGGACGTGATCAAAAGATGTTTCCAAAAGACTCGATAAAAAAAATGTCAGGGAAGCAACGATCGGATATCTAAGTAGACACAAAAAATTGTCAGCAGAAATACTAAATTTTGACTGACTAATCAAAATAAAGCCTCATCTAAACCTACTAACAAAAGAGGACAAAGCGCATGGGCTTTGACAAACTAAACTGATCGAAACAAATTTACATCTTCGTAAGATAAGTTAAAATGTCACTCAGATTATAATATTTCTTTTATGGTTTTTAGCAATATTTCCTCACTTAGCCTTTTAAGTAATATATCACGAGACAGATAAAGAAGCAAGGCAAGAAAATTGCACAATACAAAAAGTGTACAAAAGTTGAAGTTCATTAAACTTTTACAAAATACAAAGTACATGGTCAAAGAAATTTTTTGCTCAAAAAAAAGAAGTAAAGAGGGAAAAATCTGTAGCCCCGTTATAACAAGACCACATCTCATTCAAAGAAAGCCCCCTTCCGTCAGATCAATATCAGAAAAATGGAGCAGAAAGTACAAACTTGAATCCTTCACCATGACTCTAAGAAAACCCAAGGCTGAGAGAAAGAAGCAGCAACGAAGATTGGAGGTCATATGACTCGCTATCGCAAGTCATATCCTACCAAAAAAAGCCTAGCGATTCATTTGTCTTCTTAAAATGGAAAGGAGAAATAAGAAAAGATAAGGAACAATCAGGTGGTTCTATGGAAATGTAGCACCCCTTATGCAAATACCCTATTATCACATGTATCATGAATACTATTAATCATGCTCATACTACATGTTCAATTAACCATCACTTAGCCATTAATCATGCCACCTGTCTGTTCCTGTTTTTCATTTCATGCTTAGTATCATGCATACTAACTATATGGATATTTCTTCATGCATATCACATGCACACATGTTCTTTCGTAGCTTTACTACTAGTGAGTTACATTATCCCACATAGGTTATATACATATCAAAATATGACTGGCCATTATACAAAACATATGATAGCTGTATTACAAAAAAAAAACATCCTACATCAAGGTTATAAGTCGATGGTTGGCCCTTCCTGATGCAGAGAACGTCCCTGAGCAAAAGTCTTTCTAGAAGGTACCTACACGGATGAATAACCCGTGCTAAGCTATAAAGCTTAGTGGGGAATATCTACAGATGGATGGCCATACACAAGGCCATCAAAACATACACATATACAATATGTTCATATGTTATAATCAACATGTCCAACATAACATGGCAACAATAACATATACTTTAAAGCATAAGCATATTCTCATGTACATAAGCATTGTACCCAAGAGAGAGAAACACATATTTCTTTTTCCATAATTCATATAGATGGCAATATTCCAAGTGAACATATTCAATTGAAGCATAATTCTTGTGGTAAACCAACAATATAAGCCACATATCAATCTTTAGTCAAATAACTTTAGCTGCTTACTTTTGATCATTACTATGAATAACGTTTAGCCTGCCTTAGCTTTATCAGTGGATGCGGGAACTATGGATACACAATGGTATCAAATGAGGGATATCCGAAGATATCGAATCTATAGACCCAAACGGGGCCAACTGTACTATAGACCGGTCAAGCATACCCAAACGGGGTAGCCTATCAACCCAAACGGGGCTGATCATGATCCAAACGGGATCATAAACTATGGACCCAAATGGGCCAACTATGGCAGCTGCAATTTCCCTATAGGCGCCTATCTATCCACATCTAAAACTCTATCACAGGCGGAACTATATTCGTGTTCAATTCACATTTTAATACTGTATTCATAGTATACTGTTTGCACATATGCATAGTCTTATCAACCTGTGAATTCTCTGGTGCATAATCAGATACATGCACATTTCATATGCCAAGATATATATATCTGGCTCATCTATATCTGTATGACTATATCATTTGCATCATATCATATAAGCATGACATATAATCATCATATCATAGACTTGATCATGCCCTCATTAAGCATTTCACATGTTCATAGTCATGCTAATTCATCTTCTATCTCATAGGCAATTACATGCTCATATACTCATATATAAAATCATAAATGTACATACCTGTGGGTACATTCGCATATAGTCGATTTATTCTCATGAGCATGTTTCCAACACATATATATATATACCTTTATCATCATTCAAGTCATGTGCTATACAAAATATCAACATGTTTTCATATGGCATACACACATGCCAAGGTCATGCTATTATTCTCTATTTCATATCACAAGTGCATATAAAAAGGTGCACTTACATGTCATAAGATTTACATGTATGGGTTCGACAATTCCTTTCTAGTCTTTATTCATATTCACAAATGAACGCATGTGTATGCATACAATTCCTTCATTGACAGTCATATTACATGCATTATACATTTAACTTTCTATCACATGAGCAAATAGCTGTCTCAATCAATTAAAGAATCATATTATCAAGTGTAGCAACAATCTGTTCATACTAGCCATTTCTGTTACATAGAGTAGTCTAGAAAACTAGTCCGGATTCAACTATAGATTACATGTACATAGAGACAGATTTAAGCTTAGGTTTCTTCATGTGAAATATAGGTATGGAAGTCTATTTTTCAATGCAAAAAGAATCACTCAATTTGCTGTTCTATAACTCAACTTATGAGCAAAACATTCAAGATAGGTCATTCAGTCGTGAAGAGGAGTTCGACTCGTGAAGGGATTCACGAGTGAGGCAAATAAGGTGATTCTCACGACTCGTGAAGGGGTTCACGAGTGGAGAAGGAACTATACTTCACGACTCGTGAAGTGGCTCACGAGTGAGGAAGAAAAGCTAAACTTCACGACTCGTGAAGAAGCTCACGAGTGAAGAAGAAAGACTCGACTTCACGACTCGTGAAGAGCTTCACGAGTCGGACTGATGTTCACGACTCGTGAAGTCATTCACGACTCGGCAAGTCTGTCTTCTTCAACCTTTCAACGATAAACTTCCAGAAAAACGTAAATTCAATTTTGTAAATTCTATTCACTTTCAGTAATCCATTTTTACATGCAATATGAATGGCCTAAATTCCCATACCTTGGCTGATAAACCCAATGTCTTCAACCTCTATCAATTCCTTTTCCTTTGATCCTTCTTCCTTCCTCTTCTCCTTCATAAATATCATCACCATGAACATACATTTCCAGCAAATGACATATTCTCAGTCAACAGAAAATGAAGAAGAAGATGGTGATGATGAAGTGTTAAAATGAGAGTTTAATTACCTTAGCTTAGAGCCTTAAACTCTTAATTAACCAACATGCACCATTAACATCTAAATGCTTGAGATAAATCTATGGAAATCAAAGAGGAAGAAGAAGATGAATTTCTGGTTTTGCTCTCAACAAATGCCGATTCTCACAATCAAATTCTCTAACCCAAGCCTTTTATACCCACATGACAATCTCCTCTTTAGTCCTTCATCATTTTGCATGTCACACAAATGCCACAAGCCTTTTTGCATGTTAGACTTTAACCCCTCCACTAATTCTTTTTCAAACATTAACCTATCCATTTAAGCATTCTTTCAATTTAACCTTGAATTAAATGCTTCTCTACACAATTGGCCACCAAAATGCCAAAAATACCAATTAACCCCAAATTAATACCTTTATCCTCAATTGCATCCTTAATTAACATTAAACCATACTCTTTTATTATATTTTCATGCAATTAACATAATAACATGTTAATTTACCCCCCTTACTTAATTACAATAATATGCAAATTAAATTAGGGTCATGTTAGGGGCCTTACAATTCTCTCCCCCTTAAGAATTTCGTCCCCGAAATTCATACCTGCGTTGAATAAGTGAGGATGCTGTTCTTTCATAGCTGTCTCTGGCTCCCAAGTAACTTCTTGTATATCGTGATGTTGCCAGAGCACTTTGACAAGTGGAATTTGCTTATTTCTAAGCTGTCTAACTTCTCTAGCCAGAATTGCTATAGGCTCTTCATCATAAGTGAAATCTGACTGTACTTGCACATCTTGAACTGGTATCACATGAGATTCATCTGAACGATACTTCCGTAGCATAGAAACATGAAACACATCATGAAGTTTGGCTAGTTCCATAGGGAGAGCCAACCTATATGCCACTGGCCCAACTCTTTGAAGAATCTCATATGGGCCTATAAACCTCGGGCTCAGTTTACCCTTTTTCCCAAATCTTAATACTTTTCTCCAAGGGGACACTTTCAGAAACACTTTGTCACCCACATGATATTCAATATCCTTTCTTTTCAAATCAGCATAAGACTTCTGTCTATCACTAGCTTCCCTCAATCTCTGCTTGATAACTAGTACCTTTTCCTCTGTATCTTTGACAATATCAGGACCAATAACTTTGCGCTCAGACAATTCAGTCCAGTAAACAGGAGTTCTACATTTCCGACCATACAAGGCCTCATAAGG
Organism: Excoecaria agallocha; assembly: GCA_037975025.1. Taxonomy (NCBI): domain Eukaryota; kingdom Viridiplantae; phylum Streptophyta; class Magnoliopsida; order Malpighiales; family Euphorbiaceae; genus Excoecaria; species Excoecaria agallocha. The sequence continues at coordinate 4,316,765 of CM075815.1, read as the reverse complement.
TGCCATCTCGATGCTCCTTTGATAACTATTATTGTAGGCGAACTCCATTAAGGGTAGATATCTTTCCCAACTTCCTGTAAAATTCAAAACACATCCTCTCATCATATCCTCTAGAATTTGAATAACCTGCTCAGATTGCCCATCAGTCTGAGGGTGGAATGCTGTACTGTAACGAAGCTGAGTTCCCAAAGCTTGTTGCAAACTTTGCCAAAATCTCGATGTGAATCTCGGATCTCGATCGGAGATTATTGACACCGGAATGCCATGCAATCTGGTGATCTCATTTACATAAAGCTCTGCTAACTTATCCATGGAGTAATCCCTCCGAACTGGTATAAAATGAGCTGATTTAGTCAGCTTGTCAACTATAACCCAAACTGCATCATGCTTTTTCTGTGTAAGGGGTAATCCTGTTACAAAATCCATGGTAATATCCTCCCATTTCCATTGTGGAATTGGAATGGGATTCAACAAACCAGAGGGTAACTGGTGCTCAGCTTTTACCTGTTGACAAGTCAAACATATGGAGACATAGGCTACCACATCTCTCTTCATGCCAGGCCACCAATAACTTTGTTTCAAATCCTGGTACATCTTATTCCCACCAGGGTGCATAGTAAACACTGTATTGTGAGCCTCATTCAATACTGTTCTCTTTAACTCTTTGTCATCAGGAACATATAATCTATTCTGATAATACACACCCCCATCTTCTTTCACTGAGTACTCAGACTGGGTCCCTTCATGTGAAGACTTTAAAATCTGTTGCAACTTTTCATCATGTTTCTGTGCATCAATCACTATTTGCCTCAAACAAGGGCTAGCCTTCAACTGTGCTATTAAAGCACCATCATAAGCAAGTCTCCATCGACCGCGATGTGAAATCATAGCAGCCATCATCTTACGGCTCAAGGCATCAGCTACAACATTAGCTTTGCCTGGATGGTAATCCACTATACAATCATAATCTTTAAACAGTTCTAACCATCTTCGCTGTCTCAAGTTAAGTTCCTTTTGAGTGAGCAAATATTTGAGACTCTTGTGATCTGTGTAGATTTTGCACTTTTCCCCATACAATAATGTCGCCAAATTTTCAAAGCAAACACTACTGCTGCTAACTCTAGGTCATGGGTTGGATAGTTTTGTTCATGTGGCTTCAACTGTCTAGATGCATAGGCAATTACTTTGCCATCTTGCATTAGCACACAACCCAAGCCAACTCTAGAAGCATCACTATACATAGCATACTCCTTTCCTGTAACTGGCTGTGCCAAAACTGGAGCCTCAGTCAGAAATTTCTTCAATTGATCAAAACTTGCTTGACATCGATCAGTCCACTCAAACTTTATACCCTTTCTCAATAGTTTAGTGAGTGGTGCGGCTATAACTGAAAACCCTTTCATAAATCGACGGTAATAACCTGCTAAACCCAGAAAACTTCTCACTTCCGTCACATTTCGAGGCGGCTTCCAATTCACTATAGCCTCGATTTTTGCTGGATCCACTCTAATGCCTTCAAAAGACACAACATGACCAAGGAAAGAAATTTCCTTAAGCCAAAATCACATTTGCTCAGTTTAGCATATAACTTATTCTCCCTCAGAGTCTGTAGAACAATTCTCAAGTGCTCAGCATGTTTCGCTTCATTTCTCGAATACACCAAAATGTCATCTATGAACACAACAACAAATTGATCCAAGTAGGGTCTAAATATCCTATTCATAAGGTCCATAAACGCAGCCGGTGCATTTGTTAACCCAAATGGCATCACCAAAAACTCGTAATGCCCATATCGGGTTCTAAAAGCCGTTTTGGAAACATCCACATCCTTAACCCGGAGTTGATAATAACCCGTTCGCAAATCAATCTTGGAAAACACTCCAGCACCCTTCAACTGATCAAATAAATCTTCAATTCTGGGTAAAGGGTACTTATTTTTCACTGTTACCCTATTTAACTGTCTGTAGTCTATGCACATCCTCATAGACCCATCCTTTTTCTTCACAAACAAAACCGGTGCACCCCAAGGCGACACACTAGGCCTAATGAAGCCTTTGTCAAGCAACTCCTGTAGCTGTACTTTAAGTTCCTTCAATTCCAAAGGAGTTATCCTGTATGGTGCCTTCGAAACAGGAGCTGTACCCGGTATAATGTCTATAGACAATTCAACTTCCCTTTCAGGTGGAAGACTAGGCAAGTCTTCTGGGAACACATCAGGAAACTCTTTCACCACTGGAATCTCTTGAAGATTTGCATACTCTATTCTTGAATCAAGCACAAGTGCTAAGAAAGCTTCACACCCTTTTCTCATAAATCGTTTAGCTTGCATAGCTGATATCACATTAGCTATTGGTTTAGCTCGAATGCCCTGAACTAACGTTTCTTTACCATCAGTACCAATAAGAGTTACAGTTTTAGCTTCACAATTAACCACTGCATGGTGTCTAGACAGCCAATCCATACCAAGTATAATATCAAATTCCCGGAATGGTAACTCAATAAGATCAGCAAGGAATTCTTTCCCTTGAATTACTATAGGACACTGTTTATGCACTCTATTAACAACAACACTGTGACCCAAAGGGTTAGTTACACATATATCATATTCCATTTCATGCACAGTAGACTCATTTCTACCCAAATCCCCAATGCAAACATAAGAATGAGTGGAGCCAGGATCAATAAGTGCATGCATGTCAGAATCAAAGAGAGAGAAAATACCAGCTATGACTTCTGGAGCACACTGATCCTCTCTAGCTTTCAATGCATAAGCCCGAATAGGAACAACTGGAGCTGCGGGCCTGTCAACGGATTCAGAAATGTTCCTGGACTGGGATCCCTGGGGCCTCGATCCCCCAAGTCCTCTTCCTCTGCCTCTACCAGAAGATGGTGCATTAAAAGTTCCTCTACTGCCTTGTTGTTCAACATCCTGGTCCCTTTTCAAAGGACAGCTTGCCATGTAGTGACCAGTACCACCACACTTGTAACATGCTCCAGACAATTTCCTGCAACTACCCCAATGTTTCCTAGTACAATGGAAACACTCTAGAGGTTGCCCCCCACTCTGATTCCCTGAAGCTCCCTTTCCCTGTTTAGACATTACAGAAGACTCCTGTCTCCTGTCCCTCTCTGCAGAACTATAGCCAGATTCAGCTGGCTGATTTCCTTGTGCTCCTCTAGCTCTCTTTCCTGTAAAAGATCCACCCTTGGACCCACTTCTTCTCTGTTCTCTTTCTCTCTTTGCCATTTCATTCTTTTCAACTCGCAAGGCTGCTGTAACCAATTGAGTGAAGTTAACCACTTGCAAAGATGTAGACCCAATCAACTTTTCTCTGATATGCTCATTCAACCCATCTTCAAACTGTCTACATTTAAAAGCATCAATCAACATCTCATTAGGAACATATTTGCACAAGCGACTGAATTCTTTCTCATATTCAGCCACAAACATAGCTCTCTATTTCAAGTTGAGAAACTGCTTTAACTTCTCTTGCTTATATGCCTCTGTAACATACTTTTTCTTGAATTCAGCTGTGAAGAATTCCCATGTAAGGGGATCTGGTAGCTGGGGTTGTCTCAACACCAACTTCCACCAATCATAAGCTGCTCCTTGCAATAGAGACACAGCACAAGATGCCTTATGACCCACTGGACAGCGGATTTCATCAAAAATTCTCTCTAGTCTTTCCAGCCAAAATTCAGCTTCCTCAGACTGTTCCAAATTAGTGCCTAGAAACTCTTCAGCACCATGCTTCCTAATTTCAGAGATTGGAGCTTTAGGTGCTGTCATTCTTTGAAGAATTTGAGCCATATCCTGTGATATCTTTAACAATGCTTCTGTAGGGATGGCTGCTGGGACCTCATTTGGGTTGGAGAATGAAGGTCCAGTATTGGAAGGATTAGTTCTAACCGGCCTATTGCTTTCAGCCGATTCCTCTAAAGCATCTCTAGAGCTTTCCATCTTTGATCTATAAGAAAACAGGGACTTCTGCATCAGACCAGCAATCACTATATCATACTATAGAATCCTAGGTTCATCTTTACCCAGAAAAGACTAAACCAGGCGCTCTGATACCAAAATTTGTAGCACCCCTTATGCAAATACCCTATTATCACATGTATCATGAATACTATTAATCATGCTCATACTACATGTTCAATTAACCATCACTTAGCCATTAATCATGCCACCTGTCTGTTCCTGTTTTTCATTTCATGCTTAGTATCATGCATACTAACTATATGGATATTTCTTCATGCATATCACATGCACACATGTTCTTTCGTAGCTTTACTACTAGTGAGTTACATTATCCCACATAGGTTATATACATATCAAAATATGACTGGCCATTATACAAAACATATGATAGCTGTATTACAAAAAAAAAACATCCTACATCAAGGTTATAAGTCGATGGTTGGCCCTTCCTGATGCAGAGAACGTCCCTGAGCAAAAGTCTTTCTAGAAGGTACCTACACGGATGAATAACCCGTGCTAAGCTATAAAGCTTAGTGGGGAATATCTACAGATGGATGGCCATACACAAGGCCATCAAAACATACACATATACAATATGTTCATATGTTATAATCAACATGTCCAACATAACATGGCAACAATAACATATACTTTAAAGCATAAGCATATTCTCATGTACATAAGCATTGTACCCAAGAGAGAGAAACACATATTTCTTTTTCCATAATTCATATAGATGGCAATATTCCAAGTGAACATATTCAATTGAAGCATAATTCTTGTGGTAAACCAACAATATAAGCCACATATCAATCTTTAGTCAAATAACTTTAGCTGCTTACTTTTGATCATTACTATGAATAACGTTTAGCCTGCCTTAGCTTTATCAGTGGATGCGGGAACTATGGATACACAATGGTATCAAATGAGGGATATCCGAAGATATCGAATCTATAGACCCAAACGGGGCCAACTGTACTATGGACCGGTCAAGCATACCCAAACGGGGTAGCCTATCAACCCAAACGGGGCTGATCATGATCCAAACGGGATCATAAACTATGGACCCAAATGGGCCAACTATGGCAGCTGCAATTTCCCTATAGGCGCCTATCTATCCACATCTAAAACTCTATCGCAGGCGGAACTATATTCGTGTTCAATTCACATTTTAATACTGTATTCATAGTATACTGTTTGCACATATGCATAGTCTTATCAACCTGTGAATTCTCTGGTGCATAATCAGATACATGCACATTTCATATGCCAAGATATATATATCTGGCTCATCTATATCTGTATGACTATATCATTTGCATCATATCATATAAGCATGACATATAATCATCATATCATAGACTTAATCATGCCCTCATTAAGCATTTCACATGTTCATAGTCATGCTAATTCATCTTCTATCTCATAGGCAATTACATGCTCATATACTCATATATATAATCATAAATGTACATACCTGTGGGTACATTCGCATATAGTCGATTTATTCTCATGAGCATGTTTCCAACACATATATATATATACCTTTATCATCATTCAAGTCATGTGCTATACAAAATATCAACATGTTTTCATATGGCATATACACATGCCAAGGTCATGCTATTATTCTCTTTTTCATATCACAAGTGCATATAAAAAGGTGCACTTACATGTCATAAGATTTACATGTATGGGTTCGACAATTCCTTTCTAGTCTTTATTCATATTCACAAATGAACGCATGTGTATGCATACAATTCCTTCATTGACAGTCATATTACATGCATTATACATTTAACTTTCTATCACATGAGCAAATAGCTGTCTCAATCAATTAAAGAATCATATTATCAAGTGTAGCAACAATCTGTTCATACTAGCCATTTCTGTTACATAGAGTAGTCTAGAAAACTAGTCCGGATTCAACTATAGATTACATGTACATAGAGACAGATTTAAGCTTAGGTTTCTTCATGTGAAATATAGGTATGGAAGTCTATTTTTCAATTCAAAAAGAATCACTCAATTTGCTGTTCTATAACTCAACTTATGAGCAAAACATTCAAGATAGGTCATTCAGTCGTGAAGAGGAGTTCGACTCGTGAAGGGATTCACGAGTGAGGCAAATAAGGTGATTCTCACGACTCGTGAAGGGGTTCACGAGTGGAGAAGGAACTATACTTCATGACTCGTGAAGTGGCTCACGAGTGAGGAAGAAAAGTTGAACTTCACGACTCGTGAAGAAGCTCACGAGTGAAGAAGAAAGACTCGACTTCACGACTCGTGAAGAGCTTCACGAGTCGGACTGATGTTCACGACTCGTGAAGTCATTCACGACTCGGCAAGTCTGTCTTCTTCAACCTTTCAACGATAAACTTCCAGAAAAACGTAAATTCAATTTTGTAAATTCTATTCACTTTCAGTAATCCATTTTTACATGCAATATGAATGGCCCAAATTCCCATACCTTGGCTGATAAACCCAATGTCTTCAACCTCTATCAATTCCTTTTCCTTTGATCCTTCTTCCTTCCTCTTCTCCTTCATAAATATCATCACCATGAACATACATTTCCAGCAAATGACATATTCTCAGTCAACAGAAAATGAAGAAGAAGATGGTGATGATGAAGTGTTAAAATGAGAGTTTAATTACCTTAGCTTAGTGCCTTAAACTCTTGATTAACCAACATGCACCATTAACATCTAAATGCTTGAGATAAATCTATGGAAATCAAAGAGGAAGAAGAAGATGAATTTCTGGTTTTGCTCTCAACAAATGCCGATTCTCACAATCAAATTCTCTAACCCAAGCCTTTTATACCCACATGACAATCTCCTCTTTAGTCCTTCATCATTTTGCATGTCACACAAATGCCACAAGCCTTTTTGCATGTTAGACTTTAACCCCTCCACTAATTCTTTTTCAAACATTAACCTATCCATTTAAGCATTCTTTCAATTTAACCTTGAATTAAATGCTTCTCTACACAATTGGCCACCAAAATGCCAAAAATACCAATTAACCCCAAATTAATACCTTTATCCTCAATTGCATCCTTAATTAACATTAAACCATACTCTTTTATTATATTTTCATGCAATTAACATAATAACATGTTAATTTACCCCCCTTACTTAATTACAATAATATGCAAATTAAATTAGGGTCATGTTAGGGGCCTTACAGGAAAAACCTCAAAAAAAGAAGCAATAAGAAGAAAGGAAAGCTTTAAAGAGAAGGCAAAAACATCCCCTTTTATACTAATTGTTGTTTACTGGAAACTAATCATAAGAAGCCACCTGGCTTAACCATTTAATGCAGGAATAAAGACATAATAATAAAAGCGTGGAAGATGAAGCAACAAAATTTAAAAAAGCACCCTTTCCAAAGCAGCATTTTTGAAGCGATGTGGGAAAAAGGCAACAATCTAAATTCCTATTGAATTGATAAACAAGAAAGGTCAACAATGGTCGGCAACACCCTCAGGTAATTTTTCATTTCGTAACGAATACGATTAACTTGAAGAAACTGGAAAGCATATACCAGAAGCCTAAGCTAGAAAAAGGCCACACAGCCTCGAATGACAAAAGCATCAAGCATGCAGGTTAGGAAAACAAACTTTGAAAAATATATCATGTTTATAAAAATTGATTATAGGAAAGATGTCTAATTTTTTTGTCAATATACATTCTGATCAAAGTAATTACAATTCCAGTCTTTTGACTGGTGTCTAATTTTTTCGATCGACGTACATTCCGATCGAAATAATTATAATTTCAGTCTCTTGACTGATGTCTAATTTTTTCAATCGACATACATTCTGATCAAAGCAATTAAAATTTCAGTCTTTCGATTGATGTTCAATTTTTTGATTAATTTTCTAGTCCTTCGACCAATGTCCAACTTTTTCGATTGATGTACATTCCAATTAAAATAAGATCCCAGTCAATCCTTTGATTGATGACTCACTTTCCCGATTAACGATCGATGTAACCAAATTTCAGTCTCAAAAACTAACACCACCACTTATCACAAAATGGCCAAATAGTTGTCATGGGAACATCATAACCCCAAACTTTCGATTTCTCTCAAGAACGATCGGACTGTTTGAGGGGGGGATAAATGATAATACCCTAAAAAATTAAAACTAAAAGGCCCATCACTACATGCCCAAAACTAGAAGGCCCACGACAGCCTCTCCAAGCCTGTTGGCTAAACGCGAAAAACAAGGTCGTCCGATCGGATATGACCTTTTCTTGCTACAACGAGGCCATCTGACACACGCTTCCGTCAAATTACCATTACCTATACAATAGGCCATGCTTGCTTCAGAGTGGGCCAACTATTCAAGAGCACTGTTCAAAGCTTCCTCGAGCTCTATAAATAGTATCTTCATTCTATAAAACACACACACTCTCTCTTTAAATTGAATATATATTCTCTCTCTAAGAGTTTTTGTCCTTGTTGCTAACTTAAGTATTGGAGTGTTAATACCTAGACAATTGGGCAGGCACATTTTGTAGGGCTTATTTTCTTTAGTTCGATCAGAATTCGCTCTCCTAACCATCAAATCTCTCCCTCTTTCCTACATAGAAACCTCTCTCATGTTTTATGAAAATTTGTGATTTATCACCTCCCCTTGGTAATAGTTGCCAGCTAGCTTCTAGCAAGTTCATGATCGCCTAGCAGAATTGGTAAAAACTTATGGGTCAATCATGCATTTTGAGTTTGGCCAAGTCTCAGCAGTAATATTAGAAATTTGGATATGTTCTATTGCAAAATTTAATTAGAAATGTTATTATTCAAAATTTGAGAAAGTATCTAATTATATACAATTTATCAAATTATATGATTACGTTATAATCACCTATATATGTTGGTTAGTTTGTTTTGTGAGCTTTGCTAACTTTTTTTTTTAACCAAAAAAAATTAAAATTTATTAATATTAAAAAGTATTTTGTAAACTATTTATATATTTAACAAAATATGACTTTTTTTTGTTAAAATAAAAGTATAATGTTTAATTCAACTAGAAATGTTACAAAAAAAAATAAATTTGAGACCTTCCGCATTTTTTTATCAAATTTTAGCCATGAAGTTAACTGGTCCAGATAAATTTAATTTATTCAAATTTGTTCTAAATATATTTAGAAAATGATAAAAACACTCCATTTCAAATATTTAATATTTAAAAATGATTTATATCAAAAAGATTGAATCAAAGGCCTCCGGCAACGGATAAGGATTCCCAAACATGCCAATGACAAATACCTTATTGCGCCATCCAGCCATGCATTACTAAACTATATCTCTACTCATTCAAGCCACATGTATAAATTAAGCAGCGTAAGAAAGTTATGCGTTGCTATAAAAAGGAAAATAAATAAATAAGTAAAAGTTATCCTCACATGAGGAGTGGATCTATAAATTAATATGAAAGCAAAATTTAACATATTTTAATAACAAAATATAATAATTTTATTTTCAATTCTACGGAAGAAAATAATTTCATTCTCTATATATGTAGCAAGTTAATATTTCAACCAAGTTTATTTGACATCTTTCAAACAAACAATTATGCTAGTTGATAAGTCTCGAATTATCGTAGAGATGAATGTTTCTATCTTATAATGGATGGAAGACAGACTTGAGGAAAGGGGTTGGCCCCAATCAGATCCTTGTATGTGAAACATGTAAAGATGCTTAGCCTGGTGGATCCAAGCTTCAATACTCCAACGCTCAAGTTAGCTATCGGGATAAGAGAGGATAGAAAGTACTTAATTTACTAGGAGAGAGAAAGAGCTAGAAGGGGTGTCCTTCTCAGAGAGGAACCTGTTATTTATAGTTCCGGAAGAGCTTGGAGCAGTGTGCGCAACAATGTCCCTATTTTGCAACAGGCATGACCTATTTCTATAGGCAACGGTGATTGGACAGTGGCGTGTACCAGACTTTGTCAGTGAGACATCCAATCCGATCGGACAACCTCGATTATTGGATTTTTCCTCTCAATCGGAGGGATCTTAATGGGCTTTTTCTTGGGTTTCTTCCTGTGATATTGGGCTGTTGACTTTATTTTTTGGGTGTTATCACATGTCCCCCGCTGAACAATTCGATGGGAGATCGAATTAGAAGTTATGTGGCCAAATTGCCTGCAGAATTTTGTTGTCGATGGTATCCCTAACGTTCTATCTTCAGACGTTAAGTGAGCCCATCAAGGCGGTTTGTTGATTATAAGAGGCTGTATTTTTCCCCAGAATTAGTGAGGTGCGAGCCATGGTGGATTGAGTATTGAAGAAACATCCACCTTGAGACGATGGGATTAACTAGCCTTTGAGAGGCATTTTTGATAGACATCGATTAGGATGGTTCATAGATCGGAATCAGAGAAACATCAGCCTTGGGCTAGAATTGATTAGCCTTGAGAGGCATTTTTGAGACATCGATCGAAATCAGAGAAACATCAGCCTTGGGCTAGAATTGATAAGCCTTGAGAGGCATTTTTCAGACATATATCGGGATGGTTCATCGATCCAAATAAGAGAAATATCAGCCTTGGGCTGAAATTGATTAGCCTTGAGAGGCATTTTTGAGACATCGAGTGGGATGGTTCATCGATCGAAATCAGATAAACATCAACCTTAGGCTAGAATTGATTAGCCTTAAGAGGCATTTTTGAGACATTCATCAGAATAGTTCATCGATCGAAATTAGAGAAACATCAGACTTGGACTAGAATTGATTAGCCTTGAGAGGCATTTTTGAAACATCGATCGGGATGGTTTATCGATCGGAATCAGAGAAACATCAGCTTTGGGCTGGAATTGATTTTGTAAAATGGATTTTATTTATCATAAATTTTATATTTTGCTTTCTAACCTGTTTGAGAAGCTTTATTAATTTTCCTTCGCTACTGGCCCTTTGGACTTTAGCCAATACGTCTTTTTTTTTTCCTTTGGGGCCTCGGCGAGTGATGAGTTAAGAATTGTATCTTTTCGATCTGTCGTTCTTTTCGTATTCGCTGTAAGTGCGAATTATAAACAATGATAGTTCAAGGAGGGAACAGAGTTACCTGATGGGATTGTTGTCGACCTTGTATTTGCTTGGTGCATACTTTCTGAGGGGTGTAAGTGTGATTAATGGGCTTTTGATTATGTATACCAACCGACTTGTCCCCTATTCTTGTCTCATCCGGGCTAGCCTTACGCGATCGGTTAGTCGTCCATGGGTCATTTGTTAGGCGTCACTTCATCCCCCTAACTTGATGGCGGATGCTTCGTTTCTCGCATTTTGACAGCTGATTTTCCTTTTGACGCTTTGGTTTCCATACATGCATTAATGAGCTCTTAACGCCTGACATCCTCATTAATGCCTTTAAAGCAATTTTGGAGTTGCCTATAAAAAGGGTTTCCTTCCATTTTTTCCATGCTATCTCCTTCTATTTCTTCTTATAACTCTATTTTCTTATGTCTATTGCGTCTTGACTATTGAGTTTGACTATGAGTCCTCCAGACTTTCTGCGTGTTATCTTTAAATTCACCATTTTAGAAATATGAATGAAGAAAAGACCCCTTGTCTTGTCTAGATGTGGCTTGCATTAGCAAGTCATGCGATATGCTGTCCCGACGGCTATTCTCTCTTGGCCCAGGGCTTTCACCTGATTATGGTTATGGATACATATCTGTATTTTCCTCTCCATTTATCCTGGTGTTGCTCTGTTGTTAGGAAATTGCTATGAGAGGTGGTCTAGTTGCAGAGGCAGTGGTCGAAGCGGCGGCAAAGCTTTTTTCCTCTTTTCTCCCTGTTATCTCTCCTTTTTGTTTTTTCTTTTCTTGTAATTAGCATCCTCCTTCTCTTCTTTTCCTCCTTTTTGTTCTGCCCTCTCTTTTCCTTTCTTTTGTCTTTATTTTTTGTTTTGTAGGAGGGGAAGCAAGGAGCTTCAGCTGTGCACCTTTCCAGACAAGAAGAATGGAAGCCAACCGATAAGAATGCTATTTATGTAGACCATAGGAAGAGCATTATCTATGTACTTTGTATTTTTGAATGAATATAATAAAAGTTTTTACCGCAACATCTCCATTCTTTTCCATTTTTCTTTTTGTTATGTGTCTTGGCGTTTTGTGGCGATAATAAAAGAGAATTGCTAAAACTAGTGAGGAGACAATAACTTGTACCAAAATAATGACGATCGAATAACACTTATCTTTTTGCGAAGACATTGCATTATCCCGAGCGGCTTGTTGCCTTCTTTTCTTGTCTTTAAACGGGCTCTGCAGTCTAAGTTCTCTCCTAAATAATGGCCATGATTGGGTTGTTATCGGGGAAGTCTCTTCACTCTTCGATCAGAGATAATGGTCGTTTGTTTTTTTTATTTTTTTAGGTATGCAGTGAATGGTGTAATGGGAAAGTTTCCTTCGGAAGCATAAAAAATGATAGTTGTTTATCTTTTCTTTAGGCTTTTCCTGCGAGTTCTAGTTTTCCTCTATCTTTGCTCTCCATGCTTCCTTTTTTAGGTCTTAAACACTTCTTAAACTATGGCTCAAATTCTTTCATGGAAAAGAAAATCCGTTTACTACGATTGTTTTTCATTTCGGGTAAATGTAACTCTTTTTTATAGAACAAGCTGTTTTACTATTTTTGACTTAGTATATTAATGCGTAATGATGATTTAATCGACCTTTCGATCGGAATCAACACATTTTCTCATCGATTTTTAGTATGATTTTGCCGTCTTTGCATTCTTTTCTTGGAAAGGAGATGCACTTTTTAGAGCCTTCTTCGCCTTAATCGCTCTTCCTGTATGACTTACTTGGGTCTTATTTTACCCTTTCCTAGACCGTCAAAAGGGGAGACGTGCTTCTTTACATCTTTTTCTCCTTTCCTTAGCCGGCTCTTCTCCAGTTGTCTTCGTCCATAGGGTGTGACACCAGCACTGCTTTTCCTTCAGGATCTCCCTTCTCCAATCCGACTTCCTTTTTTTAGTACCTTTTGTACTGGGTGGGCTTGCGAAAGGAAAGGCGTTTCCAATGCAGTCTTTTGGCTTTGGTATCGGGCTCTACTTGATTTGCTTAGAGACATAGAGGGGGGGAAACCATTTTCTTCTCTCTAAAATGTTTTCCAGTTCGCTGGTTTGGAGAGTTTCGCATTCCCTTTGCGCGTTAGATCGAAGGAGGAATATTTTGCCTCCTTTTAGCCTTAACGCTTGGTTTTTTGCCTTCTTTTAGCCTCAGAACTCTATTCTTATTTATCCAAATGCCCACGCATTCTAGGAGACCTTCACAGAGTCTGCACATCTTCTTCTTCTTCTCTTTATGGCATTTTATACTTGCCATTTGACGATCTCTCATATAGTCTTGACGACTTTCATGGAAATCTTGTGTCCTTGTAGTGTGGTGGCGAGTTTGTATGTTACTTACGAGTTGCGAGACTTGGGCCTTTTTGCTCAGTCGTCGACTCTCAACGAGAGCACCAAATGATAAGTTTTGAATTATCGTAGAGATAAATGTTTCTGTTGTATAATGGGTGGAAGATAGATTTGAGGAAAGGGGTTGGCCCTGATCAGATCCTTGTATGTGAAACCTGCAAAGATGCTTAGCCCGGTGGATCCAGATTTCAACACTCCGACATTCAAGTTAGCTATCGGGATAAAAGAGGATAGGAAAAAATTAATTTACTAGGAGAGTGAAAGAGCTAGAAGGGGTGTCTTTCTCAAAGAGGAACCTGTTATTTATAGTTCCGGGAGAGCTTGGAGCAGTGTGCGCAATAGTGTCCCTATTCTGCAGCAGGCATGGCTTATTTCTATAGGCAGTGGTGATTGGACAGTGGCATGTACCAGACTTTGTTAGTGAGACGTCTAAATCGATCGGATAGCCTCGATTATTGGATTTTTCCTCTCAACCGAAAGGATCTTAATGGGCTTTTTCTTAGATTTATTTCCTGTGATATTGGGCTGTTGGCTTTAGTTTTTTGGATGTTATCACTAGTCATTAATGTAATTTAATTTCATCAAATTTTATAATTAATTTAGCTTTTAACTCTATTTATTATTAGAGGATATTGTTTGTAATTTAGGAATTCTTGTTATGAAACCATTTTGTAATTTGTGTGTTATCTTTTTTTTTTTTTTTGCCAAAAAAGCATATGCTTACCTTTAATATCTAATAAAAAAATTACAATTTTACCATTAATATTTTAATTGATGTAATATTAATTTTTATGTTTTAAATTTAAAATAATTTTATCTTTATTTTAATTTCTTTATACATGACACTCGAACAATTAAATATATGGCACAAGAAAAGCAAATTTCTCTCAATTTTAAAATATTAATAGTAACAGTAACAACTGAAATATTAAAAATAAAATTATCATTTTTATTAAATATTAAAAAAAATTACACCTTGAACTTTTTTCTTCAGTAATTTTTTTCTTTTCGTGATTAATTCTTAATCCCAAGTAATTAATATGAGATTTTATGCATCAGTTACCAATTAAAAGAAACACTCTTCATAAACCACTTAACAACACATGAAGATAAGAGTTGCTGTTAACAGCTTGATTTAAATGAAAAAACATTTCATGTGCTGAACATTTAGTACACAATAAATGCATATAAATATACAATTAATCATATGCAACAAGCCTCGCTGAAAATCATAACCAGGGTACGTAGCAATGAAGGCAGAGTCCACGCCTGGATAAACTTTGACGCTGAAGTTATCTTTGCCTCTGAAGAAGCTTGCCAAGCTGAAGTGGTGATTGACCTGCGTAGTAGCAACAATTTCTAGCCTTAAAAGTCATCGAATGCATTTGAATCCTGAAGATTACTTTCTGAAGGGAAATGGAAATTACCTCTGCAACCATACTATCGCCTTTGTAAACTTTGCAAGACTTAGAGGTGTAGCATCCAACAACCTGAAAGTCGCTGATATCTCCATTGATGTTGTTTGCCAAGAAAATATCAACCCTTGTTTTCATATCAAGAAGATATGATCGCTGCACGCTAAACAGAAGATCGTTGCCTTTCGAGCTTTCTCCTCGATGAACTAGCCAACGATGTTTGCAAGCAAGTTTCTAGAATCGCAAAAAGAAGGCAAGTTATTAGCCAGAATTCCAAATCACCAGGGTCAACATTCATACACCCATATGTGCTCATACATAGAAAAAAAAAAAAAAAGGATGACATTATGCGATGAATAACAAAGTCAAAAGATGACCTCATTTCAAAGAGTTTATGTGTAACAATCAGCTTTATCCCTATTACATGTAATACCATACCTTTTGGCGCATTGAGAGGATAAGAGAACCTGCAGGGTGGCGCATGATTCCTTTCTTTCGGAAGAAGTTGCAACAGCCATCAACTTGGAGCAAGAGATTGCCATTAACATCCAGAACTTGGAAGCGAGTACTGAAGAGGCCATGGCATTTCTTCTTGATGACTAACTCTACAGGATAAGGGACACAGAACCCATCACCTACAACACTAACAATGGGCACACCATATGCTGCTTCAGGCTTTGCCATTAAAATGCAACACAAGCAGACTACAAACAGTAAACTATAGCATACGATTTTGATTTGCAGGTCTTCAGCAAATTTAAACTTATATAGGCTTCAAAGGACAAACTGAGAATTTCCTGGAAAATGCATTCTTCGGATTGACAAATGCGACACGGTAAGAAGGTTAGACAAGATATAATTAATTTAATCCTCCCAGAGGCTTCTTGGATATTGCAGCATAATAGATTATTTAAGATATTAATTTTATGGATACATGTCATATATATTTTTTTTATTTTTTTCATTTTCACCCATTTAAATAAATGGCCAGAAATGTTTGAAACCATTGACTAACCACTAAAAATAAATAAATCCCTTGAGATGAAACATCACACAATATTTTATTTTTTCTCAGATTCATACAGAAAATAGAAAACAGAGAGGAAGCTATAAAACTTTGCGTACAAGGAAACACATAAAATTACAAAGTTTTCTTATAAAGAAGTAATTAAACAATTTTCAATAAATCATTTAGTTTACTATATATATATATATATATATATATATGACCATTCATTATTTTCGAAAAAGTTCCTTATTTATTTATTTAAGGAGATTATACATGGTCAATCATGGGACTCTTAAATTGTTTAGCGAAAAGTATATTTTTTTGGTCAAATGTGCAACAATATCTTTAATGTTTATTAAAAAGAGTAATTTTGTTCATCGCGAGGCAAATGTGGTAGCGGACCAGATTGCTCAGCTGGGTCATGGAGTTGCTCATGGTTATCATGCTTTTTATTTTCCTCCTCAGGAGATTTTGCCTACTTTATATTATGACTCAGTGGGTTTTTCCACTGGCTTCTAATTGTTTGTTTTTGTGAGCTTGCTCACCCCTTTTCTTTTGTAACCAAAAAAAAAAAAAAAGAGTAATTTTGACTCATAATATTTAATTACGTACAATATTATTTATAAATTTGTCAAAAATAATGTAATTTTACATCTGAACTAACGGAACCGTTAGTTTGATAGTATTCCGTCAAAATGGTGTAATATATATACGTCAGTAGTCAAAAAATAAAATATAGTTAAACTAATAATTTCGTTATTTTTGAAATAAAATTGAGCCATTTTAATAATTTTAGAGATAATATTATACGTAACTAAATATTAGAAGCAAAATTACTCTTTTTAGTAAACATTAAGGGCATTAAACCTATTTTTTGAATTTGAGTAATTGTCATATGTCAACTAAAAATCATCATTCATCAATTAATTAATTAACTAATAAAAAAAATGCTACAAGATTAGGAAATTGGGCAAAAAAATATTTATTCAAAGAAAGAAAATAGAACAGCAAGATGGCTAATATAAGAAAAAGAATAAATAATCACAATTTTAAAATAAAAAAAATGGTATAATAAACAGGGCGCGAAGGGCGGATTTTAAGTTTGAAAAAAATAATAAAAGAGTAATGCCAAGCCAACGACGCGTTCCTCAATGTAAGTTGTACCCACACAAAATTTAATGACAGAAGAAAATCTAACGGCCCACATTGAATGTCGCGCTTCCATATAACGACTATTTCCATTGCCCTTTCAAAAGGAAGGCTTCACAACCATTTCGCTGCTCTCTGTCTCTCTCTCTCTCTTTGATACTCCTTAAGCAGGTACACCCTCTCCTCTTCTCTTTAATCTCTCATTATTCTTTTTATTTCACGCACAACCTCTTTCTCTGTCTCATTATCGGTTTAGCTGCGACTCGATCTGTTGCTCTAATTGTTAAGTTCCTTTCTTTTTCCCCTTTCAATCTTGTAGTTTTATTTATGTTTCTTACTTCTTTGTCTATTTATGGAGGAATTATTGAAATTATAGGGATACAAAGCCGGTTAAAAGAGGTATTTATTTATTTTAGGAATAAATTGAAAGGGATTGCTTATTAAGAGAAATATTATCAACGCTTAACGTTACTTGCATGAACATTGCAGAAGGACATAATAATTTTGAGGTTTTTGATCTATTTAATTTTGGCATCGTGTAAAAAATTACATTTCTTTCGATGTTAACTCTAATCTACGTGCAATTTATCGTCTTTTAAATATTAATATATATTAGTGGCATATAAATCGTGATTGATTGATTGATTGATTATGTTGCACCACGTTGCCTTTGATGGCTAGTTTTTTCTTCTGAATATTTGGCTTGACGATAGCTATAATGCTAATGTGCAATGAGCAAATCAAGGGGGAGAAAAATCAAAGAGCAATTGATGTTTTGGGAGAAGTTACTGAGTTTTTTCTATGGAACACTGTTTGATATGGCAGGCTGTAAAAGATGGCTGAAGGTGAGGACATTCAACCCCTCGTATGTGACAATGGAACAGGAATGGTCAAGGTATTTAAATTTTTTGCTGCATTTTTTTAGGATTCTGACTATGCCGGTGTTTTTGAAAGCTTATTTTATCTATACTTTCTAATGTGTTTTGGGATGATGATAGTTTTTGTTTTGGTAAGAATAATTAATGGTCATTTCTGTAAACCAGATGTAAGAGGCTACTGATTTCTTATGCTACTTTTTCTGCATCCTAGTAGTAACTGGCTAGCTAATTAATGTGTAAACTTGGTATATGTATATGAAAGTTAGCATTTTGTCGTTTGGGGATCTGATGTCTTAAGTTACTTTAGGCTGGATTTGCTGGAGATGATGCTCCACGCGCTGTATTTCCCAGCATTGTTGGTCGTCCTCGTCACACTGGTGTGATGGTTGGCATGGGCCAGAAAGATGCATATGTTGGTGATGAGGCTCAGTCCAAGAGAGGTATCTTGACTTTGAAATATCCAATTGAGCATGGTATTGTGAGCAATTGGGATGATATGGAAAAGATCTGGCATCACACATTCTACAATGAGCTTCGAGTTGCTCCGGAGGAGCATCCTATACTTCTAACTGAGGCTCCTCTGAATCCTAAGGCTAATCGTGAGAAGATGACTCAAATTATGTTTGAGACCTTCAACACTCCTGCCATGTATGTTGCAATTCAGGCTGTTCTATCTCTGTATGCCAGTGGCCGTACAACTGGTAAGCATTCAGAACATTTGCTTGATTCTGTGAGGATTATGTTTGAAGAATGAAGCCAGATGATGTTCACACAATAATATGCATTTCCCAAATGAACTTAATTTATGTGGATTGAAAGTTGTGAGTCGGTCTACCTCATATATGTATAGTATGTTCTCTTGCTTTTGTCCCTTCAGAAATTCGTTCTTTTTTAATTAAATTATTTTCTGCTGGGAAGTCCAGTTTTTATTTTATGTAATCTTATTATCTACCGTTATTTTGAGTTTTTGCTGCGCAGGTATTGTGCTGGACTCTGGTGATGGGGTCAGCCACACTGTCCCCATATATGAGGGATATGCCCTCCCTCATGCCATCCTTCGTCTTGACCTGGCTGGCCGTGACCTTACTGACCACTTGATGAAGATCCTTACTGAACGTGGATACTCCTTCACCACAACAGCTGAACGGGAAATTGTGAGGGACATGAAGGAAAAGCTGGCATATATTGCTCTTGACTATGAACAGGAGCTAGAGACCTCCAAAACCAGCTCATCAGTTGAGAAGAGCTTTGAATTGCCTGATGGTCAGGTCATCACCATCGGAGCTGAGCGATTCCGTTGCCCAGAGGTCCTCTTCCAGCCATCCATGATTGGAATGGAAGCTGCTGGAATCCATGAGACCACATACAACTCCATTATGAAGTGTGACGTCGATATCAGGAAAGATTTGTATGGTAACATTGTTCTCAGTGGTGGCACAACCATGTTCCCTGGAATTGCTGACAGAATGAGCAAGGAAATATCTGCGCTGGCCCCAAGCAGCATGAAGATCAAGGTAGTTGCACCACCTGAGAGGAAGTACAGTGTCTGGATTGGTGGCTCAATTTTGGCATCCCTCAGCACTTTCCAGCAGGTTGGTTCAACTTGGAAATTAGTTTTTCTTACTGTAAGTTTTCTTTAAGGTTGGGTTCTTATTACGGACTTTTTTGAGCACAGATGTGGATTGCAAAGGGAGAGTATGACGAATCTGGACCGTCGATTGTGCATAGGAAGTGCTTCTAAATGTTTCAACAATAGGCATTGAAGTAAAGGGAGAAAACTTGCTATTTTGTTTCTTGGAATGGTGGTAGCTTGCCACTCTTTACATTTTAGCTTTGTTGTCCTCCAATGTTTGTTATGATGTTGGAGCAATGAGAAGGCCCCGTCTTATTGCCAAATGGTCCAATTCTTTCATTATTTATGTTCTAAGAAGTTTTTGACTCTTAAAATGCAAATTTTGATGAGTATCCTGAAAACTTGTGTTTATATATGGGCTTCTTGCATATTATTTGTCAGTATGATTTGGGGTTCAGAGTGTGGAGGTCTAAAATAACAGGTAAAGATGGAGAGCATTGCTAAACTGGTATTATTGGATTGATTAGTAAATTCTTTCACATAATATTTCAAATAATAAATACAAGACAATGCTGATAATCCTCTTTACCAATAATATATATATTTCGATGATAAACTTATATTTTGTCACAATATATTCATTTTTATGATATATTTATTTATTATAAATTCAATTATTTTTTATAATATAATTTATTTATCTTATATTAACATTACAATCAATTGTAACAAAATATTATTATTATCACAAATTGATTATACTAGTGACGAAATTATATTTCGTCGCAATATATTCATGTTTTGTGACATATTTACTTGTCATAAATAAAATTATTGTGACGAAATAATTTTGTCATCTCTAATTCATTAAATTGTGACAAAAATAATTCATATCTCAAAAAAAAATCATGATGAATTTTTGTGTTGCAAATAGTTAATTTTTTTCGCTAAATTTTTTTCTCCAAAAGAAAAAGGTTAAAATTTTTTTCTTCATATAAAAAGTGA
The DNA here is from genome assembly GCA_037975025.1 of Excoecaria agallocha. NCBI lineage: Eukaryota > Viridiplantae > Streptophyta > Magnoliopsida > Malpighiales > Euphorbiaceae > Excoecaria > Excoecaria agallocha. The sequence continues at coordinate 4,296,327 of CM075815.1, read as the reverse complement.
CAAAATTATATCTCGTCACAATATATTTATTTTTTGTGATATATTTATTTGTCATAAATAAAATTATTTAATTATGACAAAAATAGTTCGTCATTATATATTCATGTTTGTGACAAAATGATTTTATGTCACTAATTTATTTAATTATGAAAAAATAATTCATCACAAAAAATAAATATTTTGTGACGAATTTATATGTTGTAGTAAGTTATTATTTTGTCATTAATTTTTTTTCCCTCCAAAAGAATAAGGTGGGAAAATTTCCCTCCTAAACAAATCATGACAAAACATATTTTTTATCACAAAATTAATCTATTCATGACGAAAAATAAAATATAAATTGACGTAAGATAATTTTGTCACAGTAATAAATAGTACGGTGACATTTTAAAAAGTTCATCATTGTAAGTTATAACTAATGACGAAATTTTATGAGTCACTAAAAAATTTGTCACAAAAAGTAAAATTTCTTGTAGTGATAATATAAACGAATCACTAACAAATTAAGTTGGATCAAATTATTTTATAGTTGAATGAATCAAATAATTGATGGTGAAATTAAATTTCAATCACATGTGTAGAGATTTACAAGAATTCGTGCAATTTGCTTCAATTTGCCACCTCCACATGCATAGGTGAATAATGTATAGATGTTTTTAAAAAGGAAGGGGCCATACAGTCCATATTTTGTGGTTATCAACGAGTATTTGACTGCCGAAAGAATTTTTAAAATAAAATTTATTAAGAAGGAATATCCTTTTTTTTCAACAAAGAAAAAGAAGGAATGTCCTTATATATATATATATATATATATTCGTATAGGAACATGTGGGTTAAATAATTTATTGATTAGTTGGGCACTGTTTATCATCATATCACAAACTGCCAAAACCATAATTTACGGAACAAGAACTATCACAAGCCTAAAATGAGAGCTTTTGAAGTCTCTAAACGTGCAAATCTAATTTGAGAGGGAAAGCTTCATCACCCAAAAGGCTTCATGTGATGCTTTAGCATCAATCCACATATCAACCCCAAGTCTCTCCTCTATTGTTGGTTGGCTTTTCTTCAACTGATAAGTAATGGAAAATACTTTCCAAATTCGAGGTGCAATGCATCAAACTAATAGTATATTAACATCTAAAAAAATTATTTTTATAATTTCTTTTTCCAATTTGTCACATACACCATTGGATTATTGTTCCATGCACTTGATCTAAGAAACAAATTTCCACAAGTAATAATATAAATCTTCGAATTCTCCAATTTAATACTCAATTATCTTAAGCTTTGAATCCATTTTCCTCAACAAAGAACAAGAAAATTTTAGCGATTTAAGTCTAGAGTGACCTCCATCATCATCAACCAGTTTTAGGGATACACCTGATTTTGGTATCAAATTGTCCTCTGCAAAGAGCTAGTGGCGCTGACTCTTCTTCAGGAAATAATGAATTTTTTTTATCGTTTTGCTTCTCTGGATCTTAGAACATCTTCTCATAGCGGTATACACATTATTTCTGGTCTTGGTAATTGAGCGAATACCTTTTCTTATGAACAACATGTAAAAAAAAAGAGGAGATTTGCTTGAGGTTCTTGCATACGAACCGATAAATTTACTTTTTATCTCAGTGTCTGGCATACCAAACAGATAAAAAGAGAGAAAGAATTAGTAGATTAAAAAGAGATCAACAAGAAAATTGAGGTTCTAACTGAAATGCTAATACACCAATTTCTTTCAAATACATGTAATATGTGATGATATACCATGGTTTGTGATACCATGGATTATACGTCAACCGAATAGAATCATTTGAGAGAGAAAAAAATTCAAATAGATTTAACAAAAGGAGACTAGGGGAGATTGCGAGCAAAAGCAGTAATAGTCGAAAACAAATCTGATCAGCATCGGTGTTAAGTACTTTCAAAGACGGCGAGGGAGAAGAAAAAAGGTTGAGATCAACGACAACAATAGGCAGAACGCATGTGATCAGTAAGGGCAAGGGTAAAAAAATCTTTCCGATCAGTGTCAAATGGGCTTGAAGAACAATCTAAGCAATGGCAAGAATGATAAAAGAAAGGGTTTTGGCAAATTATGACATTGATTTTTGGGAAATAATATTGTGGGATTTGTAGCATACCAACTGTGAAATTTTTATGGAATTAAACTAGATTTTTAAAATATTTTGATTGTTTGAATCCCCTCTTCAAGTGTAAAGATAGTAGCAAGTCAAATTTATAGAGAACTGAAATTACAGGGCTCAATACATTGAACGTTACACTAAGTAGGTGAATAGTTAATGGAGAGATATATATAAAGGCAGATGCAATAATTAGATTAACAATTACTCAACTAATTACACAGTTATCCTCTTTTGTCTATTCATTAACCCAAAATGATTTTTTAAGCAAATACGTACACCCCAATTTTTTAAGATTATTCTTGACCATAGTATTCGTGAAAGGAAGCTTGTAAGCGTTATTTTCTTTCTGTTTTTATGTTATTTCACCATAAAGAAACCAGAGTTTTTCTTGAATACATTTTCTTTTTCTTTTCTGAATCAGGCGATTCCTAGAAAGTTTGTGAGAAGATATGGAAAGGATCTGTTAAGTAAGGTAATCCTGAAGGTCCCAAGTGGTGCAGAATGGGAAGTAGAACTAGCAAAAATTGATGATGATGAGATTTTGTTACAAAATGGGTGGCCAGAGTTTGCTGATTATTACTCTCTATCATATGGATCCGTTCTTGTCTTTGAATTTGATAAACAAAACTGTTATTTCAATGTTATCATATTTGACAAGAGTGCTTCAGAAATTGACTATCCATTCAATGCCATTGGAGACCATGATAGGGAGCCTAAGCTTGTCGAAGAATTTCATGAGCCTCAGACTAATCAAGAAACTGAAAGTGATGATGACTCTGTCGAAATCTTGGGTAGCTCCTCGCCACCACGAAAAATAAAAGAGAAATCTCCAATACCATTCTCAAGGCCTCATAAGAAGATGAAGCCTGAGAATTAGACACCACAATCTGAAGGTACGTAAACATTTCTACCTAACAAAAATTGTATTTAGGCTTCTGATGATACCAAAGCCAAAGGACTTGATTTTGCAGCAAAAAGCGGCAACAGAGATATGAGTGTGAAGAGAACAACACCATACCATGCTTAATTTTTTTTATGATCTCACTCTTCTTTCGATCAGTGTCTAGCAGGAAATTCTAAGAATTTGAAACACAAAGAAAGCTCATCGAGTTTAAAGGCTATTAAAATTAAAGATAAGGAAGCTTTCAACAAATTCACCTCACTGCATCCATTCTTCAAACTGATTATTGGACCAAGCCACTTTAAGAACCGCTGCATGGTGTGTCCCTGTACAGTAATTCTTGATATCATCCAAATTTGTAATCTTTTTACAAATCTTTGGAAAAAAAAAAGTGAGAGTTACATATCTTTTGATCAATCTTTGATTGTCTTTTTTGCTGATATTTGACAGAATTAAAATTTGATCCTTGCGGCAGAATGTACCGCCAAAGATCATAGGAAAATGTATGAAGCATTGCGTACAGAAAGCTATGCTGCAAGTTGAGAACAGAAACAGACTATTGCCGGTGAAATTAATCAGCTACCGAGATAGATGTCGTATAATTAGGTTGTCTGCCGGATTTAGTTCATTTGCTGAAGAGAATTGTCTACAAGTGGGAGATGGTTGCGTCTTTGAGTTGATCAATACTGATAATCTCCTGCTAAAGGTTTCCATTTTCAGAAAAGTTTACTAAAGTTTCACATCTATATTCCCTTATTTTTCTTATAAAAAAAATGCTAATCTGCTCTTCTCATCTTAGATTTATGCTTTGGACAATATTTGATTTGTTTCTGAAATCTTGGATGGTTTGTCCATGGCCAGTATCTTGAGCACCTGATCATAATCCTTCATTTGTCTCATTTACTTCTTTAAAATTTGCATTTTCCACCATTTTTTACCCCTATTTCAACTAGGTTATGAACTATATTTAATGTTTGTCAGGTTCTAAAATAAGGACATAGTAACATTTATATTCACAACAGAAAGGTTTTGCTAAGTTGATGTATTTCTTGTTTTCTGTACAAGTTTGATTTGTTCTTTTTTCTTTGTAAAATGCTCGAGGCTTTGTTATAAGAATGGTCAATATGGGTGATAAACGCATAACCTCATCAGCCATTGTGGCAATGGTGTAGGTATACCTATCGAACTAAACTGATCAGCTTTTGTTGGAAATCTTAAAATAGGCTAGCTCTTCCTAATATTTTATTGGAATTATGAGAAAGAGAGAAGGAAAAAACTAATTGAATGAAGTTTTATTTTTCTTGGTGTTGTATTCAAATCTTTAAGTTAATGGGCATATAATATAGGCACTAACACAACTCTTAAAATTAACTTACATGATTAATTACCCACTACTACTCCAAGTTACTTAATCACCCCTCGACTCACATAACTAGCAAGTAAAGAATTTACACATAAAAATTTGCAAATTATTATTTGCAACAGTTTAACTATCCAAAACTAACAATATATTTTAGTTTGTTGTCAGCAATAGGGAAAGTTTTACAATATGTATTTTTGTTTTCATTCCACAATCTGCGGCTGCTATTCTAAGCCAAAAATCCAACAGTTTTATAAGGACTATTACGTACAAAAACTCTCAGCTGGCAGAGTTATCCTACTGTTTCATTCTTATGTACATTATATAAATAAAGAAAGTCTCCTATAATAGCAGTTTCACACTCAAAACAAAAGGAATAATAAATAAATTAAAGAACCGAGCATTTCATTTGCAAGGAAATCAAAGAAAGGATGTAGTAATATGATTGTCATTGTAGCAGAAGGGATGGTCTTCAACTTTATATTCCTCTTCTCTGATTTTCCAACCATCTTCACCTTCTGAGCTGATAATTTCATACAGTCTTTGTGCTTTCGAAATGTTATCGTCCGAGGCCAGAAACTCATAGTCTTGATTGTGTTGCTGATCATTATAGCTAGAATTACTCATTGAACATGTCCTAAACTTTGATTCTTTCAAGCTTCCATCGCGCGAAGGGGATCGATGGGAGAAGCTACCGAAACCTTGAATCCCTCGCGTCAATGTTCGAGCTTTTTCTCTCTCTTCTTTAAGCACTAACTCACTATCAAGCAGCCTCAATATTCTTGCAGATAGGTTTTGAACACTCATGCCCCAGTTGAATCTATAAACGAAATAAATTAATATTGCAATGAGAAATTTTGAATCTTATGTAACTAAGAAAAATTAATGAATTCACGGAAAGTAGACCAACCCTTTTTCGTCTATTAATTGAAAGGTTTTCATTTCCTTAATCACATCTTTATCAGTCTGAAATTCATCAGCAACTCTTAAGGGACCATGGGTTAGGAGGTGTTCTAGTAGAAGAAGAGACTTGTAAGAACCTCGCCAAGTTTTTCTATCAAATTTTGTAAACCTGAAACAGTAGACACAAACGCCGAACAAAATTAAAAATCTTTTTATGGTACATTACATCTACTAGATATATATCAGATTGTGAGATCAAATTCTAATTTATTATCAGAATAAAACCCAAAAAAAAAGGAAGAAACCTTGTGTGCAGAATGTCCACAATTCTCCAATAGTCATCAACTTCAAAAGCAGCCCTCGAAATTACTGCCATAGTACGTGTGTCTGGTGGCCAAAAGTCTCCATTCGTAGCTTCTTCTGTCAATCTTTTAAGACCAGTTTAAGATAAGAAATCGTGGGGTAAGGAAAAAAAACTTGATTCTGAATCAAATTGATGGCAAAGTCTTTGCCAAAACTGAACTTTTACAGATGATGAACTTACAGTTGGGCAGGTGTAACATCGGTTAGAGCCAAGCGAGCAGTCTTGATCTTCTCTTTGAAGAAGAAGGAGGCTTGCCTCTTCAATTCATTGAAGTAAGGGTTTCCCATTTTGGTGCTTCTTTCTAAGACCATTGACATCTTTGGGTGCAAGGATTGATGAAAGGTTTTGATTTTGTATAACTTTCAATGTTTATCTAGTCTAAGTACGTAATAAGGATAACTACTCCACCATAACAGAACAACTACTCTATTAAAAAGGTTGGATTTGCTTATGTAATGAGGAGGAGAAAAGTATGTGTAATAATATTTTAAAGTAGAAGGAAAAATGGTTAGGACTCAACTTTGAGTTGGGATTTTGAGCATTAATATAGTGGAAGTACCATGGAAACTTATTTTGGTCATTCGCCATCTGTTTTCTAAAGGGTCATTTCATCAAAGATGTTACTGTTAGTGACCTTAATTTATTGCAGGTTTTTTGGGATTAATTACGTCTATAATCATCGAATTTTTGGGAATTTTTGGGTTTATAATCAAATGGTCATAATAAAATAATTTGTAACACAAAAATCATCAAAATTTTATTTTGTTTCAATTGAAGTAAAAATGATCTGAAAATCAATTTTTTATATAATCGGAATGACAATTAAGCACGCCACGTATGATTATCACATCATTTTAGAACCAATTACCTTTATAAGTTGAACCACCAGATAAAAAAAATTTCACATTATCATGTAAATATGAAAAAATGACGTATATAGAAAAAAAATCAAGTAACTTATCATAGTTTATTTGTAGAGTTAATTAGTATTAAAATGACATGGCAATCTTATGTGGTCTATTTAATTGTCACTTTGGTGACATAAAAAATTAATTTTTAAATTATTTTTACTTTAATTGAAACAAAATAAAATTTTGATAATTTTTGTGTTATAAATTATTTTATTATAACTATTTGATTATAAGTAATAAAATTCGATAACCACATATGTAATTAACCTGGTTTTTCGCCAAGATAAAACTCTATCTAAGCAAGAAAATTTGTTAGATGATTAAAATCTGGTTTGGCATTAATCCACTATAGGGAGTTGGTAATCTGTGACCTTAATGAAGTAACTGGCCAGTTCACTCCCACCATTTGACTATAAAAACATAACCGATAGACCAGCTTTAGAATTTTGACCTAAGCCTGTATTCAAATCTTAATTCATATCTTCTGGCTAATGTAGGATTAGGGGCGACACATACGCAGATAGATAATTTGGAGCCGTTAAAACAGTTGCCAACGTATACTACTACCTATGTGCAAAGTAATTTCACCAAGCAACATTTGCAAGTTTAATAATTTTGTTTTATTTTATTTGAAGAGTCGGGTATGGGGTCAAGAATATAGTATTTAGTTTCCACCATATACGAATCACAAATTGAATTTCTTTTTGAAATAAAACTATAAATTAAATAAGTCTTACAACAGATTTAGGTAAATTTTATGAATCAAACTAATAAAAAATTATCACATAAAATAAACTGGTTGAAAAAGGAAGCTATATATGGCAATTTGCTTTTGGCCTTGATTATCGGAAATTTATGAATTGATTATATAACGACAATTTACAATTGGATAGATATATAAATTTATTTCATAAACATTTGTGATTAAATTAGTTCAGTATTTATTCATGAACTTCGTCTATATAGTATACAGTACCGAACGGCAATGGACCTTCGGGAAATGACAGATCGTGTGAGTGGGCCTCCCATTCTGATGGGCCCCCAAAGAAATAAACTTTGAACAAATTATTGATTATCCCACTAGAAAATAGATGAAATCTAAAAATCCAAACTTGGCATGAGGCTTAGGAAGCACAAATTTCACGCATAAAAAATTTACGTTATTTGTTCAATTTTCTATCCCATCAGTTTAATTTTCAAATATAAAATTTGATTAATCAATTATAACTTGGTTTTCAAATCGACCAAACTCTGAAAATTCAATTTTCGACTTTAACCAATCCGATCAAAATGCAGAGTGCTACTTATTTCAATAGCACTTAAAAACAAACATCATATAAAAATAAATTCGCTACTAAACTGCCAGCAGACAATGCTGATGTCTCCAAGTCAGGCTAGCATTAATTCGGCAAGATTTCTATTTTTATCGTAGACAGATTATTAAGAGGACAAAAGGCCCTTGTAAAAGCGTTTACTTTAAACGATTGTTCTCTACGATTCAGCCATATAATTCCTGGAAGAAGCTAAAATCTGAAGTCAATGATTAAGAAAGATAACCAAAGATGAAATTGAACTATAAACTCAAATCAACGGGGTTAGATTATCCCTCGCATTTTGAGCTATAAAAATAATTAGAAACTTGCCCCCCTGTAATGCATTTTCAAAGGTATGTATGCATAAGGTGATATGGTCAGAGTCATCAATTTCTTCCTTGGTCCAGAATTGCATGACATCAGATGCGGCTGGGAAGATCACAAGAGTTCTCACAAATAAATACAATCATGAAAACTTCTATTTGCCAATTTTCCACATTCCTGTCCTATATCCCACGGACATGAGCACAAGCTCCAACAGCATGTTCGGTATGCTTAATGGATTTACCTTAGACCCAGGAATTTCTGACCAGTTTACAGACATTTCAACCATACGTATACCCAACCGTTTGCAAAGAAAAACAACCTCCACATCAAAGCACCATCTGCCAAAAAAACAAAAAAAGGGTAGGTCCATTTTCTTCAAATATCAACCCACATATAATAGATGAAAGGCCAATAAACAAATCCGAAGAAACCATTACCACAGATAACAAGCAACGTGCAGCTCCTTTCCTAAGATATTATTCACAAGTTCACCAGAATTTATATTTTTTGGTTTGTCAAAGGGCAGTTTACTATTCCCTCATGGTACTTCTGCCTCTTCAACATTTCATTCTAAATGAATCCCCTATCCATGCATTTTGCACACTCAGCATAAAATGACTAGGAGAACACTTTAGGCAATACATCAGTGTGTGAACTAAGGAATCCACAAAAAAAAAAGATTAAATTTAAAAACACGCAAATTTCAAAATTTTTTCAATCATTAAGCTTCAACTTCAATTAGGACATAAAAGATAATGGATATATATTGAAAGAGTGAAGATCTACCTTTTGAGACGAATGTTTGTGAAAATTTTCCTCGCTGCAGCCCTAGTAAACATCTTAAAGCCGCACTGAAATTTATGAAAGTTGGCATCAGCGGCAAAAAAAAAAATGCAAGACAGGGATGAGTCAGGGATGAAAAAGAACAAAAACTTATTCGCATCATTTCAGTGTATTATTCAACAGAAGTTGTAAGCAAATCAGGCATATTTGAAAGTGCCACAATAATAATAATAATAATAATAATAAATAATAAAAAAAAAGACCAATAACATAATAGAGACATTTCAGAAATAACCTGTGTATCACGAATTCCAGGACCAGCAGTTAAGAGAACCACAAGGTGAAAGCCCTTCATCAGAAAATTGCGATGCCACTTTCTCTGACACACAAAGGACACTGGATCAACCATAGGAAATAATATTGATGGGTCATACAAGAAAAATTCATATGAATAATAAATGAAGTATTAGCAAAACTGAACTGTCGCCAAAGCCTTCTCCTCAAGATGAGCACGAGAACCAAATGCAGCAATTGGGACATCAGATATTCTAAAATTTGAATCTGTTGCTGATGAACCTCTTTTAAGCTCCTCCTTGGCAACTGCATGTATCTGAGGCCCAAAATAACAGTGTTAACATCTTCATTTACTTCGACAAGAAATATACACTGAACACAGAATTTATCAAAGAATGCAACATTGAATTTAAAGTCTAAACAGCCAGACCTGATTTTCAAGTTTCTCAAGGTCATTAACCTTAGTTGCTCCATCTGCATCCAGCATTAAAAGTAGTTCACCACGAGAATGAAGCATGCCCTGTTTTACAATGCTTTCACAAAGGTGAAGCACTTCAATGGGTGTCATCATGCATAAGAATGAAAACGAGAATTTCTCATTGGAAATATGTAGATGATTAAACAGTTTGGATTATACTCACTTTTCGAATAGCTTCTCCCTTGCCATGATTTTTCCCAAGAAGGATGACCCTTACATTATCCACTGTATATTTTTTCACAAAGCCAAATGCTACTCTTTTGGTGCCATCAGCACTTCCATCATCTATGATAACCACCTGTTAAAAAAAAAAAAAAATCATCCATTTATGAATTTAGAGCTCACAAAAATAGCAGATAAAAGCATATCCTCAATAGTGAATAACAGCAAACATCACCGGAAAAAATGGTTTTTGTTTGACATTAAGTGCTCAGATTTACTTCAAATGTACTGATATGGCCACAAAGCAATTGCAGACTAAAGGTAAGAATTGCAGTGCCCCCAGCTAAAACTTTTTAGCCTAATAATTCCTCTTACATTTCAAGATGTGTTACGAGTATGAGGTAACTCCTTAAAGGATTTCCTTGTAAAACTTAACCACAAATATATCCAAAGAGGAGCAACCCACAAATATTAAGCAGGCTTGCAAATCCAAACAGATGCAAGGGGATTCTCCATTCTATGTTAAGGAAATACAGAAAGAAGATGTCAACCAGCAAGGGGGCAAAGGATTGATTGCAAAGAAAAGTCAGCAGCATGCATTAAAGTTTACCAGTCACCAAACTAAGCATTAAAGTGTCAACTAAAATCTTGTGTGGTAAACAAGTGTCAAATAAAAGAGATTATATAGTGAAGTAGGACAACGAATGATAAACATTAAAACAGACAGAACTTAAGACTAAGAAGTATTGGTTAAAGCAAAGCTCAAAAAATAACATCAACATATGCGAGGAATGATTCACATAATGGATGTAGAAGACCAAGTAGGATTCCTGAAGATGAACATGACTTTGTTGCAATCACTTTTAGGATTAATTGAGCTTCTCTGTATTGTCATAATCGCAGTTGACTGACAGGTTATAGAGACAGTATCAGTCAAGAATCCAACGAGGACAATTGAGCAAACATATTTTTATGTTTGCTATCACAATGATTCATAACTAGAAGTCAAAACTTAGATATCCAGGAAATTAGATGAATAAAATTATACCTCATAAGTAAATGACCTATCCTTCGCCGCACGTTGTTGAAGATAACTACAAAGTAAAGATATAAGAAGCATTATGCTGTGATATTGTATATCTCTTTTTCATTAGCCACTAATTACATTAACAACTGTAGAGACAATTTATGACCAGATAACTCAGGCCCCATTTCCATTATGCATCGTAAGGAAACAAGAAGCAACAAGCTACCGAGTTAGAACAGCACATGAAATTGTGTGGAGCACCACATTTGAGTGTGTCCATTTTCAGCTCCATGATACAAATAAAGCACCTCATGAACTGGCTTCTATTTGCTAATTGTGTAAGCTTGAGGCCATTTTATTTCTTGCACATGTTAAAAATCCATAAAATGATAATGGATGAACAAATTGTAATGTTCACAGCATTCTTGTGTTTTCTTCTTTTTTCTCATCTTTTCTATTTCCAGGCAATACACTAAGATGTTAAAATGTTCAAACCTCTTCTTCCATCCACCATGCTCCAAAATTGTTAAAAACATATATAAATAAATAAATATCAGGCTAAAAAGCTACACTGGAGTTAAATTAATATGATCAAACCTACTTCATGGTTTCATCAAGTGCTCCTGGAAGCCTATTCTCCTCATTGTATGCAGGAACTATCAGAGATAAATACTTTTGTGCTGGATCACTGATATGAGGGCATGGAACCTGAAAGAAATAGTTAGACATCCTCTTTATTCTTCAAGAATATCTTGTTCAAGTTGATAAATTCACCAAGGAAATTAATTATCAGTTCTATACTCAATAGCTCTGCTAATTTCCTCAACTGAAACAGAACTGAAATTCAAGTTGTATGACAACTATACATTCAATGGCTTATAGTAGCCTGCTAATACTAAGATATAGGACTTGAAATTCTTTCGTAAAGAATTCTACACAGAATGCAGATAGCTTCTAAACATGGGAAAATCATTCAAGATCAAATTCTAGTTTCGCTAATATGTTCATTGGGTGCAAGCAACCGCTAGAGGATAGAATTCTTCCGTCATGGAATTAACTGATGATGACGATTGAAAACTATTAAAGATGTATGCAAATTAAAGAAACTATAATTCAATCTAGTCGAAGCATATTTTGAAGCCAAAACCAATCTAAGCCATTGGTTCTCGATTAAAGACTACCGCATTTCGTGTAAAGATTGAATTTTTCTTGATTTTTGAATAGGAATTTCTAATACAATTCCTATTCAAAAATTAGATTTTACCGGCTGACAAAAAGTATTCAGCTTCACCCAATTTGAACCTTTTTCCAACAAATATACACAAAGCAAGAAATTTTCTTTTACTTTCTGAATAACCAAACAGATTAACAAATTCATGAACCACATCTAAACCAACAACAATTCATGTAAATAAATAACAACAGAAGTAAATTCTAATTACTTGTTTCAAAGAATTCGGATCCTCGAAGATAGCAGGAGAATCAACGTGCCTACCAAAAGCAGCAATCGAAAACATAAATTACGCAATGCATGGTGATCGAATGCCATGAAAATAAAGTAACTAAATTGTAAAAAATAATAACAACTTATTGTTATGTCTTCTCTGGTAGGCTTCAAAGAAGATTGGAGAGAATAATAGGGAAGCTACCACCACAACTGCGCCTACCAAAGATTCAGCTATCGTCCATAGCAACTCCATGTTTATTTTATTTTATTTTATTTTGGTTTCTGTTACTGATTTTGTTCCTTCCCCACCTTGACGAACATATTTAGGTTAGGTTGTAATCACAATATTTATGCTATTAAAATTAAATTGTAGATAAATTCCTTGAGCAAGCCCGTCTATCTCAGTCGGTAGAGCGCAAGGCTCTTAACCTTGTGGTCGTGGGTTCGAGCCCTACGGTGGGCGTTTTTGATTTTTTAAATTGCCCCTTTTGATTTTTTATTTATTTTTATCAATTAAAGACTTTCTTTATAGAGTACTAATTCGAAGGCCAAACTTGCAATTGATGGCATACATAATCAAACCCTCTTGCTAAATGGGGACTTTTTTTGTTAATAATACGTTGAGAAAAAATTTTTTAGAACGTGGGGTGTTTTGAAAAGTATCAAGGGAATTGCGGCGAGGTGTTCATTTCCCCAAGCATATGCTGCAGAAATGAAAGTGAGCTCGCACAGTCACCCATGCCAGAGGCAGAGAGAAGTAGCAAAATGTACAGAGGGGCCGACCACAAGGCTGGAAATGATAGGAAAATGGTAAGTTTATTTCCACAATAGGTACCGTTACAATGCTCCATCAAAAATTGGAAAAACTCTATTACAATGCTCTATCAAACTCTTCAATTATTAATAACTTTGGCCACCACTTTAGTAATGGATAACTAAATTATTAATAAAAAAGTCTCAGCTAAATGCACATTATCCCATCTCTTTTTTTAAAAAAAAATATTAATTTGGTATGCATAAATACTTGTTCGTACAAATAGTGATCATTATTTACCTAATATAGTGAATGCATCATTTATTTATTGGCTATTACATATGTAGCATAGAAAGAGGTGGTAAATATCAATGATATTAAAATAGGACCGGATAAAGAACCAAAGAGCTCAAAAGTTCGTGATTCGACCGATTCATTGAGGTTTAACTAGATTTTTTTCTTTTTTTTTTTAAATATATTATTTTTTAAGTTTTATATAAATATTATAAAAATATCACTACATAAAAAAAATTAAAAATAGTTTAAAAAAATACATTTATCATCAAATATTAATAATAAGACTACATTTTCAAGTAATTCAACATTTATAACAAAAATTTAAGATAAATATAGTAAAAAATTGTAAATTTTTAAAGAAATTCTTCAAATATAAATTATAAAATTTTATTTTATCCATAAAAAAATCATTAAATTGTTTAAATTTTAATTATTTTGTATTTTTAATTTTATTTTATTTTTTCCAGCAAAATATAATATTGTATGAATATTTTGGACAAAAAATTGGTTTTCCTAAAATCAAACCGGTTTATTATCATTTAACCCGATTTTTCAGTTTTATCTCGGTTTAACCGGTTTTATGACGGTTTGAAATAGTATCTTTCCGGTTTTTATTCAATTCGATTTTAATCTATCGAATCCACCGGATTAAATAATGGTTCATGGTTAAACCGGTTTGACCTCCCGATTCAGTCCGTTTTAATAATACTGGTAAGTATATTTTTTATCACTTTTTTTTGAACTTTTCTTTTGATTGACTTTTAGAAAGTCAAAAGTAGCTTTTAAGTATGATAAGTTACTTTTGAATATATTTAATTAAATTTTTAAAAAATCTTCCATTTACTATAAATTTTTGTTTAGAAGAAGTCATTTCATCCGAACTTTTCTTGAAAGTATTTGTTAAGAAAAAAAGGAATTTGTTTTTATTTTTTTAATTGCCCTTTTTTATTTTTTTATTTATTTTTCCCTTTTAAATTTTTATTTATTTTTTTATCAATTAGAGATAAATTAGCATATGTATATATAATTAGAGATAAATTAGCATATGTATATATAAAAATTTCAATTTTTATTTTTTTATCTGACAATGTGCATTATAGCTACAATGAAATGAGCTAGCGTCCGTGTATTTGGACGGTTAAAATTAAAATAAATGGATGGATGAGATCCAACGGTACAGATGCACGAGCATGCTTATGTTCACTATATTAGTACACAGGCACAATAGTATGTTGCACACTATATTATTTCTTGAATTTTTTATTGTTATTACACTGTGCCGAAAATAGTGCGTATGGTTGCGCATAGTGTGTGCACATTAAATTACTATTTATATACGTGTATTGAATTACTATTTGTGTATATTGATATGCATTATTGCATTAAAAAAATAATTGTTTTTTTTTATTTTCTAATCTTTTCTATTTTTTTTCTTTTTTTAAAAGGAGGAGTGGGGTGTGCTAGGATACTGGCCCCTCTTCCCTCGGGCATCGTAAAGGCTCATCGCTGAGAGCATATATATATATATATAATTAGAGATAAATTAGCATATGTATATATAAAAATTTCAATTTTTAATTTTTTATCTAACAATGTGCATTATAGCTACAATGAAATGAGCTAGCGTCCGTGTATTTGGACGGTTAAAATTAAAATAAATGGATGGATGAGATCCAACGGTACAGATGCACGAGCATTCTTATGTTCACTATATTAGTACACAGGCACAATAGTATGTTGCACACTATATTATTTCTTGAATTTTTCATTGTTATTACACTGTGCCGGAAACTAGTGCGTATGGTTGTGCATAGTGTGTGCACATTAAATTACTATTTATATACGTGTATTGAATTACTATTTGTGTATATTGATATGCATTATTGCATTAAAAAAATAATTGTTTTTTTTTATTTTCTAATCTTTTCTGTTCTTTTTTTCTTTTTTAAAAGGGGGAGTGGGGTGTGCTAGGATATTGGCCCCTCTTCCCTCGGGCATCGTAAAGGCCCATCGCTGAGGGCGACTCTCTCAATGTCATTCTCTCCATACACACGCTTGCAATTGATAGCAGACGCAATCAGACCCTCTAGATTAGGAAAGAGCAACGGACGGTTCGATTTAATAATCGAACCAAACTGAAATAACAAAAAATTAATTTTTTTTATTTTTATCAATCGAATCGAAATTTTAGAATAATCGAATTTAAATCGAATTGAAATTTTCGATCAATTTAGTTCAGTTAACCAAAAAACTGAAATTTAAAATTATTTTTAAAAAAATAAAAAATATTGTGTCTAAAAATTATAAAAAATTATAAATTATAATATACTAAAGTAAAAACATCTAAATTGTACAAATAAAAGTTAAAATTAAAGAAATAATCCCAAAATATATAATAAATAATACAACAAAAGCATTAAATAAATTTTATTTATTTAATCGATTTTCAATTTAATCATCAAAATTCTAAATTATCACCTAAAAAATAGATATTAATAATTGATAAATGTACTCATATAATTTACAACTATAAATAACATAATATATATATATAAAATAATTATTTAATACAAAAATAAAAAATATATATAATTATATAAATTTCAATTCGGTTTCTATGAGATTTTCTCCTTCAAAAATCGAACCGAACCGAAAAATCAAAATTTTCAAAAACCGAATCAAAATAAAAAACGATCAATTTGATTCGATTTTTTGGTTTGGTTCAGTTTTTTCTCACCCCTACTCTAGATAATTGCACATTATCGCATCTTTTTCTTTCTGAAATATTAAATTGATACGCATAAATATTTGTACATGAAAATAGTGATCATTATTTACGAAATACAATGAATACATTATATCCTAATTTTTTTCTGTTTTTATTTGTTGGCTATTATATATGCAGCATAAAAAGAGGTATTAAATATATTTTTTATCACTTTTTTTTAACTTTTCTTTTTACTGACTTTTAGAAAGTCAAAAATAGTTTTTAAATTTGATAAGTTATTTTTGAATATATTTAATTAAATTTTTAAAAAATTATCCATTTACTATAAATTTTTGTTTAAAAGAAGCCATTTCATCCTAACTTTTCTTGAAAGTATTTCTTAAGAAAAGAAAAAGAAAAAGAAAAATTGTTTTTCCTTTTAATGAATTTTTAAAAATTTCCTTCTTTTGATCTCTCAAAATTTTTCTTAATGTTTGGAAATTATTTACATCGCCATTATTAAGATAATAAATTTTCTGTCTAATTATATAAAAAAATATTAAGTATGCTAATATTATTACATAATAATATTATTATACATGCTTAATTTACTAATACATAATACATTAATTTTTTTAATTAATATAGCCCAACAATTTTGCCTTATATTTTAATGAACATAGTATTTGGGTCATATATTATAATTGTACCACTTACAATAAGTTTTCTGATCTACCGATATAGTATCTATAATTTTTAAGTAATTTTCTTCATTTATATTTATTACACTTTTCACAAATACAAGAACTAATTGTTGATATTTTCTTACATCCTCATTATTCCAAATTATTGGAATTATCATGCATGGCGCATCTACCATTTTTCGCTTCAGTCATGAAATGATGTTTCGTAATAATTTGTTATAATAATATGATCGGATAAACTTGGCAAAATTGGACAAAATCTAAAATTTCGTTCAAATTCGCTAAAAAAAAAAAGATTCAAACTTAAGTCAACCTAAAAAAATACTTATCGAGTCAATTCAAAAATAAGTCACTAAATATGCAATCCGTTTGGATTTAGCATTGATGCCCAACAGGCAACCAATTCCTGCTCTCTCTTTCCAAGCTGCACGAGGAATTGTTTTTTTGTTTCTTCTTCTTGTTTTTCCTACTTGAATACCATCCCCTTAACTTTACAAATACAACAATTAATTTTTTGGTCACTTTTTACACATATTTGGATTCAACAAGTATCTATTTGATTGTCTATTTATGAAATTTTAATTAATTACTGCTCATATAATTTTTTTAATATAATAAATAATTGATATACTTTTAAGTTTTTCCGCTAAATCATATCAATTTTTAGGGCTGAGAAAAAAATTGAAAAATTGAAAACCAAAAAAATAGTCTAAAACTAAATCGATTTTTTACGGTTTAGGTTAGTAAATATTAAGGGTTTGATTTTCAGTCTGTGGTTTGAAAAACCTTTTTAACACATACAAGCGCGCACATATATATATATATATATATATATGTTAAAATGTCTTCAGCCTACCTGAGACTCCCTGCATAAAAACTGCCACTCCCCCTCAATATCACCAGTCACCACTCACCCCATCACAATCTTGCCATCCGTCAGTCTCCCTCACCGAGACTGTCTCCATCATAGCGGGTCTGCTTCACCGCTACTCTGCCTCACAATTTTGCCATCTTCCTATCCCTCGCCATCGCCATCTACCTCTTGCCATTTTCACTACAAAAAAAATGCATTTTACCAACGAATTTGTGATTTTACCGACGGATTTGTGATTTTACCGACGAAAAATGACCTTACCGCTGGTTTTTTATTATTTTACCGACGGATACACGCTCGTAGGTATCAAATTACCGGTGGAAATTTCCGTCGGTAAATATTACCGACGGATTTACAGAAGATTATATGAAAATTTTCCGTCGGTATATTTATTTAAAATTCGTCGTATGTTTCGTCACATTGACCGTTTAGCGACGAATTTTTGTCGGTGAACCATCGGTAAATTGAATAAATTATAAATTTATTTTAGTATAAACAGCGACGGATTTTTCGTCGATAATTTTGTCAGCAAATATATTTAGTATAATATTAAAATTATTGGAATTGCAGCGACGGATATTGCCGTCGGTAACCTAATTTTTTCTATTTTTTTGCAAAAATTATATATTTCATATTTGTAAATCCCAAATTAATCACAATAAAGTCAATATAATAGTATAAAATCTAAATTGAAGGTATATATTAATTAATAATTTTAATATATAACAAAAATAATTTATACAAATATTGTGTAAATTACAATGCCAAAAATATAAAAGTTAATACTAAATATTCTTAGAACATTCTTAAAAATAATGAAAATTTTAAATTATTAAACTTATCCTAAGCACGCAACACCGTGTTAATCAACATTCAGTCTAAAATTTGAAACTAGAACGACAATCAACTGTAGAATATCTTGCGTAAATTTCAGGTTAATCTACTTCAAATTTTGGTATCTAGGCTACAAAACACAAGAAACATATAGCCAAAACACTATTTAACTATAGATAAATATAACATACAAATATCACAAAAAAAAAACCTCAATTACCCATGAAAGAGCTGTTATAATTCTATCTCCAACCTCATTCGTCTCACAAAAATCAAGAACCTTAATTAAAAAAAAAAAAGGAGTCTATACCAATTGGTTCTTTATCCAGTTTTCAATTCAGAAAATCTGTAAATAACCATCCTACTTTTCATTGACATAAAATTGTACATCTTTTGAATAAGGAGAAATAAAATATCTTAAAGATTCTACATGAAAATTGAATAAAATAATTTTCATTATTCAAGAAATTTTAGATCAAAGTCAAATAGCCCAAAATTCAAAAGTGAAAAATAAATAAAAAGCATCAATGCATAGTGGATACATCACGTAACCATAAGCATTTGTTTGTGTTAACGTGCGAAGAGGGTAAATGGTTAAAATTGAAAAATGCTCTAGTTAAATACCAAGGGAAATGAATGATACCGTTATTCCACACACCCTATCACCACCCTATCTCAGCAATATTAAGGAAGTTGATAACTTTAGATACGTAACATGATCCAATATCATATTCAAAATTTCTCATAAAGAAACACTAAGAGCATTTTACAATTTTCAAACACCTTAGTACCACCATGTGTGTCTATACTAACAAGTAACATACAACCATACACATAGAATGAAATAATAGTAAGGACTAAGAAGAATATAGAATTCTAAAAAATGAAAACTCATTTTTCATGATGTTTGTAAAAAATTGAAAAACTAGTAACTTCATATAAACAATTTTAAGCTATTTGCACCATCAATAAAATGCACTTTTCAGAAGCAAAAATGATTGTCTCACTAACTTGCAAAATTGGTTTCTATCTCATAAAATCCTATCAAGTTCTAGCAAAAGCTGGATATCTATACTTGACTATACATTCATTTTTTGCCTACACTTTCAAAATATTTAACTACTGGCCTCTTGTTTGCAGTTTCAGCAGCAATGTCCAGTAAATAGCATAAAACACATTACTCATTGCTGTCCAAACATTAGTATATCCCACAAGTATAAGAACACATTCATTGGAAAATGAATATAAAAGACCTTTTTATGTTACTTTCGGTACATAGCTGTCCATGTTAGCTTTGAAGGCTTCAGTCTGTTATGGAAGTATATCTTGCACTTAGAATTGGCAAAGAGGAAGAACTTAATTGATCAAACAAAGTTCAGTCCTGATATTTTGAAAATTGATAATTATCTCAAGATTCCCATTCGAAGTGCATTCACAACGTAAAGGAAATGACTATCCTACTTCATTAAAAAAGTTTGCAATGTATAATCCAAGAACTAAACGACATCAACAAAACAACATGATATCTTTAAATAGGGATATCCAAAACCAAAACAAAACTAATTAACAAGTATTTAAAGCACGATGATTGAGATCCTGCTATACCATTTCATATGACAAATATTAACTTTAGCACATTTAACACAACCAATTAAGGAACCAACAGATATATATTTGTTTTAGCACTATTTAAAATAAAATTGATAAGAAAATCTTAGCATAATTATACAATTAAGAAAAGAAATGCAGATACCATGTGAGAAACTAAATGACAGTTATTCTAACATATAAACCTACTGAAAATTGAGAATGATCAGAATTTGAGGACTTGGTTTAAGTTTTATGGCTTAATGTACATTGTTAATGGATCTAACATATAAATTCAGTGAGCTGCATATATTCCAGACATAGAAAACGCATTATATACTTCTAGAAAATATCATCCATTGATGCATAAAAGTGTAAAAATATCAGAAACTACAATGCAAAGAGAAAAGTTTAGCTTACCCTGACTTCTTTGTCATGATGCCTCAGATAGACAGTTATTAATTACAGAAGATGAATAATGGGTTTCAACATACTGCATAAACATAAATTACAGTAAATATAATAGCATGCAATTTCATTCAAGGAATCAAAAAGGAATGTTTAATTGATAGCACTTTCAGTCACCTGGTAGAATCCGAAAATTGTCCTAATTTCAAAGGAAAAACAAAGAATCAAAGGTTAAATAGAAAAAGTAAAAATCAAATGTTTAACTAATTAAAAAATTAGAACTGTCATAATAAAAAAAATAAAAAGTAAAATCAAAGTTTGAATTGAGGAATCAAAAGGTTGAGATTGAATAACCAACAGAAATCCAATGTCAAAACTAGCCGAAACTGAAACTAAGAGGAAAAAATATAGAAAATGAAGAACCAGTAATGCACCATTACAGAAAATGAAAAAAATAGAAAAATGAAGATCCAATGTTTTGCTTCTATAATACTGAACAATGTTTGAATGTGATAGTTCAATTAGCAAAGCAATCTCCAGTTCACGTAAAATAATAGGACACACTGAGAAGTTAATTTTGCTAATGATTAAAATCCAATAAGAATAACACATAATAAGAAAAGAGAAAGGAAGAACCTGATTCGGGTGCTTGAGACATTCTGTTGATTTGTGATCATCAGAAATAACCCTAACTTCTTTTATAGCACACATTTGTCCATTTTCACTGCACACAGAAATCAGAAAATTAAGCTTATTGTGAAACTTCCAGTGCCTTCTAAAAAATTCTTTTACGACTACCCCTTTCCATTTTAGCAACCTATAACATTGAATACCTATTAATTCTCAAGGCAATGTAGAGACTATTTTGTTGTCTTTCTTGTTTCTAAAAAAAATTAAAAAATCAAATCTTTTTCTTGGTTTTCCCAGGAAATAGACACAAGAAAAATCCACTTAAAACAAAAAAAAAAAAGATGAAACAAACATTAAAGAGTATTGGTGACTTTGTGTTTAAGGGTAGCGGGAGGGATGACCTATCCCTGCAGACGCTCTTTCTAGATGCAATTGCAATCGATCTTACTTGGGGACTAAACAAAATCAAAATTGTAAGAATAAATAAAAAATAAAAAAAAATTTGAGATGCATCATTAACAATAGTTCAAAAAGACAAAGAAACTAAGATAACAAATGCACTTAACCATGATTTTATTTTCTAAGCAAGAAATAAGAAATTGCCAAATTGCAAAAGTGAGAGGGAAAAGTCATGATACCAAAAGGAATACAAAAAACTTTAGACCTGGGATTTTTAAGGATCAAATGTTAGAGTGATTCTTCTTTAATTTTTAATCTTACAAATTTAGCCTAGTGCTTCTTACAGCAATTGATACCTTCATTCAAATATCTAATATGAATTTTAATTTTGAATGTAGCACTAGTAACTAGAGGTCAAAACATGTCTACAAGTTATGCAACAATTTGCAAACGTCACTTAAATAAAAAGCAGCAAAATGACATGCTACACTAAACATTTAAGCAATGGAAAGGAATTAAGTGAACTCATATTACTATCTCATAGATCAAAATGGAGGAATAATGGAACAAGAAAGGTTCCAATTTTGCCATAACTTATGAATGATGAAAAGATTTAATGCAAGCAAGGATTTGTTAATTAATTGTTCCAAGGTTAGCACTTCCGGCATTACTCAAACAAAAATATCAAAATGCCCAGCTAACAAAGACAAAATAAAAAATAAGATCACCTTTTCAAATTTTTGTCCTTGGAGCTATTTTTATAAGGAAAACAAGGGAAAACAACAAGGTGGCTCCTTCTCTCTTTCCATGCTCAATGTAAGACAATATTTTATCAAACTGCTGCTTATCCACTTGTGCATCCATTAGTGAAATGAAATTCATATTAATTTTAAACTATTATATATAGGTTCGGTGATAAATACTCAATTAAAATTCTGAAATATTTCTTTATAATTTTTAAATAACTGAAAAGATAAATTAAAATTTATATATTTTATTAGTTGAAAATTCAACCAATTATTTGAATAATCAAATCAAATTAATTAAATTAATTTGATTTGATTTTTAGCCAAAATCAGCTTTCTACTCACCCCTATTTTTTGAAAAAAAAAACAAAAAGAAACATCACTTTAATTTCAATATTTGGATTTATTTGACCTGTGGGCCTTAGTGAGATTTGGGATGAAATGGATCACCAACAACCCAATCTTTGGCCTTCTCCACTAACTTGTTTACAAAGTGCATCGTAAATGCCTTCCTGAACATAAACTCTTGAACTGGCCGCACAAACCTCTCCTTGCAGTACAATAATGCAAATGAAATTAATGGAGAATATGGATTTTGAGTCTTAGCAGGAAATTAAGAAATAATATTAGATTGTCGAAATGAATTTGCCTTGTTATAGACAATTCCAAAGAGAGCAAGATCAGCAGCTTTATCAACATTAGCATCATCAAAGATTAGGAGAAGTGATTTGCCTCCTAATTCTCCTAATTCAAGGGAAACTTATTTCAAATTGCTTGTTGTTGCAACTTTGCAATGAACAATGTGACTATCTAAGTGCCAAATAGGTTACAACAAAAAAGATAATCAGATTATTTCTTAGTGCAGCAAAATAAGAAAATAGGAACTGCTCATCCCCTAAACTCTCTGACACTGGAGCACTAACTGCTCTAAAATAGATTTAAATTAAAGAGCAATTAGATTTATGCAAAAATAATTCTAACACAAATATGAAAACGAAAATGTAATAGCTATTTTTATTTAATTAAAAATTTGATGCAAATCAACTAAGTTTCTTATTTATATCCTGATACAAATTACTTAAGTAAATTAGCACATATATATACAGGATCATTAAGACACAAAAGCATGAAACAAAATTTGGCACATATTTATCCGGTTCTTTGATGCAGTTAGCAAGGGGAAAAAGAATGGAAAAAAGGCAAGCTTCCCTCAACATTTTAACATGTCGCAAGGTTATGAAGGTGAAGCTGCATTCATTTTGAAAGGTCGGCCAAATGGTCCAATAAGCAATCACCGTTCCACTATTTCATCCTCAAGAATTGTTTAATCATCAAACCTTATTTAACAAATTAACAACTTGAAAAGCACTACAAAAAAAGGCTTATTAAAGACCACAGTTTATGGACCAGTCAGTTTTCTAGTCCTTAAAAGTATATCAATAAGGACTAGTTTTTTATACGGTCATTAGTTTTTATTTTAATCCATATTATTTGTGAGGGGGTTAAAACTAGTCCTAAAAATTGTTAATTTCTAGTCCCTAAAATAAAAAATTTTATGCGGGATAAACTTGCGCTACTCCTAAAACATAAAAGAAAAAACTTTTCTCGTTTTCAGAAAACGTATTTGCTCATTTGCTTTATGTTTTTTTTTCTAATAGAACTTCCTCTGCCCTAACAATGGGTTTCACATGATTTAAACTCCATACATGCGCTGCTTTCCATTTCCATCGACGGACTCTTCTTCCTTGTTTCACTCTCGATAGCTCTGATACAACTTGATCCACCATCGATAGGTCTGAGATGATGTGCTCCACCATTGATAGTTGCTGTGAAGACATTTCTCACTAGAAAAAAAAAGGGTTAGAAAGGGGGACTGATTTCTCTTATCTTTGTTGTAGCTTGAGCTTCATTTTGATGGGTAAGAATTATTTTCTCTTATTTTTCGTGTTATTTTCATCTGTGTTTGGTTGCTGAGAAAAGGGGTTCTTCGTTCTTTATTCTTCATTTATTTGCTCACTAAATCTATTTAGGTTATGAGAAAGGTAGAGGGAAATTATTTCGATCTCAAGGACCCTTTACATCAAAAACCCCTCTACTAATTTTGTTTTTCTAACATAAAAAAATTCCTCTCTTTTTTTTCACTTAGATTTACACAAAACTAGGGTTGCTTTTAATTTCTTATATTCCAAATTTTTAATATCGCGATACATTTAGCACGGTAGATACTGAGGATAAAAAATTATTACCATCTGATTTCTTAAATCTGGTTATGAAGGCGCGAGATTCATCTCTATCACAATCTACGTCTGTCGCGAATCGTGACACTACACCATCTGGGTCATCATCTACTGGTGAGGATGACGCTATTCCCTCTGTTACTGTTGCTTTCGCTAAGGATGCTGCCTTACATTTCCAATTTCGTCATTTTGGTTAGTGTCTCACCATTTTGCATCAGCTTAAACAGAAGAAGGGAGAGGATCCTGAAGGAATTATTTATGCTAGTTGCTTATTCTTATGCATCTATTTAGATATAATGTTGATGTGTTTGCATATGAATTCTTTATTATTGGAGTTAGTTGAGTAGTGGATGTGGCCAAAAAACTTTTTTGTTTAGAAGTTTATACCTGAATTTGGTGAAATGTGCATGGAAGTATTAATTTCGTGTGGAAGCCAAACTTGAATTTTAGCTTTCGCAGGTTGAGTCAAGTGTATATGGAATATTGATTTACTTATCCGAGTTAGTTCAAACTTTAAGGTATACAAATACTTGGGACTGCGCGTATATTAGCTGGTTTTGGAGTTGTGTGAAATTGAGAGAGGAATAGTAGACATGATATTATTTTGATTGGAGTTAAACCAGTTGTGTTATTTTCTAAAATAAAAAATATTAGCAGGGGTCTACATTCTGCTTTGGCTTCTATTATTGTTGGTTTTTTGCTTGAAGATCATTGTGATAGCAAGTTTTTGTAACAACTCTATTTATATATGATTTTCAATGAATTACAATAGGTAGATGTGTCCAAACAAATATCTCAAATATGCTGGAAAAAGTTTCATGCAGACTAATTTTCAAGCTTTCTAAGTTTTTGCATATATTCACTAAATAAATTTTAACCCAAAAGTTAAAGTTAGAACTTGCATAACATTTTTTTTGGAAGATATGTTTATTCATTTAGTTTTCTTGCTTTTCTTTCTGATCTTGCAATTATTAGCTTATAATCATCTGATAAATTATCTCATTTGTTATATATATATGATATGATGAGGGGAATGTTGCTTTTAATGCCTAATGACAGTGAAAATTATGATAGTCCTCTGTTAGAGGTATGATTTTAATCAACTGCTTTCAATTATTGTAACGATCAATTTTCTACATGTAGGGTGCATCAGTTGATTATGTAGTACTAATTTAAAGACTGGGTGGTCGGGTTGTCGACGCCCTCCAAAAATAAATACTGATTCACCTAAACTAACTTGTAGAAATAGTGAAACCAGGTCGAATCCCAAGAGAACTATGATGATTAATTTCTCAATGTTACAACAAAAGTATAAAGTAAATGGGGGGTTTTGAATCTTTTGAATTGAAACTAAAAGTAAATTAACAAGAAATTAACAGAGAGCAAAAATATTGAATTAAATGAAAATCAATCTTACCAAACTTCCAATTCAAAGGTGTAAATTCTCATCCAATTGCAACTTTGATCATAGGCTTAAAGATTAATTTCTCAATCCAAGAACTTAGTCTACTTAATCGGAAAAGCCGTAGAAAGCAATAATTCTCCTAATGTAATTGACTCAAACAAATCATTTAAAATCAAATCTTACCATTGATTTAACTGGGCACGATAGCGTTCCATATCATTTCAATGATAGCATTAAGAGTTAATGAGAATGACTAAGACAAAAATTAATTGATCGAGATAGCTACAAATCAATTAACTTTGCATCTTAATTTCCCTAGAATCTATTATGCAAGCTATGTAAATCGGAAAGCCGAATTCACACACACATAAACCAATTCCTTGCTACTAAAATCAATCATTCATGACAATTACGGATCACAAACTCATGGATAGCAATAGAAAAATCAATATTGAATTAAGGCGTCAAGTTAATCAATACAAATAATTCATAGAAAATAAGAACAAGAAAATAAGAATTACTTAGATTGAAGAAATCCTTGTTGAGTTCAAAGCCTTACAAAATTACAATTGGAATCGAATCACCCTTGAATCGGAATTAGAAACTTAGCCGCTCATGCTAAACATCAAAAACATTGTAAAAGAGAAGAAGAAAATAAAACTCAAGAACTCGGGAAAAATAATAAAACCAAGCCGCCGTCCCCTCCTAAAATAAAAATGCTCCTTTTATATCTTTGAAAGGAAGAGTTTTTAACCTAACTCTACTTTCTCCTTCACTAATATCCAATAAAAACAAAAGATTTCCCGTTTAAGAGTTTGGCCAATCCTTGCGTGTCTTGGAGAATCAACACACTCGATGGAGTACATATTAATCGGTGGAGCAACTACTTCACTCGGTGGAGCAAGACCCTTTCTCCTCTTCTTCTCACTCCGTGGAGTAACATTGTTACTCTACCTAGTGCCTTGACACTCCACGGAGTGGATTTACACTCTACGGAGTGTCAACCTTCTGCCCAAAACGTGAGAATTATCTTGCTTCCCAAAATCCAAACTTTCATTCAAGTCCTTCAAACTTTCTTTTCTTCTTTCAATTAAGTCCTAAAAACACCAAAAATACTTAATTAGACAATTAAAAATCAATTGAAGATACTAACTATTAAAACAACTAAATTAACATAAAACTATCCTAAAAATATAGTAAAAACACATTAAAATCATAGATAAATTCACATTTATCACTGGGGGCACTTGGGATTGTAGGATTGATGAATGTTAATGATCAAAGTTGTCTGTTTAGAACTGGAACTTTTTCTTTAGCTCTTTAGGTTCTTAAGTTTGTTATATTTCCCTTATAATTAATTAATTAACAATCTTAAAAACTGCGTAGAGGGAAAAGATGTAGTCAAGGCTATGTTTTTCTAAGTGTCATGTGATTTGAAACTTGTAGCTAGGTATTTCTCTCACATAATTTTATGCTTTGGGATTTCTAGCAAATTTTATTGATGGTGTATTATAATTCTTTGATGGTGGATCAAATTCTGTTTTTGTACTTGCACAACGCAAGCATCTGCATGCATAGACATTATTGTATCGGTGGTCCTTATTTGTAAAGGTTGTTTTTTTGATAGATCATATGCATTTGTTGAGGTTTAGCACAAATGACACTCCCTTATAACATAACCTCAGTGTCTGAAAATTGAAAATTTGATACCCTAATGGTTATAAAGAGCTTATTCTCAGGAGCTCGATTTATGTGGATAATGGAAATAGTTTGGTCACTCACCAAATTATTTATTTGAGCAGGGTCTAGTTGGAGGGAGCTAAGAGAGGGGATTGTAATGCAAAAATTTTGTCTGTTTTGCTTTCAAGTTGTGCCATTAAAATTGGCTGTGTTATTCTCCACATTTTCTTTGCAATTAGACATGTTTGGTTACATTACCCATTTTATTCTCATTTCTGAAAATGAAAATGGATCACTTTACCCAATTTGTCACTCGTGAAGACCAAATTGTAAAGTGAAGTTAATTTTATTCCTCCATGTCACTATTTCTGTCCATGTGAAAGAATGTCCCTGGTAGATTCAACATGCAATGTGCTTGTGTTAGAATAGATTCAATTAATTATTTGCAATAGATCTATATATTTTTTGATATAATTATTTTTGTTTCTTTATATTTTTTGCAGATTTTATTACGAAGATAATATTGAATGACTAAAATTGATTATGAAGATTTGAAGGAACATGAAAGTATTGGCTAGAAATTTTTGTTATGAAATTTTATATCTTATTTTAGTAGATTTTTTTTTGGAAAGACACTATATAAATTGATGCTAACTCTACTTTATAGTGAATTACAAATTAATTATATATGAAAGTATAATTTTATTAGTTGCGTATCCATTTATTTTAAAGACCATATTTTTGGTTCTTATTATACTTTTAAGGACCGATTTTATAGTCATTAATATAGTATATGTTCATACAAATATTACTTTCAAGGATGAGTTTTCTCTTCTTTATTATAATTTTAGGGACCGAATTTTAATTTGGTCCTTAAAGGTTTATGGTCATTATTTACTTTTAAGGACCCGATTTCTGGTCTTTAAAAATTTAGATGATCACGTGACTTACATTATTAAGGAAGGAAAATCTGGTCCTTAATACTTTTTAGGGATCAGTTTGTTATTCGGTCATTAAAAGTTTTAAGGACCGGTGAATGCATCCCGTCCTTATTAGCTATTAGCAGCGGAGCCTGTTAGGATGGGATAGCGACCGGATTTGCACTTTTAAGGACTGAATTTTACGTCCTTATAGGCATTTGTTCTTGTAGTGAAGACCATTCAAGTTCCAAGAATAAATATGACGTTACCTTGACCAAACTCAAGTTGGAAATTGAAATTTTAAAATTTAAAACTATAAATCCAGAATGGTCATGCAAGACCCAGCAGCACCTCTGATCAACATAATCCAGTGAACAAGTAGATCTGAAAATGAAGAGAAGTCTTGGATTACGAATTAAAGTTAATAAGCAACAAGTAGGAAGGAAAGGATTAAAGTTCAAGAAAGATGATTAACTTACATTTAAATTTAAATCCATAATCAGAATTTCATTCATATAAAGAAAAGTGAAAAAAAAGGTGAGAAATCAGCTGAAATATGGTGAAGAGATAGAGATGTGGTTATAGTATGAGTTGGGTAATATGAATACTTGAAATTTCATTATGCCAATTTCATGTATCCAACTTTTACCAAGCAATCACAACGATACACAGTTCTATCCCTACTTTCTGAAAAGATTAATTACTTTGGCTATGCTAGATCTTACACCCAAAACGACTACAGTAACTCATAACAAGTGAATCGCTTTCAAATGGAAAAAAAAAGAAGAGGATATGAAAAAGCAAACTAGAGGAGCGAAAGAGTCAAATTTCCATGCCCTTGGTGTCAACGAAAACCTGCAAATTTGAAAAATGATATCACAAAGAAACATAGATTTAATCTAGAGTTAGTTTTTCATAATAATTATTAGTTCTATTGAGTAAATACTCCAATAAAATTCCAACAAAAAAAGAGAATTCTTTCCATCGCAAATATAAGATTTCACTACCAGTAAACCCATTGCCACTAAAATCAAAAATTTCAATCGAAATCGACACAAAACGAAGGAAGAACCAAAGGATCTAGGGCCAAAAATGATAGATCTAAAGATAAAAACGAAGGAAAAACCAAAAGATCTAGGGTTCAACTTAGAGAAGACATAAAAACTCAGAGAAAGTTTTGTTAGATAAACCTAGATGGTGAAATGAGGATCTGATGGGTGGTGGCAAAACAACATTTGGATGGTGGCGATGGAGAACTAATGGTGGGGGTAATCTCGCCGTGGAGAGGGCCAGGTCAGAATTTCTTTTTTCAAGCAATAAGAGATGTTGAGAAGGGTTTGATTGAAAAAGGGAGCAGATAACCTTAAATTTTTTTATTAATATATTAAATATAAATTATTTTATTTATAGCCTACCGATGGATTTACCGACACCAATAAACCGTAGCAAAAAATTATTGGTCGGTAAATCCCCTAAGATATTTATATTACCGACGAAAATCCATCGCTATAAAGTTAAATGAGAAAAATTGTTACCAACGAATATAACCATCGGCAAATCGGTCGCTAAACATTGGCGCCAACCATTTCCGCCAAAGATACCGACGAATTTATTTCTGTCGGTAAAAATGTTGTCGTTCATCGAATTTATTTTTTTACGCACGCTTTGTCGATTTGGTCGGTAAAATCCGTCGGTAAAATGGATTTTTTTTTGTAGTGTTTGCTGCTTCTCATCTCAGTTTTCACTGCTGGATTTCATTAGTGAGTAATTAACTTCTCATTTTACAATTTGTATTTTTTGGTTCAATTAACTTCTTCACATTAAATTTATAAGTATTTATTTTTTTATACATTAAATTTAAAGATAGGTTTGAGTTTATTTCATTTGGTTACAAAATTAACATAAAATTATTAGGTTATTCTTTTTAAAGATTTGTGAATAAAATAATTTCATAGATGGAAAATATGAGCATCAATTTCTTACATACGTATTCAATTGTTTTCCATGTTTGTAGCAAAATTTTGATAAAAATATATAACTTGTTTTTACAGCATTAATTATCAGGATTTTGCAAACAAAAGTTTAGAAAAGAAAAGGTGCAAGACATATGTGGTAAACACACAAAACATGAATGCTATATTATTAGCGATCACTTCTTCCTGCTGAAAACTACAGAGATTTATGATTTGTTGAAGCACCTATTGCGTTTCTTCCTCTGGAGCAAATGGGTAACCCATGATGACATTAAGTGATGTTGATGTGTGAATTCATAATCGTTGATGAAATTAAGTGAGGCAGATAATGACTACCAAATATCTTTTACTATAAGATTAATATTTGCTAATGAATGTTCAGTATTTATGCCCAGTCCAAGTTTTAGCATTTCATTATGTGCCATTTTTACCTCTGCATCCCCTCAATCCCATTTGTTTTTAACAACAAAAATTTTACAATTAGTTCATAAGAACAAAGAGGAAATTTTATATTTAAATGCGTGGTAGCTGGCAATAGCACTGCACTGCTCCAATCCTACCGGTTTGTCAAGATCTTCTTTGTATTGTTATGTTTGACAATTGTTTAGTTTATGTCTTGTTAGCAACATATAAAATAGATGGCTTAATAATTAGGGGTGAGAAAAAAACTGGAAAATCGGTCCGAAATCGAATCTATTTTTATGGTTAATCGGACCAAAAAAAATAGTTAATTTTTTTAAAAATATGAGTTTTCGGTTTTGATTCATGGTTTGAAAAAACTGTCAGTTTCGGTTAACCAATTAGTTTAATTTAATTTTTTAATATTTGAGTGTTATGCACAGTATATGAATTTTTTATTTAGCTCATATTATTAAGCCTTCAACATTGTTCTTTTGTTTAGGCTGAGGTGCAAGAGGATCTATCAGC
This sequence comes from Excoecaria agallocha, assembly GCA_037975025.1. Taxonomy (NCBI): domain Eukaryota; kingdom Viridiplantae; phylum Streptophyta; class Magnoliopsida; order Malpighiales; family Euphorbiaceae; genus Excoecaria; species Excoecaria agallocha. The sequence continues at coordinate 4,264,834 of CM075815.1, read as the reverse complement.
AGAAGAAGCTTTTGAAAAGAAGAAGAGTAAACTTGCAGAGCTGGGCATAGCATTGCTGCAGATCCAGAGTCAAACATAAAATCTCTGAAAGAGATGCAGGAATTCTGTAAAGATAGTGACCCTGCTATTGTTAGACTTGGACTCTTATCATTGCTGGCTGTTTTTAAAGATATTATTCCAGGGTTGGATTCTTGCATTCATTTTAAAGTGCTGCTGCTCTCTAATCATGGCAATTTCTTTTCTCTTTTGTGCCTAACAAGAAATCTTTACTTGTGCTTATTTTAAATGTATACAACAGCTACCGAATTAGGCTTCCTACTGAGAAGGAGCTAGAAATGAAGGTTTCGAAGGAAGTTAAAAAGATGCGGGTACTATGAATCAACACTTCTGTCTGTATACAAGGTTTAATAGCTTGGAATTATTTTTTGACTTATAAAAACTTCTGCACAATTTCAGATATATAATTGATGGTTTATCTCGATTTTCTATTTTTTTTCCATTGTATTTTGTATAATCATAAAGTTGGCCTTACTCAATTTTTTTTTGTTTAGCATTAAATGTCACAATATTTATTTTCGTTATTTAAATCAAATTGACAGGCATACTTGCAGAAGCTGATTGCTGTAGAAAAACAGTCCAATTTCCAGCACGTGGCTGTTCGCTGTATTTGTACTCTACTTGAAGCAGTTCCACACTTCAACTTCCTTGAGAGCTTGCTATCTTCTGTAGTTGAAAATATAGGCTCCTCAGATGATTTCATAAGGTTTTTCTGCAGCTTTATTCTTTTTCGCTTTTCTTTCCTGCAGATTTCCAAAATTTCATATGCATTTTTGGGGAATTTGGGTTTCAGGTAGATGTCTGCAAAGAAAGCAGCATGAAAAATTTCTGTAGAAGTTTATGATGTTTTATTTTGTCTTTATATATAGGAAATTATTATAACTGCCTGGATCACTACTTGTTTCTGTGCATCAGTCTTCTACGGTTGCTTCATGGACATGTAGTCATATGTTCAAAATTCTTACCTAATTTCAGTAATTATATGAACGTATTTGTGGTGAACCTGTTGTGATGGCTGTTATGTTATTGCAGGAAACTTTGTTGTGCTAGTATCAAGTCACTTTTTACTAACGAGGGGAAGCATGGTGGTCAACTCACTGTGGAGGCTGTCCGGTTGATTGCTGATCATGTTAAAGCTCATGGTTGTCAACTGCATCCAGATTCAATTATGGTATAACCAGTTTGATTGTTCTATGCTGTCTAATCCAGAACTGCCTGTTTGCCTAATTATGTAGTAGTGGTTGATATATTTTGGTGTAGCATGGGATTTCTTAATGATGTTCTCATTGAAATCCATGTTTTCAATCCTCTTTGCAGCAAATATGTGACCTAAAATGTTGATGTAAATGAAAAGACTGTCCACTTACTTCCAGAGGTTCAAACAGAGTATTCTGATTTGACATATTATGTACTCCTGATACTGATTTGACTGATGGAATATTCTTTGACACATTATATGTGTGACTTTGGTTGAATCAACTTAGAGTTGTGTATAATGCAATAGACACAAAAGGTCTTTAAAATCAACCAGGCACTGTTGTATAAGGTGTTGCCTCATGTATGAAAAGATGTTGGTGTATTGAGCATCTGCCTGTTCCCTGGAAATGATGAAAGAAAAAGAAAAATTACACATTATTCAATATTTATATAAAATTCTTCATGCTCTAAGAATAATAGTTTTGAATAAAATATATTGAGGACTAGTTACAGTCATTTAAACAAAAAGCATTACGTTGTTCATCTTTCTGTCTCTCCTCTTCTTTCCCTGTTTCTCTTCAACCTTCTATGTACTAATTATTTAATTTTGGTAATAACCAATCAGGTGTTTTTGTCATTGTCATTTGATGAAGATCTTGGGAAGTGGGAAGCAGAAGACAAGGAAAATAAAGTTAAAAACAAGAAAACCAAAAAAAGAAAGAATGTTCAGGAGCCTAATCAATTACAAGAAAAAGATAGGAAAAAAAGCAGAAAAGAGCTGATATCAAAAATGAGGGAGGAGGTATTTTCTGTTCATTATGCCAATGGATTCTTGAGGTTTTTTGTTTTCAGTGTATAATGGTCATCTTATTAGCTCTCTACAGGTTGCTTCTGATTATAAGGCTGCTGCATTTACCCCAGATGTGAAGGAACAGAGAAGAATGCAATCAGAGACGCTGTCTGCTGTCTTTGAGACTTACTTCCGTATCTTGAAGCATACCATGCAGTCAACCACGGCCAGGTCTGTTACTGTATCACGTAAAAGGCTGTTAAGGGGTTGGAGGTTTCGTTGGGGGGGGGGGGGGGGGGGACGGTGTGTGTAGAATTGAATGTGTTATGGCATGGTTTTATGACATGAAAGAAATGGCATCCTACAACTTTCTGCAACTCTATATCTCATTTAGAACATTAAATAGAGGGTTGCTTCAGAGAGGTTGAGAATTTTTAATTTAAGATGGAATGGCTGGTTCATTTCTGCACCTTAACTTCATTTATGTTTGTCTAATTGACAGAAGTGCTTTCTCCTCCACTCTTGGTTAATATTTGATGAGAACAATAAAATTGCTTTACTTTTTTTGCTGTTCCAGTTCTGAAGCCAACGGTAATGTGGTTTCAAATGCACCTGGCTACCCACTGCTTGCTCCTTGTCTGAATGGATTAGGAAAGTTCTCTCATCTGATAGATCTTGATTACATCGGGGATCTTATGAACTATCTGAAAAAGCTTGCCAGCGGTGGTGGTAACTCCAACAATTCCTCAGAAAAATGTTTGAAGAGCTTGAGTGTATCTGAACGACTTCAATGTTGCATTGTTGCCCTTAAGGTGATGAAGAGCAATCTAGATGCCTTGAATGTTGATCTACAGGGTTTTTTTGTGCTGCTCTACAATCCCATTCTTGAGTACAGGCCTGGAAGGTTTGCACTGCCTGTGCTGCATGTGGATATGCTTTCATTCTTTATACTTGAAAGTTCATATTTCTTTCTTATATTGTTATGCAGAGACCACGGTGAAATACTGGCTGAAGCTTTGAAGATTATGTTATGTGAAGATAGACAGCATGACATGCAGAAGGCAGCTGCATTTGTGAAACGTTTAGCCACATTTTCATTGTGCTTTGGATCAGCAGAATCCATGGCTGGTATGCTGTTGCTGCTATCTCTATCTGGCTATAATTTTTTTGCTTATGTTTGCATATATATTACTTATGACCTTAATGTGCTTTGCAGCTTTGGTAACTATGAAGTATCTTCTTCAGAAGAATGTCAAATGCCGGAATCTATTGGAGAATGATGCTGGAGGAGGCTAAGTATCCGGTTCAATTGCTGTAAGCTTTTATGATTATAATTCTTGATAAGTTCAAAGATATTTGATTATGTACCACTGTGGGTCCATGTATTTAGAATTCTTTTATGATATTCTATTCTTAATCGTGATTTTAATGAGCATCTAACGAAGCCCCTTCTCTAAAATTACTTCCATCAATTTGAAGCTGCATGATTGATGTCAATGACCAATGTAACACTTATCTGATTCCGTGATTTCTGGGCAGAAATATCAACCATACTCTTCAGACCCTAATTTAAGTGGTGCACTAGCTTCAGTGCTATGGGAGCTCAATCTTCTCTCCAAGCATTATCATCCTGCTGTTTCTACAATGGCTTCAAGCATTTCAAGCATGAGCACCTCACATAACCAAGTATATCTATCATCTGTAACTCCTCAACAGGCTTTTACAGACTTGAAGCTTGAACGCGATTTGCTCAACCCAAAATATGACATCATAAAATCGACTAACAAGAGAAAAAAAGGATCCTCCAAGGCGCTTAACACGGAAAGAACTCTAGAAACAGGTTTAACTGACGAAGATGAGTTGAGAAAGAAACTTTCAGATCATTTCACGCTCCTTCATGATTTGAAGGAGAATGAGAAATTAAGAGGTGAATTAGATCGTACTGCACTTGCCCTGCAACTGTACGATGTGTATAAGAAACCAAGGAAAAAAAGTAGGAAGGCGTAATACCAGGAGGTATGAAGAAGTTCTAGAGCAGATGATGATATTTATGGGTGTAAAAGTGTTGAGTGTACAGTAAGTGTTGCAGCAGTTCTGTTTTTTTCTTTGGATTATAATGCAATCGAGCCAAATATGATTAGCTTACATATCATTTGAGCTTGATGCCTTATTTGTTTAGGTCAGCGTTTTCCATGTTACAGATCATTCAATTTTGAGGGTTAGATGTGGGGCTATTTTGCTTCGTGCCATACTTTTTAGATTTATTGTTAATCGTGACTGCGTACTTGCTATTGGAAGTTGGCGACAAAGTTCTCTCCGGCAGTATAGTGAAAGTTTAATATGTCAAACCGATAAAAAATTTCTAGATGACGCAAGTTGGTAGAAAAAGAATAGACTGGTGAGTTGATGGCCTTTCATTACTGGTTTAGTCCATCAAAAATTTATGAACTGCATCGGGACCTGCATTTTCATGTTTTATATTGAGTCGTGCGCTATTCTCGCAGTGCGCGAGCTTGTAACCTGTACATGGGCCGTGGTCAAAATGCGTATTCCTGAACCCCTTTGGATAAATTTGGGCATGGGCCGTTCTATCAAAAAAATAAAGAGAAAATTACCCCAAATGATATTTTTTTTAACCTTTTTTCAAAAAATACAACCCCTTTTTATATCATTCCATAATTCTTACTTTTTAATTTATATTTTCAAAAATATAACTTTTTAATTAAAACCAAAATTCTCCCATCATTGTTCCTCTTCATCCTTCTCGTCATCTTTCTCATTCTCCAATGCCTACCGGCAATTTGCTCTTTTATCCGGCGATTAAGAATTTGTAAAAACCCCAAGTAACAATGGAAGATAATAGCAAGCCCTTCCAAATATTCGTCAAGCTTCTTTACGGCAAAACAGCAAACATTAAATTCACGAAGTCATATGTTGATGGCGAAGCCATCAAGCGTCGGATCTTCGAGATCACCAAAATCCCTATCAATTCCTAGCGCCTAATATGCAGCAGGACATAACTCGATGAACGCTCAGTCATCTCCCATCCTGAATGCACCGTTCACCTACTTCTCTCCCTCCTTGGCGGCAAGGGAGAATTAGGCTTGCTTATTCGTGGAGCTGCCACCAAAGCTGGTCAAAAGAAGACTAACAACTTCAATGCTTGTCGCGATATGAGTGGATATCATTTTTCCCCTTGTAATTATATGTCAATATCTGATTTGTGGAATCTCATTGACTGACAGTGTTGTTGATATCATTTTCCATGTGTTTGACTTAAACTGTGACAAACATCTAAGCGCAGATGAGTTTATAAGTGTTAAACAAACGGGAAAGAGATATAGCACAGCTTGTGGAACCAAGAATCTTGGGGCTACTGTGTTGCTGTTTCAATTGCACAAGTGAACATTCCTTTGGAAGCTTATTCTGATAATCCACTGCTGGAGTTCAGACAACATGAGTGCTTTATATATCCGATAGATATAAGTGAATCTGTTGCAAAATGAAATGGCTAACATTAAGGTGACTTTGTGGTGGAAGAATGTAATTAACAAGTCTAACAAAGCTGTTGCTGGAGGTTGGGTGATATATGGCCATTTGAGATCAACTCTTCCTTTGATTTCGACTTTAAAGTCTCAACATTCTCAAGGGAAATCCTCCTGCTACTAATCTTAGATATTGTATGTTGTATCCTTTTAAATGGTCTTTGTTAATGTGTTTATAAATACACCTGAATGTTACTTCCTTTGGATGTCAATATATATTCGACATGTTTCTTAGCACGAAAGCTTAGGCTTTTAATTGAACAGATATATAAATATAATTTTACCTTTGTCAACGAATAAGAACGAAATAAAATCAATATGATGTAGGAAAAAGACAATTACCTTTTTATTTTGATTAGATTTGAAAAAGATATAAAAATTGATTTGATGTAATTGTTGTTTGTAATAAAATCTTACTTTAAGGTAGCATTATAACAGCCTCAAGAAAAGAAGAGAAAAGTTGTATCATATTCGTAAAACAAAAGAAATCTAATTAAAACTATTTTTATTTTTATTAGGTCAAAAATAATTATGGAAAGTATAACAAACAAAATATTTTATCTTTCACAGAATGCTTGAGTTTGAGTCATTGCCAATTATTTATTTGAGATTGATATTGAACCTGGTACATTTGTGTTTGAGGTCTTGTGAAGAAATTGATTTTATTTTGGTTATGTTTAAGTTAATACACACCCTCCAATTGAATGTGAGTGGATGTATATAAGTAAACAATATTATAAGATTGAATGACTGAATTCAATTTCACTTGATTTAATGGTGCATATTAATATATTGTGTGTATTTCATGTATATATTATTTGTACTTAATGTGTCAAAAATCTAATAAAATCACATTGAATTTAAATATCAAGCAAAATGGTTGATATTTGACATCTCCTCGACCTAGAAGTGTTTTCCAAATAATTAAAAACATTAAGAAAGTAGATGGAAAGAAAAATATTAATAAAACAAAAGTGGAGATGCTAGTTCCAGCTTAAAGATCACAAGATAGATTAAGCGAAATCACAGTGCAATTGAAATACCGAGTTATGATTCTCAAGTCTCCAAAACACAGAAGGTAATTATTTTTTTATTTTCTTTACTATATATATTTGCTAATTGTGAATTATGATTCTAATTGTGTGTACTTGTTGTATACATCAAGTGTACATGATGTATATACCGTGTAAACATGTTGTATACATTGTGTGTTCATCATGTATACACAGTGTGTACTAGCACATTGTGTATATTTTGTATACATAGTGTATACTAGTTGTATATATAGTGTATATTTGATGTATACATAATGTGTACATGATATATACATTATGTGTACTAGCTGTATACACTGTGTGTACATGTTGAATACACAGTGTGTACATCATGTATACACCATGTGTACATACTGTACACACAGTGTGTACTAGCTGTATACACAGTGTGTGCATGTTGTATAAATAGTGTGTACTAGGTGTATACATAATGTATATTTTGTGTATACACAGTGTGTACATGATATATACACCATGTGTATTAGCTGTATACACCGTATGTAAATGTTGTATACGTAGTGTGTACATCATGTATACAAAGAATCTATTAGCTATATACATTATATGAACATATTATATACACCGTGTATGCTTGTTGTATACACCATGTGTACATAATGTTTACACAGTGTGTATATCATTTATACGCAGTGTGTACATCATGTATACACAGTATGTACTAGCTGTATACACCGTGTGTACATGATATTTACACAAAGTGTAGTATCTGTATACGCAATGTGTACATCATGTATACATAATATGTACTAACTGTATACACCATGTGTACATCATGTATACACTGTGTGTATATGTTGTATATGTAACACCATTACTGAAACCGTATTACAGATTTATGCAATTGGCCAAATTTTTTTTTTTAAAACCTTTCCATAACTACCATACTTCTTTACTTAAGGTTATTACTCTAATATTTTAATTCATAATTTTTATTTGTCGTTGATCTATAATTGTTCAATTTTACTATTTATTTTTCAAAAAATTGGTAATATAACATTTATATTATATCTCCCTGAAAAGCAGACAATAATCACAGCCTCTCCAAAGCACAATAATTTATAACAATTCATATATCGCATCAAAATTTTCCATCACAATTTAAATATATAATATTCATCCACTACTAATAATCATTCACATATTTCCATAAATATCATGTTTACTATTACAGGCCAGTTTTCTCTATGTAACTATAAAATAAATAAATTTGATCCATTAATTAACGAATGACGATCTCTTTGCATATGTACAACAATCTTTACATATGTACTGCAATCTATCATACAAAAAATTTACTTGGAGTTGTCCACAAAGCTTAAGCAATAAACAAGCATATAAATGTTGAACCCTTTTTTACATCAGTCTAGGATTGAAAACTCCTCCCTTGGGATCTTCTTTGGCCAGCCTGCCTGCAAAAAGGCAGTGGAAAATAATCAATAGCATAAAAAATTACTGGAATTTCAAAACAGGTTTTGCTAAAATGTATTCAAGTGTAAATGGAATTTCAAAACACTGACAATAAAATGGAATAAATTGGAACTCGATTAAGTTCTCCTAAGTTTCTATCTGAAAGTAGATATTGATCATTGTTTAGAGCTAGTTCAATCATCTAAGTTCATATATATATATATATATATATATATATATGTGTCACGTACTCTTTACATAAAACAAATAAAGGAGATAGACACCTTAATCGTTACTTTATTATAGCCATGTGCCTAGTGGCTGACTGCTTTCACAGTGCTAATTGGACATGGAGTCATTGCTTGCGTAAAATCATATATTCAAAATAGCATTTTGCTTCTTTACATGCTTGAGTTGTGAACAAGTAATTAACATATTAATAAAAAATTTAAAGAAAATATTGGAAATAAATAAGCATTAAATTTTCAAGAGCTAATTTAACAACCAAGCCTGCTGTAAAAGCATTAAAAATTTATAAGCCAACAAATCAGGTATGGGTGTATCTTATGTTTTTCTTGATGCCAAAGTTGTCAAATTTTTCATTTGACATTTTCTTGGCAGGGAGAATCGTTATCAAAGTTACTTGAAATATGCGGAAGCCTTAAATTTGGCCAACAACAAAAATATTATAAAATCAAACCGGTATTCTATCCTATTGCATGAATCTATTTTTTGGTGTCTACATTTTTGCTCAAAATTAATTAGCCATACTTGTATAAATTAATGCAACCACCGGCTTCATTTCTAACTACCACGAAAACATATGTATCACCGGCACCACATGTTTTAGCACTTGAATGGATAGAGGTTTTGGTTCACAAGGCTATATTTTGTTCAAAAGGCTTTTTCTTTTTTTTTTTTCTCTAGGAAATTGAATGAGCTACATGTTATGCAATACACTCATTTACAAACCATGCAAAATTCGAATTATACTTTAACCAGTAGTACTTGAACCAAATTATCAATTTTAAGTAAGATGATATGCACCTGGAATTTGAAGACTTGGGGGAAAAAATCTTATCTCTGAATCTTAAATTCCAATATTTGTGTTAAATTCAGTGGTCAATTTGATCCAATATCCTATATATGAATTTGATTTGCATCCTTCAACTTGCCAATTTGTCATGATTCTGTTTTGAACAGACTTTTCTTGAACTGCCACTTCATCTAGTTATAAATTAATTATGTCGAAAATATCTTTAGCGGGTTAGGCAAGAGTCAGCTCAAAAGCCATTTCAGAATTATTAACATATATTTAGAATTAGAACTTCGCACTCTTAACCATATAATGTGCTCTCAACCTAATTTTCTTTGACATTAATAATAAGGTTGGACTTATAACATCCAATTTTCGTAATTGTAAAATATTCGTTTTAAGGATATGAAGATGCAGTTACAACTAGTGAAACGGTTAGTCTAAATGCTTTTATTTTTCCACATTTCCTTGTCAAGATCATTTTGACTCCTTACGATTATAAATTAGGAAAAAATCAAAACTAACACAAGGCAGATAGGACAGAAGACCCTTAATCCATTTAGCTCTGTCGAAGATAACAACATAAAAGCTGCAAGCAATGGGGAGAATGGAGAACTCAACATCATTGATATATGAAATATGACAAGAATAGGTAAGCTAACCAACGGATTAAGGCACTTGAAATAACGTTAAACCATAATTATCAAATTCAATTTCAGAACAAGAGAAATAGAGAGATCTAGAGCTGACCTGGCCACCGACAACAACAATAGAAAGCAATGAGTCCCAAAGAGTAGGCTGTGCGCGTGGATCTGACCAAAAGGCACCAGAGGATGAAGAAGGGATTTGTGCTGAAATATTTCGCCTCGTCCATCTTCGATCTTATTATCACCAGCGACTGAGAAAAAACGGAGGATAACAAAAGAATTGTCTCGCCTTCAGGAACTCACCGATGCTGCTCTTGTCGCTGATTGATGTCGGAGGTGAACGAAAAATGGTATAGCATGTAAAGGCGTAAGTAGAGCAAGGAGGAAAGAGGAGTAGGAAAAGATTGAAAAATGGTAGTTTGGATTAATAATATGTAAAAATGGTATATTTGTAATTAAAGGTTGTATAAATGAAATTGAAAGTTTAAAATGTTGTATATTTAAAAACTTGACAGTAACTGTTTTATTTTTTGAAATTGTTATTATTTTTGTGTATATTTATGTAAAAACCCCAAAAATAAATTATGCGAATTGCTCTCTTTTCAATTTTAGTTTTTAAAAGTGGTCCATTAATTTTATAAAATTTCATAAAAACTTTTTTTTTTTATTTCATAATGTTACTATTTCAAAAATGACCCAAAAACATAGCCATGGAGATTGATTCCGCTAGGCAACTAGAACACCAAATCAAAGACAGAGATCTTTTTACGGCGGTGGAGACTGGCGATTTTTCAACATTCGAATCTCTTTCTCTGCAACACCTGTCTAAAGCTCTCTCTCTCCCGAACGACGACGATGACGAATCAAAAAGCTTGGTAAATGCGAAGGATGAAGAAGGTTGGGCCGCACTTCACCTTGCTGCTAGCGTTGGGAAATTGTGGAGATTTTTCTAAATTGTGGGACCTGCAAGAACCCTATCGATAAAGAGACGTTTAGGCTAGGGAAAATGGTCCAAGCCACTCAATTCGATGGTTTCATTCCTGTATGATACCCGACTCTCTTCTTTTTTCTCTCTCTTTTTTTTTCCTTCGTTTTACTCTCATTTGGTATTAAGCCCTAAATTACCCGCCTTTTCTCTTCATTTCTCATATTTGTTTACTGTTCAGAATTCACTGTTTGCTTTCCTGTGACTTTGCTGCTGTTTTTTTAAATTGGCTTCATTTTCACTAATTGAAGGAATGCAATATAAACAGAGCCTCCGTCTCTTTGATTTTTTCCATAAAACTGCTGTTTTTTGTTTTTTAAGCTGGCTTCATTTTCGCTAATTGAAGGAATGCAAGATAAACAGAGTCCCTGCCTTCCTTAATTTTTTCCATAAAAATCAATCGACTGATTTATAGCTCAAAAACAAATTCGGCTAAAGTGGTTTTGAGTCATGATATAATTATGTCTTTTGCATTTTTTTATTCCATATATTTGCTAAATTCAGTTGCTTGCTTATGCATTTGCTTATTTGGACTAGTTAAAGACTAAACGGTGCTATGTTTGTTTCAAATATTTCATTGCTATTTAATGGTTTAATATCCATTGGGATCCATGTTACAATTTTGTCTGTTAACCTTGTAAATTTATCATTCCAACTATTTTAAATGATTTTCTTTAAGTTACATTCTTCTCGTACTTTGGATTCTCGCTTTGAGTATTCTATATGTGGCCAAGTTTGTGCCTGAAACGAAAGGAAAAACCCTGGAGGAAATTCAGGAATGTATCAATTCGTAGGAAGGAAGATTACTAAAATAGCTGAAGAGCATATTTTCTGGTAGGCCTTAGAAGTTTCGATACAACGACGAGAGGTTCAATCTTTACACTCCAAGAAGCTGCAGTTACAAACAATCTGCATGTTGCAGCAATTCTCTTTCCATCAGAATTCTGGGGTTTGAAAGAGGCTACAGGATCAGGTTCTTGATATTGTAACACCATATGTAGGTACTAGTCATAGTTCATGCAGAAGCGAGTGATGGAACTGTAACCTTCACCCAATCAATGAAGAGGGAAATTTCCAATCTTTGAAGTTTTAACTCTGTTTCGTCTTATTTAAACTATACTTCAATACTCGTCAATGACCTATAGAATCTGCAACCTTTCATAATGCTATCAACATAAAATACCTTAAATAAGAAGGCATACAACATAAAATAAGTCATTAAGTCATGATTACAAGCACAAAATCTCATACAAAGAAAATTCGAGAAAGCATCAGGAAAACAGATAAATGGCCCTAATCAGAATAAAATGCAGATAAAAATGGCCAAAACAAAAACCATAAGACTAGTAAAGCTGAAATCAAAGCACCAGTCAATGGTTACTTTCTTTTTCTTTTCTTTTGACTAAAATACATTGTATTTTTTTTTGTACATAAGTAAAATGCAATATATTTTTTTTTTGACAAAACTCAATACATTATATTTTTTTTAAGTAAAATGCAGTATATTTGTTTTTGTATATAATAAAATACAGTGTATTTTCTTTTTACGAAACTCAATACATTGTATTTTTTTTTATTTATTAAAATATAGTGTATTTACTTTTATACATAAATAAAATATAATGTATTTCTTTTGACGAAACTCAATACACTGTATTTTCTTTTCTTTTTTACTAAAATACAGTGTATTTATTTTTATCCATAAATAAAATACATTGCATTTTTTTTGACGAAACTCAATACACTGTATTTTTTTTATTTTTACTAAAATACAATGTATTTACTTTTGTATATAAATAAAATACAGTATATTTTCTTTTGACGAAACTCAATACACTGTATTTTCTTTTCTTTTGACTAAAATACAGTGTATTTTCTTTTTAAAAAAACTCAATACACTGTATTTTTTTTTTGACTAAAATACAGTATATTTACTTTTGTATATAAATAAATTACAATGTATTTTCTTTTGATGAAACTCAATACACTATATTTTCTTTTCTTTTGACTAAAATCCGGTGTATTTATTTTTGTACATAAATAAAATACAGTATATTTTCTTTTGATGAAACTTAATACATTATATTTTTTTAATTAAATTACAGTGTATTTACTTTTATATATAAATAAAATATAATATATTTTCTTTTGATGAAACTCAATACATTGTATTTTGCTTTTTTTAATTAAAATATAGTGTATTTACTTTTATACATGAATAAAATACAGTGTATTTTCTTTTACGAAATTCAATACAGTGTATTTTTTCATTTTGACTAAAATACAGTGTATTTACTTGAACTTTAATTGAAATTGATTTTAGAATATTTATGCAAATGCAAGTAAAATGCAACAGTTCCTTTTCATGTGTAATATTTCGAATTATAATTTTTAAATTGCAAAACATATTCTTTTTTATTTTCTACTGGGAATTAGATCTCTCAATTAGATCTTTCTTTCTTTCTTTATTCTTTTTCCTTCATCTTTGTGCAGGAAACTATATTTATATCAAACTCATATTTATAATCATTAATATATGTTTATTTTTATTATTATTTTTTTGATAATAGTTTCGATTTCATTAAGTTTATAATTTAAACATGTTTTTTAAAAATCATAAAACAAGATATAGAAAAAGAAGGATTTAGGGTTTATGTGTGTATGTGTTTGCCATAATAAATTTATTCATTGTCTTTTTAAACCAATGTAAGATAGAAAGGTAAACAGTAGGGTATTTTTGAAAGTTAAAATATAAAAAATGACAATTAAGAAAGAAAAAATTTTAAAAATAGTATTTATGAAAGATAGAAAGACAGAAAATTTAAAAAAACTTGAGTTTATTCAATATAAATTCAAATTAATTGAATGTATAAATTTTAATGGAAAGTGAATAATATATCAAACTTAGTTACTATATTTGGAATTTGCACCTAATAAATAACCAGTACTTTTTCGGTAACCAAACAATAACCCCAAGCATCTGAATCAAACTCTCTTATCAATTGCACATTAATTCTGCTTAAAGCTTCAACAAACACTTTCATCATGTCATAGTACTTGTTCTGATTGTTTCTGAAAATGCCAACTATATAGCATGGGATACACCATTAATATACCACTAAAAGCATTAATTAATTGACGCCCACATATTCTACGCATACATACTCATAATTATAACAAGGGTATTTTTAATTCAATGTGACATGAGAAGGAAAGAGATGTCCATGATTCTTGTGAAAAAAAAAGTAGGTTGAATATGGGACCTTCTTAAGCTATGATTAAAGCCACAAATAAAGAATATGTACTAAAAGAAAATGTCACTTTTTGCAGACCATAAAGCTTTCCTTGAATTGGAGAGTTGGCCCTTAACCCTGTTCCTTTACTGCTTTTCATCATTTTACCCACCTTTCCTTTGGAGCCCGCTTCGATGCGCCGTGAACGCATACGCACCATTTGATCAATAACACGCATATTGATAGGAAGAAGGCATCAGATGATGCCCTCCCTTCTATTTCTGTTCCTTTTTTTTTTCTTTATATAATTTAAATTGATGGTGTTAATAATATACATCAATGTATATTTTTGGATTTAAAAATGATGCTTTTTTTTATTTTTATTAGTAATTATAATTAGCACTGGCGCAACTGACGAATACCTATTTTAAAATAATAGATTAAAGTTACAAATAATAAATAGATAAATATATAGCATTAGATAAACAACTTCTGAATTCACCACATGTAATAACCCTTTGTTTAATGTACTCATCATGGTATTAGAGAAGAACTTGAAAATTTTCCTAATAAGATGACAAATCCAGGAGAATTATTATATTACTAAAAAACTTTGTTTATAATTTTTTTTTTCTCTCTCAGTTAAAGCGTTTCTACTTTCAAGTGTGACTTAAATACACGAGTTCAGTAGTTCACGGGTTTATTACACACAAATTGCAAGAAAACAGCATTGGAGAAATAACATTTTGGGCAAAACTGCACAGAAAAATATGAAGTGCACGTACAAAGATCAAATGGAACAGAGACATCAACTTGCAACAAATTTCTAGTAATTCTCATCACGAAATTATTTTTCTTGTATTATAATAACAAATTTCACCATAAATTCTCTCTTCATTTTGCTTATTCTAAATAAAAATAGAGAGATCAATTTCCACAGAAAAGAGAGTTAAACTTCTTTTTAATTATTAGCCATCGTAGGAATATTCTTCATAGATTTTCTTTTTATTAATTAATGATGTCTCTATTAGATAATAGAGCAAAATGTTATTGAAAAAAAAATGTTTATTAATTTCCGCAGAAACTGTTCTTCAAAATAAAAAAAATAATAATTATATAGTTATACGACAGTACCACATACCTCTGTTTGCAGAATTGCCAGTAAATAAAGACTGGCTCTGGATATCAGACATTAACTTCAACTTGCAGTTGAAGGAATTTAGAATCAAGAAAATTTTGCAGATCGGAACTAGACATTCACTATAAACTAATAAACTAAAATTTATTGATATTAAAATACAATTTCAAAATTTTTAGAACATACACAAAATCCCCAAGAAATTAACCAATTCCCCTAATCCACCATTAAAAAAATATTTAACAAGCAAAAAAAAATAAAAAATAAAAAAAACCACAAAAAGATTATACCTAAAGAAAGATCAAGAAAAAAAAAAAAGAAAAGAAAAGACTAGTGAGCCATGGCAACCTGTTGTTGCTGATAATTGATACTTCTCTGGTGAGGCATAGCAAGCATAGCAGTATGATCTAAGAAATCATTAAGAGAGACAACAGATTGTAGAATTAACCTTAAATCATCAGCACAAGAGAATCCCATGTTGCCTTCTCTTCTTACAGCATAAACATAGAAAGTAATACAACCTTTTCTGAACTTAAATCTTGCCATTTCAGACCCATTTAGTCCTCTTATAAGCTTCTTGTTCACATCTCCTAAAGGTATCTCTGCTGGCCAGATTCTATCAACTGCCAATTTCATAGACTCAGATTCAAAAACAAACACTAGAACTTTCGATTTCTTGGTGCCAAGGCCAAGTGTTAGAGTATGCCAAGCATGGTGGGCTAAGATAGTGAAATTTGTGGGCAAGAAAGCTGTGGTTGAAGGGAAAGGGATTTTTGTGTTTTTATTGGTTGGCGGATAAGATAGAAGTTTTAGAAGCTCAAGTGGTCTTGCTCTTCTAATTGTGAATGATTTTACAATGAATTGCCCTCCGAATTTAAGACCTTTAACTTCTGTGTTTGGTTTGAAGGAAAAATCTGAGGATGGTTTTGTTGTTTGATCATTTGGGTGTTGGTGTTTTTGCTTCTTGTTAGTTTGTTTCTTGCTCTTCTTCTTCTCTCTCTCTTCCATGGATTTTGGGGGTTGGTTGGTGTTGCTGCCTTTACTTTGTTGCATTATTTGGTATCCAACCAATCTAAGGCTTTTCAAGATATATTATATATCTGGGATTTTTCTCTTTCTTTTCTTTATTTTTTTAATTAATTTTTCTAAAAAAAAATAAAATTAAATTAAAACTGGGTTTTCTTTATTTTTAATTTTTTTATTGAGATATTACTGTCAAAAGGAGGTAAACACTTTGCATTAATTTGATCGTCTTTATTTTAATTGATTTTTATTGATTTCGATGTGATGTAATATCATGTTAGTATAGTTAAGCATTACATTTTCTAATTTTTTAAAAATAATGTGAATTTATATTTTATTATTTGTAATATTGACAAATATATGTGTTTTTTATAGGAACAAATATAAGTTATTGTTAAATTTTGTATATTCAAACTAATAATGAAATTAAATTTAGGTGTAATTTTTTTTTTGGAAAAAAAAGAGGGTGTTACATATCAATTATGACAGATTAAGTGGTTATACCAGTTGATTTAGATTCGATTAATAGATAATATATATGAGATTTGATTTGGACTTTTTAATTTTTTATTTGTTTAATTATTTTTGAAATGAGAGTTGTAGTTTTCAAGTATGCAACTTTCATATTTTGATGATATAGCCACTTTTTCCTCTCACAGCCTTTTCTGGTAAGTGCACCTTTAGACATGGTGCTTGATGAATGTGCGACACCCGTGGTGACATGTACCTTATCTTCCAAAAATAAAATAAATTAATTTTTTAATTTATTTTTATCAATAATATCTTAGCTGTTTAATGAATAAAATACCTAAATTTGTCAGATTTTGTTAGTCCGCCTCTGAATTTTTTTAATTTGTAAATTTACTAACTAATAAATACATTTTAAATTCTAATATGATTATCTGAAAACAAAAAAAAAATATTTATATTTGTCAAATTTTAGTAGCTTGATTTTGAACTTCTCAATTGGCACTTTAAAATGTAAATTTAATAACTAATAATCGCTTTTTACACTCTAATATTCTAATAGGAGCTAATATATAAGTTCTTGTGTGGGAGTGAGCATAGATCGATTAACTGGTATATTAATAATTTTATTAAATTAGTTAATTAATTTTAGTTAACTGTTATATTGGTTTCGATTTTTCGAATCGATTTATCGGTTAATCATTAATAAATTTTAATATATAAATTTAATAAACTATACAAATTCCAATATGATTTTTAATAGTTAAAATATTTTTAAAAAAAATATAAATTAAATACAATATCCATTAAAAAAAATAAAAAAAATTCATAATTTATTATAAGAATTAGAAATATTCAATATAAAACTAACAACAGAGTGTTAATTATACACATATAATAATAATAATAATAATAATAATAATAATAATAATAAAAAAAAAAGATAATTTTAATGTTTATTTACTAAAAATATGTATTTTAATAATATTTTAGAAAATTATGTATCATAATATTTATAAATTATACAAATATTAAAAAATATAAATATAAAATTTAAAATATAATTTATAAATATATAGATCGATTTTGGATCAGTTCGGTTAACCATCAATTTTTAAAAGTAAGAATCGTAAACTTAAATTTTTACTTCGATTAACCTAAAAATCAGTTCGATTTCGAATCGATTTTTCAGTTAATCGAAATTTTGATTTTTTTGCTTATCCTTATTCTTGTGAACGTGAACTTATTCTTTTATTCTTTTGGTTTCATTTTAAAGATTAATTTTTTACGAAAATTTAAAGTGAAATAAAAATAGAAAAAATAATATTTTAAAATATATCGGATGGAGTAGTAGTTAGCTGTGTTGCTTCAAAATAGATATTTGTAAGCATTTAAGTATGCAAGATACTTATAGTCTTTAATGGTACTTGTATTGTATATTATTCAATAGAAATTTTTAAATAATTTTTAGGTATGATTTTACGAGTTAATAATTTGGTATTTACATAAAATTTGAAAATTATAACTTTATTTTTCTTTAAATCTGCTTATATAGATAAATACATAAACACCTTTATAGATTTCGAAACTAAAACATGTGCCCCTAAAATTAGTACGTTATCAAATTAATGGGACCACATTATGGCTACCCTATAGTGGAAATAACCCTTACCAAGAAGGTAATTTGTTTCCCATAATCATAATTACACCCATTTGTTTGAATCTTTCTACTCAATTGCTAACACTACGTAGCTGGAATCGGACCCATTGCCAATAGTTGGGACAGAGAAACTATGTAGAAGAAAAAATTTAATCAATACAGTTATTATTATTATTATTTTAAAGAAGTGGTTAGCTTTGATTTTTTGTTTGGAGTTTAATTTGAAGGGACGCACAGGCAAAGGGAAGATAAGGTTGACAACCAATAAGTCTTCTCATCAACGTTGTTTCCTTCCAAAGGCACCGCACTCATTACTTTTAATCATATCATCATAAAGGAAAATTCAATAAAGTCTAAACCAATATCGTCTTTCTATTTATTGGGCCCACAATTGGGCCTAACATTAATTTCATGTACTTTTTATTAGGGGTGAGCATTTGGTCGGTTCGGTTCGGTTTTGGACCGAACCGATTGAACCGAAAACTAAAATTTAAAAAAATATAGGAATCGAACCAAAACCGAATTATATAGAATCAAAAACCGAATGAACCGAAATAATTTTAATCGGTTCGGTTCGGTTCATTTGGTTCTGGGTCAATATATGTTTATTTTTTATTGAACTTTTAACCTATATGGGTCCATAAATTAAATTAATTTATATTCAACAAAATAAATTCATTTAAAATAACTAAAATGAAAATAATATACATAAATTTATTATATTATGTCTATAATAAATAGTAATCAAAATATTTTATTGAATTTATTAAGAATTAATTAGTTCATAATTAATTCGTAAGAAATATTATAATAAAAACATTTAAATAACTATTATAAATATATTTTTTTGTGTTCAATATTATTCAACTTTATTGAAACACAAATTTTTTGAGTTAGCATGAGAAAATTTTATTAGGATTAAGTGTATTTTTATAGGATTAACCAAAACTAATTTGATTTAATATGAAATTGTATCTATATTTAGAGTTATGAATATATTCAAACTTTACAAGATAGGAAACTAATGTAAACAAAGGTTAAAATCCAGGAATTTCAGGTTGTATTTTTCCAATTAAAAAATTTATATTAAGTTATTTTACTTACTTTTAATTTTGGCCGGATTAAAATTTTAATTGACAATAAAACAAAACTTGTAAAGTTTAAAAAAAATGAAAAAAAATTAAAGTAAAAAACAAATGTTAAAATCCAGGAATTTCAGGTTGTGTTTTTCCAATTAAAAAATTTATATTAAGTTATTTTACTTACTTTTAATTTTTGCCGGATTAAAATTTTAATTAACAGTAAAACAAAACTCGTAAAGTTAAAAAAAATGAAAAAAAATTAAAGTAAAAAACAAATGTTAAAATCCAGGAATTTCAGGTTGTGTTTTTCCAATTAAATTAAAACTTTAATTGACAATAAAACAAAATGAAAAAAAAATTAAAGTAAAAACCATAGAAAACTGTTAATGTGCCTTCACTGGGATTTGAACACGGGATCTTTTACAATTATAGATGTGTTCCCCGCCACCCATCCAAAGCCTATTTTCTGAAATTTTAATACTATAAAATATATATATATATAAAAACTTCGGTCAGTTCGGTTCTTTCGGTTTTTCAATTTTAAGAATCGAACCGATAAAACAGAGTTTTAATTTTGGTTCAGAACCGAACGAACCTAAAACCAAAAAAACCGAACCAAATAGATCAAAATCAATTCGGTTAGGTTCGGTTTTCGATTCTGCACACCCCTACTTTCTATCTCAATTAAGAATAGGAAACTATATATTTTATTTGTCTAATCATACACCAAGACCTGTTAAAATTGACCAAAACTTATGAATCGATTCAAATTTATCTAAAAAATTAATTCAAATTCAATTTAAATAAATATTCATTGAATCAATCTAAAATTGATCAATTTTATTTTTTAATTCAATCCAATATCCATATAATCAATTCAAAATTGATCCATTACATATTTCACCCTATTTGATCATTATCTAATAAATTTATCTAAAATCCCTTTCTACCATTTTGTTTTAGGGTTTTCTTAATTGGATGTGGAGATCTCAAAGGCTGGGTGTCTATTTCCTGGAGGGCGGCATACTTCTTGATGGGTCGGAGTGGTTGGACTGACTAGGATCTGTCATATGCTGACCAGAAGTAGAACGGCTCACCGATGTTCCTTTGAATCCCCATTCTATTTCGAAGCCGACAACCATGTTGCCGACTTTGAGCATGTCTTGGAGCAGAACATAGAGGCAGAGGTAAGAATCCTCGTCGGAAATGACCTCAGTTTCTAGTGAGGTCCCGTTGCACATTGTTAATTGTTTTCCTCGTATTGAATCCATTACTTGACAGATTGTCTGAATTTTTTTTCTTCTAATTTTTCAAAAAGGAAAGAATAATAGGATGAAGAAGGAAGTGGCTTAAATTCATATTATAACGAAAATTTGCTTAAATTAGGTGGTGGTGCTATTCTGAGGTTCTAATTGAAAACTATTAATTAACAGCCATTAAATAAGATTTGAAACCTTATATATAAACACGTAGGCATGCAAGAAAAATATTTAATTGTTCACCAAGAACTTCTTTTCTCTATTTTTCTATTTGAAAAAATTGATTGTGGGACCTAGAGGCGGCAAATGGACGGGTTGAATGAGTTTGAATTGGATCATTAATGAATGGATCACTAATGGATCAAAAGATATAGGTCATAAATGGATCAATATCCAAATGAGTTGAATTGATTTAGATCGATCCATGAATTTAATATAAATTAGTTTAAAATTAATTAATAAATCCGGTAATAATAATATTCAATTGAAAATATAATATAAATAATAAGTTAAAATATAAAAAATAGAATATTTCATTAATAATTTAATTTTACTTAAAAAATAAAAATATGTACAAATATTGAATATACAATTACAAATAGTAAAAATTAATCTAACAAAATAAAAATAATAAGTTAATCTATTTTTTGCCTTCAACTGATGATAAATTCACATTTTGATTTGATCTTGAAAATTTAATATTTTTACCCATGCTATCTTGAGACTCCACCTCAGCTGCAATAATATTAATAATTAGTATATACACACCTAAATAAAAGTGTATTAATTTTACCTTCAAATTCAAATAACCAACTACGAGTAGTAATTAAAGTCTCTGCATTTTCAGGTAATATAGATGCCCGTCATTTGTTGAGAATTCTTCCTCCCATACTAAATGCTGATTCTGAAGTAACTGTAGTAATGGAAATCGTGAAAATATCTCTAGCCATTAGACACCACGTCATCAAATTTAGGACATACCTTTAAATGTCGTCTTAAATTAGAAGTTCCAGATGTAGGATCAGCGATATATTCTTTTGAGCAATGCTTGCACTTTGCTCTTGATTTTTCATCATTATTTTGACTTACTGATAAGAAGTTGAATTCATTTCATATAAAAGACTGCTATCATCTTTTGGAAGTAGTTTCGGTAGAAGTATTGATACTCTCATCCACACTACCAACACTAGGATCCATTTTATAAATAACTGTAAAAGAAGAAAAACAAAAATAAGCATGATCCAAAATGAAAGCAGGCCAAAGTTTCGAACAAAATATAAGACATTTAATTCAATGCTGGGAACCATTATTGTAAAACTGAAAAGGGCACAAAACTAATCTCTGCAATCAGTTGGTTTCATATTAAAAATCCATTTTGGCCAAAACAAAAGCTTTTGGCAAAAAGCAAAATGATCATCTAAAAATCCTAGAAGTTAAGCAACTATTCTAACAACAATAGATTTTGCAGTAGACTTCAATCAGAGACTCATTAGAACATAATCAAGAATTCTGTCAAAATCTCATCAGAACATTAATTAGAATTTCATCAAAATCACATCATAAAAAGTTATCAAAATATGGTCATATTCACATTAAAATATTAATCAACTTATTCGAAGAGCAGATAATACATACCAGTAGATTTTTCACTTTTCAGATTAATCCAATGAATTTTAGTTTCTATAATGTAACTATTCAAACCATACATGCTCAAACATACCATAAGCATAACTTTTGTGATATGAATATCACTTAAGAATAAAACTCATCAATATAATTTCTCATCAATCCAAAAATGAGTACAAGACATGTCTATTATCTAATCTTCACCTCTTTAATCTAAACAACTGATTATTCAAATTTTCAATTTATTTAACCATAACAACAAAGCTCCAAACCAATATCATAATCTTATCCAATAAACCCTGTTCTGACCTATCTACAACTAAAATTAGGCTAAAGGTTCTTCACCAGAAATGTAGTTGTAGACATCTAGTTTTTCCAATGATTGGATTCATTAAAATCTAAGCTCCAGAGGGAGATGTATGGCCAATTTACTAAAGTTAACGAGAAGAAAGCTAACAAAACTGGCAGAATCAGACCTCTAACTTGTACATAACTTTCACTACAAAAAAAAACTGCAAATTAACGACAGCATTTTCCTTCACTAATTACCTGTTTTCCGTCGCTAATTTAAATTAGCGACACAGCGACGAATAGTCGCTAAAAGGCCAGTCGCGAATATATTAGCGACGGAATTCAATATCAGTCGCTAATTTTTTTTCCGTCGCTAATTTTTATTCCTAATTAGTCGCCGGTATTATATTAATAATATTTGGCGACTACAATATCCGTCGCTAATTATAAATTTATTTTAAAATTTAGCAACGAAATGTTAGTCGCTAATTATTTCTTAAATTATATCTATTAAATATTAGCGACAGTTTTCTGTCGCAAATCCATCGCTAAATTATTGCATATTTGAATTTTTTCTTTTCTTGCATTTTAAAATTTTAATCCTATATATAATGATCGCTATTTATTTATTTTCATCTTGTACATAACATTGATCTCACACATACAGATATATTGATTCGAAATCAGAATATATTCCAAAATACACATATAGAAAATTATTTGAAGCCTTACATAATATTATCCTCAAAAATCTCTCATAAAACAACAAAATAATAATACTATACAATCTCTGAAACTAATATTCACAACTAATCCACATAAGCTGAGATTTTCTAATAAATTTAAAGAACTACCAAACTATACATACAAAATACCAGACAATCACCGTCAACTAGTTTATGATCAATGGCAAAGCCTCTCCATCCAACATCGAGTCTATTTTTTCCCGCCAGGTATTTTGTCGCATATGCATCTCCATTCTCATCCACCAACATAATAAATTCATCGCGATAAGGAAAGTGATCTTTGCAAAACTTAAGTGGTAGACCCTGTCAAAATGTTTTAAAACCAATGACCATGTTATTGTTTATCAATAATTGGTCTATCAATAAGGAACACTGTCCCTTCAGCTATAAGATGCAATCAAAACTAATGCTAATGTTGTCTACAAGTTGTCAACTAAAGGAAAAGCACTTCAAAACTTCTGATTGCTGAAATCAAATGCTAACCTTGTAGGTCTCCCTAGAGGTTCAGGTGCCATCTGCCAAATATTTAAAAAGAAGTATATTTATATATATGATTGTGGATCAACCATCTTATCCCATATTTCTCTTCAAGCACTTTAACTCTTCTAGGAATGGATGGAGGACTAATTCCAGTTTTTCCCTCGATATAAATTTAAATACAGTGTTTGCAACAAAACCTATAAGAGTTGGAAGATCTAAAATCAACAGCATTTACCCACTACAGTCATACGCCCCTAATATAAAGGGCATAACAAAGATTCTCCATCCCAACTAATACAAAATACATCTCTTCTCAAATATGCCCCCAATAATAGGGATTTATTAGGAGCAATGTGAGTAAATTATATAGTTCTAAGATTCCTAATTATATTGTCTTAAATTTGTATGAAATGGATGCATCTCCATCTTTATGGGACAAAGAAAGAATGGTAAGTCCCAAGAAGTTAAAGAAAATCTAACATAATAGAATTGCAAAACTAAGTGATTTTACAAGTTTAAGCAGGAAATAATGCAGCCATGCAACAAAACTAAAAAGATCAGGCATAATTCTAGCTGAATCATGCACGAACTATTATCAACTTTTGAACTAAAACAACTTTCCATACTTAGTAGAATAAAAATAAAATGCAGAAAGCTCAACTAATGCTCTAAAATTTAGCAACTTAGAAGGATCATCAGTGCTGAGGTTATTATGCTAGGCATTGGAAGGAAGCATCAGTGGGAAGAATCCTGTTTGAGCAGCTGGAAATTGATTGTTCTGTTGCATGCTCATCCACTGAACTAAATTCAAACCTGGGAATATTGAGCTTGGTGAATCTTTCATGCCAAATTCATCTCCAAGCCAAGGCATTGCTCTTTTGAAAGCATTCTCAATGTCAGATTCATCATCTACAGAGGTGATTTTCAAGAAACATGTGAAACAATGTCATGCAAACAGATTTAACCAAACTGGCAACCAAAAGAATGTGATTATACATGTCAGCCTATAAGAAATCAACCACAAAACATCATGTAAATATAGAGACATAGTTACTGTGATCATCGAGGAGCATTATGCATCATAATATAGAGCAAATGATAGAGGAGTTTAGGTTCTTGAGTTCGAGTTAGAAACAACTGGGATCAACTGCTTTCACAACTTCCAACCTTCAAACAAAATGACCTTCCAATAATAAAAAACACACAAGGTTATAAGTACAGACAATGTAATGTTTTCAGAATAGTCTCTTTGATGCTAACCAAATTTTCAAATCCAAACCTGCATATTTAAACTATCTAACTCATATCTTCAACAACTCACTGCATTATAACACAGGGTATTTAGAGACAATTGGCTACTGCATATAATTTAACAGAATAAGCCATTGCTACAAAGATCCATAAGCAAGAAAAAAAGGCAGGAAACAAAATGCATACCTACTTTAACTCAGATGCTTTCATCAGAAGCATTAGGTCTACATAGGAATGAAATGTTTGGACCACATTAAGAGCAGATGCAATTGCAAAACTGGTCTTCTAGAATTTAAACCAGCTACACAATCTCTTAAGCAATTCTTTGAAAAGTTGAACCATCAATTTCATGATCAATGACACATGCAGCATATTGAAAAAGCAAACAAACCTTGTGCAATGATATATTGATACATTCTAATGAGTGCAGACTATAATGATTAACAGGATAAGCACAGATTTGCAAAACCTAGAAACTTTTTACCTTTATTTCATTGACAGCTTGTTTCCTTGAAGTCTGCGAGAACCTATTGACATAAATCACCTGTAAATCATCCCAACAGGAACCATGGCTATAAAAAAACTAATCATAAAAATATAAGTCACTAGTATCTATTCATCTACGTCGCAATAAGATGAAAAAAAGAGTAACGATTACCTGCATTGCTCTGATAATAGTTCCAACGAAGGCTAGGGAATCTTGAGACTCGACAGCAACAATTGTAGAAAATAACTCAGCAGCAATAAGCACATCAAACTCTATTTTCATACCAATCGAAAAGACAACTAAACACAAAATAAGCATAAAAATCTATGGGAAACAGAAAAGAAATGGAATTTAACATACCCAAAAGAGAAAAGAATAGCGCGAGTACACATCAAACTCACTGGAGGCTCATCGGAGCTTCGTCGGAACTTGACCGGAGCCTCATCGGTGCGAGATCAAAACCACCTGGAGATAGCTGATATGGAGGGAAGTCCACCGGCGGTGGTCAGGCGCTCAAAGGACTCCATTCGTGGCTTGGATCTACGCCAAAAATTGCGGATGTATAGGTCGCCGATCTGTTTGCTTCCAATGGTCGACGACTGGAGGAAGGTGTTGCCAGAGTTGCATTGCCACCAGGAGGTCGTCGGTACCGCTCCTCCCTCTTCTTACCGCCTTACATCACCGGAAGGAAGGAGGCAGCTTCACTGGAAAGGATTGGACAGAGAAGGCGATAAGATGGCAGGGGCACCGGTGTGAATATGACGTGATCGAAGATCGAAGGGACGACGATGAAGGAAGGTGTCGTCGACGAGGGTCATCCGCTTAACGCCATTGATTGGCCCAAGTGGTCTCCCTTTTCCCTTCCAACGTTCTCTTACTTTTTTTTTCTTTTGGTAGCCACAGATTGCTACTCGAAAATATCTAGAGATTACTTATTATTATTATTATTATTATTATTATTTTTTCAAGTAAATCTTAATCTTAATCTTATCCTTATCATTCTTATAATAATTATCATATATAATGAATCATTTTAGTACATATATGTGTGCAGTAAATTCAAAAGCCTGATATTCATATTCTAAAATGTTCTCAAAACACTCGAACTTTGGGGCGTCATAGCATCAGTATCCCTGTATTGGGCCACTGGACTTTGGGCCTGTTTATGTCAGGCCCATAACATGCTGATAGATGTTTATTATTCATTTCGAGATTTATAAAATAACTTTACTATATATATTTCATACCACATAAATGAATTTTAATTGGTTTAGCCGTCACCACTAAAAAATTATTTGGGAAAATAATTTTCGTTAAATAATTCTCACGGATTCATGTGTTCATTATGTTGGTTAATAAGGAGTTATGAAATGTAGATCTAAAGCCAACCAGTGAATTCTTCTGCTCGAGAAACATGAATAGTTACTAATTATGAGACTGCAAAGATTTAAACGTTAATATTTTTTACAGTGGATAAAAGTATAGGCTCACCAATGTAAGCCCAATGATAATTAGTTTAGTTGGACAAGCCTAATGGAGATGCCTGACCGGTGTCTAGCAAGTGTACTAGATCGGCTAGTAATACAGGGAAATATAGATTAAGACCCCAAATATCGTACCCAAGGGAATATGGATTGCTAAGAATAATATCTATGTATGAATTAAATCAATCCGAGATAGTTTCCCAAATGTTTTTGATTTAAAAGAAAAAATTAAACAAAATAAACAATTAACAAAACAAAAGCTAAAACATGAATTAAAAACAAAGCAATAACTGGAATTCTCTTGCTAAAGAAACTATCCACCTTAACTTTCATTGTAATGACTTAAGTTCAATAGAAACACCAGTAATTATGGAAAAAATAGTAATAAAGCCAGATATCTTTATTCAAGTCTATCATTCTTAGTATTAAACTCATAGACAAATCTAATACTTAGCATGTAAATCTAGTTTTAACTTCTTAAACTTTCATTGAAGCCTTTCTCAAGTGATTCAATTTCAATTTATTCTTAGTTCTTCTTCTCTTAGTATTAACCAATAAAATTCATACATAATCATCTCATATTTCGGATAATAATCATGCATAAACATTAAAGAGTTAACCCAAGAATATACAAATCATTAACTATGTCAAAACCAATTTTTAGTTATTTATTCAATAAACCAACAATCAATCTTAACTTAATCAAAGATAAGAATATGCTTAAAATCAAGAAATAATCAACCGATATTGAAATTAAGCTCAAAATAATGTCATAACAATGAAAATATAAGTTTTCAAAGTTCCATTAGCAAAAGAAGAAAAACTACTTTCTAAACATAATTAAAAACTAAAGACAAAGTTGAAAAGAAAAACAGAAAAAATAATGTAAAATAAACTAAGCCTAATTCTAAGATGGATCCTAATTCCCTAATTGATCTCCATTGATTCTAAGATTGGATTCTCTCTTTGGTGTTTAAGCCTTCTATTTATAGGCAAAAGACGTTGTGGATTGCTTCTCAAACTCCAAAATCAAATAGGAAGCAAATCTTGCCCAAAACAGGAAGTTTGAGAAAATCCTTCGCGATATGGGAGTCTTCATCACGTGGCCACGCCCTTTAGTGTGTATTTCTACATGTGACCACGGCTCATTTAGTTCTTCTTCCACACGTGGCCACGTGTGGTCCTTCACTGGGAATCCACGTGGTCATGTGGTCTTTAAAAACTCCTTCAATTGCTATCATATGGCCACGGTTCTTCTTGTTTTGTTCTTCACGTGGCCACGTTTGAAACTCTTCAGTATTTTCACGTGGTCACGTCTTAAGGCTCTGGACTGGAACTGGTTTTCTCGCCTAATTTCTTCATATTTGCACTTTTAGCCCTAAACTTTGTCCTTTTTGCACTTTAAGCCCTTTTATACCAAATTAACCTTGAAAAATACCAAAATTTACAATTAACTCCAAAAACATAAAATTAACCAGTTAAAGTCAAATCTAACCTAATTAACACAAAATTAACTTAATTAAACACCTAAAAACATCATATAAATCACTATTATCAATGCCTATAAAGAAGAAAAATATACGGCAAATAAATTCACGATTGATGTGCGTTTAAAAGAAATGATTAAAAATGTCAAATGATTTTTAAGAAGTAAAAAGCTGATTATTTGATAAAACCTGATTATGAGATAAAATGAAATTTCCATTCAAATAGTTGTTTTATTTTTTCTTCCTTGAAAAAAATATTCTAAATATTTTATACATATTTTTTTTAGGAAAAACATATTATGTGGTCCTGAATTTTAATGTTTTTCTATGTTATATTCATATACTTTTAAAAGTTGACATTAAATTTATGTATCTTTTGGATCACTCATGCTATATGTCTAATTTATATGGTACCAAAATACATTTTATTAATCTCCTACGAAGTCATTTGAAATGACCGAAAACTACCAAAATATAAATAAAAAAAAGAGTTAACATGTAACTTTTTTCATGTATAAAATGATTGTATATTTTTTCAAAATTTTTAAATTTAGTTGGTTATACAGTTATTTTAAATTAATCTTATACGATATTAACAAATTATATATATATATATATATATATATATATATATATATATATATATATATATATATATATATTAACAAACTGTACATATAACCTCAACTTTGAAATTACATAAATATAATATATAAAAAGTTAAAGTTAAAAAATCTAAAAAATGCATTTTTTTTGTTATTATATTTCTACTTCATGTTATAATCAAAAGTTTAACCTCGTACAATTTTAAGTAACGCATGCATGACTAGACATTTCAATTATAAAAAACTGAAGTTAATTCAATTAATTAATTTTTATTCAATTAAATAATAAATTAACATTAAAATCATATACGCATTAAATTAAAACGGTGGAGAGAGATGAGGGGAGAGAAAATATTATTTTACTATGTAGGATAAATTTTTGAAATTGCTAAAATGCCCCTACCAAATTTCATCATTTTATCCTTATATTCAAGGATAATTTTGTAAATATATATAACTAAATTTTTTTAATAATTTAAAATTTGCTCAAAATTTTAACAAAATAAAAATAAATTATAATTTTTTCATAATCATTTTAAATAAAATAATAAAATTTATATTATTATTATATAAATATTTATATTTATTATTTTTCATAATATGAGTACATAATAATTACTTTATTATTATTATTAAAATGTAATTTTTTAAAAAAAATAAGTTTATATTTGGGGATAATTGATAAAGAAATTAATATAATTCCTAATAATTTAATATTTGATTTAAATTTTATAAAATAAAATTTAAATCCAAATTTTTTTATTATTTTAAATGAAATAATAAATTTTATATTAATATTTTATAAATATTTATTTTTATTATTCTTGAACATGCAAATATATAATAATAGTAACAATTAGTTTATCATTATTATTATTAAAAATGTAAATTTTTTAAATAAATAACTTTAGATTTTGGTATAATTGATAAAAAATTATTATCAACTTATAAAATAATTTATAATTTTCTGTTACAAAATAAAATATTCATTTCATATGGTATATATTAAAATTACTTGAAACTACAGATAAATCATGAGAACTTTTCGTAATTTATTTGCGACGGATTAGCGACTAAATTAATCCGTCGCTAATCATATTACGGTAACAAATTACTATTAACGAAGAGTTTCCGTCGCAAAAATGGCGCTATAATTTTCCTCCAAAATTAGCGACTAAAATGTTCGTCGCTAAATTTTCCAGTACTAATTGCATGAATAAAAAATTATAAAATTTAGCGACGAAAATATTAGTTGCTAATTCCGTCGCAAAACCTGGCGGGTATACTTTCCGCCAATAATTAGCGACTGTTTGTTGATTTTGTCGCTATTTCGTACCAAAAATATCCTCCCCATGACAGAATTGTAAAATAGTCGCGAATCCGTCGCAAAATTTGCGACGAAAAGAAGTTCGTCGCTAATTTTAGTTGCTTATTGACAGTTTTTTATAGTGTTTTAAACAGGTTGTGGGAAGAATGAAATATAGCTTCCTTCTTAGAATTTGCACCATTTTTAAACAGGTTGTGGTGCATATTTCATCTGTAAAACCTGTGATAATTGATACTACTACTGCAAATATTTTATCAGTTCTACTGCAACTCCACTTGTTGGAATGGTTAACTAATTAATAACTAACAATTGTCATCCAGATACTAAATATTTGTCGACTCTTTTTACTTTTCTTGGTTTCTAGTTGATATTAAAGGAATAATAAAGAAATTCCCAACTCATAAAACAATTTAACTTTAAAAAGAAAGGCAAGGGGAAAAAGGCAGTGCAGAAATTACAAAGAAAGCAAAGCTTATATCTCCATTATGTAGTTAAAATATGAACATCGTATTGATAGAACTCACAAATCAAGATATATAAACACATGAAAGAAGCAAAGAAAAGGAACCAAATTAATATAATTGATGTTTAGACATTCTCATCACTGTTATGATGGAGATGATGATGATGATTATCCTTGGATTTATCAGCATTAGCAAATGGTTCCATCTCTAGAACTCACTTGGAAGTAGAGAACGGAAGCATAGGCGACCACCGCATGATGCTGACGACTGGTGGCGACGACAGGCGAAAGTCGATGGCGACGGAAGGCGGCGATAGGCGGAGGAGGAAAGGAGAGTGATTTAGGCTTTTCGTTTTAGGGAGTTGAATATTTGCGACTGAGGTTACACAATGCAAATTAAGAAAATCCTACAAAACAATGAAGTAAATGATTTTATATAAACCCATTGGATAATGACCCAATGGGTTGAAAAATATAATGGAACAATTTTGGGTTGATCATTGGTATTGGGTTGGGTTGTAAAATAAAATGGATCAATTTTGGGTTGATCCAATGGGTATTCATTTAGATTGAATTGGGTTTAAATCAATTTGGATCGACCCATGGATTTGGGTCAATTTTTTCAGGTCTAGCGAGACCCATCCACAATATAATTATGGACATTATATTAAATTCATGGATCGACCTAAATTAATCTAATCTATTTGGATATTAACCCATTTATGACCCATATCTTTTGACCGATTTATGATCCAATCTATTAGTGACTCATCCATTAATGACCCAACCCAAATCCGTCCAACCCGCTCATTTGCCACCTCACCAAATATTTCCTCCTCAATTTCTTTATATGCGACTTTTCTGGACAAAATTTAAATTTTATTTATGTATTATTTTTAAATTTTTAATATAATTTTTTAATATATTTTTTTTAATAAAAGCTAATTTATTTAAAATCAATTAAATTTTATAATTTAGTTAAAATCATACAGTTTAATACTAAATTTAGATTTAATTATTATTTTTTAATTTTTATGAAAATAATAAAAGTTACAGATAAAAAAAATAGAGGAAGTAGTAATTAACAGCATCTCATGATATCCTTAATTTTTTCCTCGGGGAAAATATATGGTGGCGTACTCTTAAGAAGGTTGCATTGGTATACAGAGATGTGAGAGTGAACCAAATTCTAGAATTTGATTTTGTATGTTTTTTTTGTTAATTACAATTAATTACAAAATGATTAAAACATGCCAGTTGCCCACTTTCATATCAAATTTCAGGTAATTATTAATTTTTTTAATCTTATAAAAAATAACTTTTAAAATAATAAAATCCGTTTTTTTAATTTTTAATCAATATAAATATATTTGAAAAAAAATGGAAAAAAAGATAAAAGTTAATGAATATATTAGTAATTTGATAGTAATAAGGATGGGAAAATTAGAATGAATTTAAAAAAAAAATTGTGATTTTTTATACCGTGAAATTTCAAATAAAATAAAATAATTTGAAAAGATGTATGGAAGAATGAGTTAATAATAATAGGTCAATATTTAGTTTGCACAATTATGATGTATCAATATAATGTGCCAGTAGGGGTTCACGGGGCGAGGCGGGGCGGAGATTGCATCCCCACTCACTACTCCGTCGGGGTCAGAGATTCCCCATCCCCGCCCCGACTCTAGAACGAGGAGAAAATTCCTCCCGTCCCTCGCCCCGCGGGAATCTCCATTTCTCGAATTTTTTTTTAATTTTAAAATATAATATTTTATAAATAATTAAAATTAAAATATAATATTTAATAAATAAAAAATAGAGGTGTGCAGAATCGAACCGAATTAAATTTAGTCTGTTTGGTTCTGTTAGTTCGATTAGTAGAGTATTAGTTTTAGAAGTGAATTAAAATATAAATTTAAATTCTAAATTTATTAAATTGAGTAGTAGAGTATTAGTGTTCTTAATTTTTATACTTTAATTTTTTTACAGGTAAATTAAAATTAAAATTTAGAAGTAAATAAAAATATGAATTTAAATCCTTAATTTATTAAATTGAGTAGTAGAGTATTAGTGTTATCAATTTTTGTACTTTAATTTTTTTATAAGTAAATTAAAATTAAAATTTATAAGTGAATTAAAATATGAATTTAAATCCTTAATTTATTAAATTGAGTAGTAGAGTATTAGTGTTCTCAATTTTTTTACTTTAATTTTTTTACAAGTGAATTAAAATTAAAATTTAGAAGTGAATTAAAATATGAATTTAAATTCTTAATTTATTAAATTGAGTAGTAGAGTATTAGTGTTCTCAATTTTTTTTACTTTAATTATTTTTACAAGTGAATTAAAATTAAAATTTAAACTTAATGATTTGTCTTAATAAATTTCGTAGGTGTCATGAATTTATTCATCAACAAGATTGTCAATTTTATATGCTAATGTAAATCCATTGTTAATACCATAAAAAAATTACATAAATACTTTGCAAAATGATAAAAAAATTAATTTAAGATTAATTAATTTTCATCAATATTAATAAATGAATGATTCTTGGTGATTAAAGTATAAAATATATTTATATTTACATATAATAATAATGGTAATTTCAATTAAGATATTAAAATTACTCCTTGGAATCTCTCACACACGTAGATAATATATATGGAAAATTACAAATAAGCATCCATTAATCTTAGATTAAATCTAAATCTAAATCTATTAGTCATCATTTTTAAAAAATTGAAGTTTAAAATTACGTTCAATTGAACTGATAATAATATAAATAAGCCTGAATTCAATTTTAACCACCGATTTAGTGGTTTTTTAATGTTTTTGTCGAGTCCTAATTGTGAAGAAAGCAATACCTCCTAAAAAGTATTCAACTTTAAAAAAAATCTACTTCTAAATATTTTTTTTGTTGATTTGAGTATAATTCTTATAATTTATACACTATAATAGCATTAGCACCATAATTTATACACTATAAAAGTGTAAAAGCAAGAAAACCAATAACTTCATTGCCTAAATGTAAACTAAATATATTGCATTCATTTTTAGCCAAATTAAATGCATTCAATTTATTTTTATCTAAATTTAATACACTGTATTCACTTTTACCCCAAAAAACTAAATTCGTTTTTACTAAACTAAATATACTATATTTACTTTTATCCAAACTGAATAAACTGTGTTCAATTATCCAAATTAAACTCAAATTCAATCTTATTTTAATTGAATGGCACCTCTTATTTTCAAAAATAATTTTTTTCTTTTTATTTTTTATAAATTTTAAATTTATTTATTTAATTTTTTTTAATATTGATTATTTCCATCAAATTTAAAATTAAATTAAAATACTCACATTGCAGTTGCACCTAATAAGGATATAGTTATAGGCATACAATGAATACACAATAAAGGATGATTGATCAAATAGCCAACAAAATTTTCAAAATTTGTATATGGAAATTGGGCAAAAGTAAAAATACCTATTCCTTGAGAGCTTTCTTTCACTTATCAAATTATCGAGTTGCTTAGTGTAATTATATTTGATCTTAATTAATTTAATTGATACTTAATTTTAATTAAAATGTGAATTCAAATGAAATCCAAATTCAAAAAAATTGAATTAATTCAATTAAATTTGGCAATTGAAATTGATTAAAATCCAATTTAATTTCAATTTGAATAGTATTCAATTCAAATTAAATTAATAGATTAAATCCAATTTAAATTAAGTTTACAAATTCAATTTTAATTAAAAATAAAATTGAATTTGAGTTCAATTTGAAAAATAGTATATTTATTTGGAGCAAAACTGAATATAGGGCATTTAATTTTGGCCAAATTGGATAAAGTGTATTAGCTCTAGTGAAACTGTATATGATCTATCAGAAGTAGGTATTGTTGACAGCGGACAATTAATACAATCGTAATTAAAAAGAGAAGATCTTTTCACTATTGCTGTGTATTTTTTATTATTATTGCTTTTCATTGTTCGTGTTAAAAAAGTTAAAAAGATAATAGATTTTGTGGGGTTATTTCAAAGTTAATGGTGTTTAACTTATTTAATTAACTATATTTTTTTCTTTTTTTTAATCTTATTTTTCTTTATTAAATAAAATTATTTCTTTTAAATTTATCTTTTCTAATGTCAAGGAAGATAAAAATTGAATAGAAATTATAAATATTATTTTAATTAATTTTGCTGCACTACTTTTTATTTTGAGTTATTCAGCATCAACTTATGCATTTCTTTGTATTTATATTAAATAAATAGCAAATTAATTATATTATATAGATTGCCTCATCTCTTTTTTCAATATATGGACATCTCTTTAATGTGATATTCTATATCAGTGTAATTTGTTAATTAATGACTTTTTTTTTTAATTTTTATATATAGAGCTAATAATTTTATTCATACATGGAAATAATTCTTTTTACTCTATTTAGTTTGAAAAACAATAAACACAATATATTCAGTTGGATAGAAATGAACACAATTTATTTTTTTGGACAAAAGTGGATACACTGCCAAAATTTACATGGAAAGAGTTGCTGATGAGTTCACTTAGAAAATGATATAAATTTAAATCCTTAATTTATTAAATTGAGTAGTAGAGTATTAGTGTTCTCAATTTTTGTACTTTAATTTTTTTTACAAGTGAATTAAAATTAAAATTTAGAAGTAAATTAAAATATGAATTTAAATCCTTCTAAAATATACATGGCATAACAAATCGGATTACATTGTATACAATACATAATGTATTATTTTAATATATAATAAAAAAATTATTTATAAAATTTACCGTATACAATGTATTATGTTAATATAGAATAACAACATTGATTATATTATTTTCGGGAATAAGTGAATATGATGTTATATTACTAGTTAATATATTATATTAATATTTTACACTAGTTGAATATGACAGTATAATGTAGTATTTTAATTTTTTATTTATTACAGTGACGTCCTTCTAATTTATTGAATTGATACGAAGCATAAAAAAAATTGAAAGGAAAATAAAAACTTAAAGTGAATGCTAAAATAAAATTCAATACATCATATACATGACAAAACAAATCTTAATACAATGTATTCATTTGATGAATGACTACATTGTATGTAGTTGTATTTTTTTAGTGTGATAATTGATTATATTCGATTATATTCTGTTATGGTACCGTGACATTGAATACAATGTAATCGCATTTTCTGAATAATTTATTGCATCATTTGTAGCAATAAAACTGGACTAAATTGGAGCCCACCAAACCAAATTATAGGCAGGTCTGGAATTGGGTCTGAAACAACTCATATTAAC
Source organism: Excoecaria agallocha (assembly GCA_037975025.1). Lineage (NCBI taxonomy): Eukaryota > Viridiplantae > Streptophyta > Magnoliopsida > Malpighiales > Euphorbiaceae > Excoecaria > Excoecaria agallocha. The sequence goes on along the minus strand of CM075815.1, from coordinate 4,228,648 downwards.
TCAAAATCGGTTGGATTGAACTGAATCGATCGAAGTTATTTCGATCTAATTGGTTTTTGGTTCTATAAATTTTGATTTCGGTTCAGTTATTATATTTTTCAAATTTTGGTTTTCAATTTTTTCAGTTCGGTCCAAAACCAAACCGAAGCGACCATTTATACACCCCTAATAAAAAATTTAAAATCAATCATAATTTAAATTAATATAAATTTTAACCATTCATAAATTTAAAATTAAGTATAATTTAAAACTTAATAGTTATAAAATTAAGTTATATTTTAATTTTAATTATTTATAAAAATATTATATTTTAAAATTAAAAAAATTATTTTTTTGCGGGGCGCCGATCCTCGCGGGATGGATACCCCATTTTTCATCCCCGCCCCCAATTTTATAATGGAAATTTTTTTCCTCCTGCCTCGTGGGGAGAAAATTTGGGAATTCTCCATCCCAAATTGGGCAAGTCCCCATCGGGACCAAAAAATTTCCGTCCCTTGAGTATCCCTATGTGCCAGAATTGATGGATTAGTAGGTAGCGAGTAAAGAGAATCTAAACATAATTAGATTAAGATTATTAATTAAAAAAGATCATCAATTGGTAATTTAATCATGACTTTCCATCTTCATTTCTCTCTCCCTTTATATATTCTTGACTGGCACAAAATACTAACCAATAATTAGTAGTCTATGTGTCAACGTCAAAATGGTAATACCGTTCCAAAACAAAATGTCAACATGATGTGCCCTTTGCGCAATGGTATTAAAACCGAATCAGATAAAGAACTGATAAGGCTAAAAATTTGTGATTCGACCGATTCAATTAGGTTCAACTGGATTTTTTTTTTATTTTTAAAATATTATAATTATTATAATTTTTTTGAATACTATTGTATAAAAATTAAAAAAAATATTCATCAAATATTAAATTTATGTCATAAATATTCTAATAATAAGTTACAAAATATAATTTTAATTTTATTATTACAAGTGATTAATTATGGATTATTAAATATCATATATTAAAAATATAAAAATACAATCATATCATGAAAATAATTTTATATTTAGATGAAGTACTAATAAAGTAAACACAAAAAATATTAACCTTGCATATATGAGCATAATTATATTTAATTACAATAAATTCAAATAGATAATAAGTATATTAAATTATTAAGTGACATTTTTAGAATTTAAAATACTAATTTTTCAAATAAATAAATAATAAAAATTTAATACATATATATATATATATATATATATATATATATATATATATATATATATATATATATATATATATATATATATATATATATATATATATATATATATATATATATATATATATATATATATATATATATATATATATATATATATATATATATATATATATGTATGTATGTATGTATGTATGTATGTATGTATGTATATTTTAAATTTTCATTATTTATTTATTTGAAAAAAATAGTATTTTAAATTCTAAAGATATTACTTATAATTTAATATATTATTACAATAATTTAAATAGATAATAAGTATATTAAATTATTAAGTGACATATATTTAGAATTTAAAATACTAATTTTTTCAAAATATATATATATATATATATATATATATATATATATATATATATATATATATATATATATATATATATATATATATATGAATCAAAAATATAATAAGTATATTAAATTATTAAGTGATATACTTAAAATTTAAAATACTAATTTTTCAAAATAAATAAATAAATATATATATATGTGTGTGTGGGTGGGTGGGTGGATGAAAAAATTAAAAAAAATATTGATCTTTTACATTTTTTAGCAAAAAACCCGGTTGCTCCAGTTCTATCCGATTTTTTTCGGTTCAATTCAGTTTTTTTTAATCCGATTTTCAATAGTTAAATCAATCGATTAGCCTATCTGTTCGCGATTAAACTGATTCGATCAACCGATTCGGTCCGATTTTAATAACTATGCCTTTGCTCATCCCGCAAGAAGAAGTTGATGGACCTTTTTTATGGAGTAGGTCATCAAACTTTAATATTTTTTTGAATTTTTTGAATTTTACTCAAATTCACTTTCTTTCTATTTCTAAATTTATTTTTCCTTTTAAAATATATCAAAATTTATAATATCGCTCCAAAATTTTAATACCAATCAAAATGAGTCTAATTTATATTAGAAATTTTAAATCATTTTGCAGAATTATAAAACTGCTCAAAATTCTTAAATTATTGTAGAAATTTGATTCTAAAGTTTCTTCTCTCAATTTTTCTTACTCATTAAAATATCAAAAAAATAATATTCAAATTCGTTCTGACTTAGAGTCATTTCAATATGAATTATGTGATGTCGTGATTTGCTAAAACAAAATAATAATTCAACATATTGAATACGATGATCAGCACGAACAAAATTTATTTTATTATTTTAGTAAATCATGATATCACATACTTTTAATGTTTTTTAGTTTTAACATAAATCATTACTCAATGACTGATCAATAACATAAATTAAAGTTTGAATATTTAATAGCAAAAAAATTTAATTGAGGGATCTAATAGGCAAAAATATGAAAACTTAGAGCCCAAATATGTTTTTTTTTTTTGCCAAATTCATCAAATTCAAAATTTTGTAAATTGGAAATATAATAATGTGATATATTTGAAATAATGAAGAACGTAACCTAAATAATTAAAAATTAAAAATTAAAAAAATACTAATTCAGTCTGTCTGCATTTAACCTAATATTAATAATCCACATGCGCATGTCACTTTCTATAATAGAATAATTTAATGGTTCTTCTGAACAGATGTGATGTCAAGCCTAAATGTATAGTTAGACCACAGTAAACTAAAATCCTGTTAACGTGATTTTCGTTTAAAGCTGTGATTGCGAGATACGGTAGATATGGAAAATCACTTTCCTTTCCTTTTTTCTTTTGTTTTTGGTTTATTTATTTTTTATTTTCTGTCGATTCCCTGTTAAAAATGCAAAAGATTAAATAATTTTTCAAAAAATTTAGGGGGCCAAATTACCTATGTCTGCAGATTAAAAGGGCTACCGATCTATTAATCTTTTTTAAAAAAATTCAATTTGATTGATTTTTCTTAAATTATATTGATTTAAGGTGATATGATGGTATTGGAATTGAAAACCTAACAGCTCTGATGTAATATCATATCACTCAATTGTAACTTATTGTTAAATTTAGATATTATAATTTTAATTAAAATTTTGATTAATTTAATAATTTGATATATGTGATCGATTGCTAATATTTTCTATTAACATGATTTGCATTTTTATAAATCATATAAAGAAAGTAGAAAACAGCTTGACAATCTTGTTTAGCAAGAATGTAAGGTTAGCTTTCCCTTTAGATTTTTAGATAATATATTATAGTAACAATGATGAAGGGGATAGATAGGAAGCATGAAGTGCAAACATAATTTGAAAAATGTACCTTAATAATTCAGATTATTGCAGAAAGGACAAAACAAAAGGTTGGATGTTATTGTCCAAACCAAGCTGGGGGACGTTAGGTTTTGCATGATTATCATCATGTTAATACTTTGTCTACAAATTTACTTACTTTTAATTTCATTTTAAAGATTCTCCTTTGGTCTCTCATTATACTTAACACTTAAATCAGGATTTTGATTATATTTCTTCAGCTTCCTGCCCACTCCAGAGATCCAACGCCTACCGACTTTTTTTTTTTTTGTGTTAGTTGACTAAATGAACGTGGATAGAAACTTCTAATGTAGATATGGTCTATGTTTTTATTTTATTCATGAATAATATTTTGGGACAGACTCAGAATGAAGAAAATCAAGAAATAAGAAAGGCTGAAAAATTTATAAGGATTGGTAAAAAATTTAGAGGGCTGAAAAATTTATAAGGATTGTTCCACTAATTGCATCTGTTTTTCTCTCATTAATCTTATTCGTCGGATTTTTAAGGACTTCTCGGTTATGTCCTACTCTCACATCCATAGAAAACCTAATTTTGCTGTGGATTTTCTATCTCATTTAGGTTATGGGTTCTCTCAGTATTATCATATCTTACACTTTGTCCCTCAAGAATTAGACACTTGACTTTGCCATAGTTCTGTTGGTATTTTATTATATTCGTTTGCTTGTTGTTTTTGTGAGCTTTGCTCACCTTTTGTTACCAAAAAAAAAAGAGAAAAATTTAGAGGGCTGAATTGTAAAAAAATAATTAGTGTTAAATTTATTATTATATAAAAGATTTTAGTTTTTATAATACATAATCATATACAAATCCACTTTGCACGTCAAAACACAAGAGGATAGATGGTTTGCCTTCGGGTGGATGATCTGAAATAATGTTAATTACTTTAATTGATGATCAAAATCAATTATGGTAACGGATTTGAAATGAATGATTTGTATGTATCTAGTTCCGATTTTAGTGGTAAAGAAGTACTCTTAAGCTGAAAATTTTTGTTTCACAATCTCAACCAATATCTGTGAAAGATCTTGAAAAATTTTAAATGAAAGAATAACCATTAACTTGAGCACAAAACACTAATAATTACTGATCCTAATCCATCCTAGACAACCGATAGAACCAAAATTCTGAGACATAAAACAGTTATCAAAGTTTTCCCCCTAACCAAGCAGCTCATATTTGTAAGGACTTAGTCCACAGCTGGAAATCAGCTGTAGCTGATCTGGAAATTAGTTGTAACTGATAAGTTTTTCCAGCCTTTAATTTAGCTTAACTGTTGTAACTGTTAATATTTATCTCATCTGATTTTGGCTATCCCCTGTATATATATTTGTATTCTCATTCAAATAAGATATTGGAGATTCAAATTCTATATGGTATCAGAGCCCTTTACACTCTAACGAGTCTTCTTGATCCTCTTTAATTTCTTTTCTTTGATTTTCCATAAATGGCTCCAACCAACACAGAAACATCTTTTATTGTGAAATGCACCAACTCATTTTTCTATCAAACTTACACTCACAAATTTTCCGGTTTGGAGAAGACAAATTCAATCCACTCTCATTGGTCTCAACTTACTTGAGTACATTGATGGTACTCTAACTGTACCAAATCCATTTCTTGATAGTGAAAAGAAAACCATCAATCCAGCCTATACACTCTGGTATCATCAAGACCAAATACTTATCAGTGCAATTCTTGGTAGCTATTCAGACACCATTCAACCAATCATCTCCTCGACTGACACTTCAAAAGAGGCCTGGGATTGTTTAACTCACAGCTATGCTAGTTCCTCACGGTCTCGAATTATTTCACTCAAAGCCAAATTAGCTCAAAATCCACGAGGAACCAGATCAATTACTGAATATCTTCATGAAATGCGCTCCATTGCTGATGATCTGGCTCTTGGTCAAAATCCAGTGGATGAAGAAGATCTCATTGTTTACATTATCACTCAATTAGGCGATGAATATGGTCCTATTGCAGCAACTATTAAAGTTCGTGATACTCCTATTCTCTACTCAGAATTATTTGCCAAATTAACTGATTTTGAGAGAATGTTGAAAGAAAAAGACTTAGTTGTTGTGCCTTCAATTGCAATAGCCAATTTTGCTCAACGACAGAACACTAAAACACAACAATTCAACAATTCAGCTTTTGGTCATACTTCTAATCCAAATTTTTGCCGATCTCATAGTGGAAATACTAGAAACTTTCGTCAAAATCACAATGGCCATCGATCTCATCGCACAAATTTGTTTTGCAATTTTTGTGATATTTCAGGTCATGCCATTTGTGACTGCAGAAAGCTTGCCAAATTTTTGAAAGAGAACAATATTATGGTTGCCAATTCTCAGCAGTCCTCTGTATTCTCAAGTCTGGTGGCAAATGTAACTACTTCTGCTTGTTCTCCAATGATACCACAACAATCCTGGCTTTTTGACAGTGGAGCTTTTCACCACGCAACATCAAATTCATCTGCCTTACAGACTTGCTTAGACTATGGAGTTCCTGATGAAATATTTCTAGGAGATGGTAAAAGTCTTGCTATTTCTCACATTGGTCAGACACAACTTTACACACCTCACAAACCTCTTTCTTTATTCAATATTTTATGTGTTCCAAGTTTACAAAAAAATCTGATTTCCATTGCAAAATTATGCAAATCTAATCCAGTTTCTATTGAATTTTTTTCTTCTCATTTTCTTGTGAAGGATCTTCGCACGGGGGCACCTCTACTAAGGGGGGAAAACATTGATGATGTCTACTGCACATCTTTACCCAGTCAGCCTCAAATCAATGCCACAACTACTGATTCTCTATCCACCTGGCATCATAAGCTTGGTCATCTATCTAACAAAGTTCTTAGTGTTGTTCTACAAAATAATAGTCTTTTGTCTCACAAATTGTCTCTTTCTAAGTTTCATTGTCCATCGTGTGTTATCAATAAAAGTCACAAATTACCTTTTTCTTGCAATTCTTTGAAGAGCAGTAAACCTTTGGAACTGATATATACAGATGTGTGGGGACCAGCAAAAACATCTATTGATGGTTATGAGTATTATATCATATTTGTTGATCATTTCACCAAATGTATTTGGTTGTATCCCATGAAAAAGAAATCTGATACATATACTCTATTTCCTCAATTTAAAAAATTGATTGAAAATTACTTTCAAGCTAAAATTATTTCTGTTTTTTTCGATAATGGAGGAGAATATCAAAAACTCATACCAATCTTCAACTCCTATGGTATTTCTCACTTCACAACACCTCCATATACTCCAGAATATAATGGTACTGCAGAATGACAACATCGTCATATTGTGGAAATTGGTTTGTCACTGCTTCATTTTGCCTCTCTTTCTCTAACCTTTTGGTTTCATGCATTTGAAGCTGCTGTTTATTTAATTAATCGCCTTCCTTCATCTGTATTGTCCTTTAAATCTCCATTTGAAATGCTTTTTTCTAAGCTTCCAAATTATCAACGTCTTAAACCTTTTGGTTGTCTGTGTTATCCTTGGTTGCGACCATATCATTCATCAAAACTCCAACCTCGATCTATTTCTTGTATTTTCCTTGGTTATTCCACTTCTCAGTCTACCTATAAATGTTTGGATCCCACAACAAATCGTGTTTATTTCTCCCGTCATGTCAAATTTGTCGACAATGTCTTCCCCAAATAAATGTGCAATGAATCTCATGTTTTTACTAACCTTGTTCGAGCTGTTTCTCCTGCAGGTTCTTTACAGGTGACTGAGCAATTACCAATTGTTCCTTCTTCTATTTTCGTTGCTAGTTCAATACTTAATCATTTTGCTACCACAAGTTCAGAATTTGTCACCCCACCCACTACTCCTTTATCTTTAACCTCATTACCTGTTTCTCCCTCCATGGCTGGAAATCAGTCTGACCACACCTCTGATTTACCAGTACATTCTCCAACCATCACTTCTGATATTTCACCATCTGATTTACTAGTAAACTCTTCAACCATTCCTCCTGATATTTCACTGCCTCATTCTCATCACCCAGCTCGAAATAAAAAACCCAATCCGAAATATTTCAATGATAAATATATCAACCTCACCATTAAATATCCTTTTCCATCTTCACTTGAACCTACAACGATCACATAGGCTATTAAAGATCCTCTTTGGAGGAAATCTATGGATGCTGAATTTAATGCTCTTCTGCAAAATGGAACTTGGGAGTTAGTTCCCTGATCCTCTCATGAACCAATCAGTAATAAGTGGATTTTTCGCATTAAACGTCATGCCGATGGTTCTATTGACAAGTACAAAGCTTGTCTTGTGGCTAAAGGCTTTCTTCAACAATATGGTAGAGATTACTTTGAGACCTTCAGTCCAGTAACTAAACCAGTTACAATCAGCATTATTTTATGTCTAGCCTTGTCTTCTAATTGGCCTTTACGTCAACTAGATGTTAACAATGCCTTATTGCATGGTAAGTTGCATGAAGATGTATATATGCTGCAACCTCCTGGCTATGTTCATCTTCAATATCCTCACCATATCTGCAAGCTTCGGAAGGTATTGTATGGTCTCAAGCAAGCACCTAGGGCATGGTACATGGAATTGCAGAATTTTTTACAAACTGCTGGTTTTCACAAATCTCTAGCCGATGCTTCTTTATTTATTTATAAAAATAATGGCATTATGGCTTATTTTCTTGTCTATGTTGATGACATTATTCTAACGGGCAATAACTCTGCATTTTTGGATGACTTTGTTCATTAGTTGGCCATCAAATTCTCCATTAAAGATCTAGGCTCTCTTCATCATTTTCTGGGTGTTGAAGTTGTTCCTACTGCCTCTGGTCTTTTTCTTTCACAACATAGACATATTGCTAACCTTCTTGAAAGGTTTCACATGGCTAGTGCTAAAGAGGTTGCTACACTTATGAGTTCTTCTGAGACCTATTCTCTTGTTGATGGTTCTGGTCATATTGATGTTACTTCATATCGGAGTATTGTTGGTTCTTTTCAATATCTGGCAGTCACACGTCCTGATGTTTCATTTGCTATCAACAAGTTATCTCAGTTCATGCATGCACCCACTGAACGACATTTGCAAGCCTTGAAATGAATTCTTCGTTATTTAAAAGGATCTATTCATCATGATTTATTTCTTAAGAAGGATTCTCCTCTATCTCTCACAGCATTTTTTTATTCTGATTGGGGTGGAACTCATGAAAATGGTCGCTCCACTATAGCATATATTTTATATTTAGGCTCCAATATTACTTCATTGCGATCCTTTCGTCAAAAATCTGTTTCTCGGTCATCTACAGAAGCAGAATACAAAGCTCTTGCAAATGCTGCTGCTGAACTTCTTTGGGTTCAACATCTTCTGCACGAACTGGGTGTCTCTGTTCCAACAACTCCCATTCTGCATTGTGACAACATCGGTGCTACTTACTTATGTGTTAATCCTATTTATCACTCTCGAATGAAACACTTAGCTCTTGACTATCATTTTGTTCGTGAGCAAGTTTCTAATGGTTCCTTAAGAGTTCTCCATATTAGTTCCAAGGATCAATTAGTTGATATGCTTACAAAACCACTTTGTCGTAGCCAGTTTCTTCACTTAAGGTCCAAGATTGGAGTCTCTGATGGATCCTCCATCTTGCGGGGGCATGTAAGGACTTAGTCCACGGCTAGAAATCAGCTGTAGCTGATATGGAAATCAATTGTAACTGATCATTTTTTCCAACCTTTAATTTAGCTTAACTGTTGTAACTGTTAATATTTATCTCCTCTGATTTTGGCTATCCCCTGTATATATATTTGTATTCTCATTCAAATAAGATATTGGAGATTCAAATTCTATAATATTGAGTAGACTTACGCCTGGAAATGGAGACCTTTATCAGCAGATTTTCACTGCTAATCAGCTCAAAGTTGCAAACATCTCCCACTTGCAGAGAATTTTCCCTTGCAAATGCAAGCCATCCACGAGAAATTCTACTTCTGCCAATATCTGGATATTTAATCAGCTTCACAGGCCACCACTTGTTATTAACCTGTAACTTGGCCATTCCTGTTCTAAGCTCGTGTTTTTTAGGTAAATTCTCGTTGCAATTCCTGCAAATATCATTTAATATTTTCAATATCATCAAAATCAACCAACATTTTGGCAATTATTGAGACTAAAAATCCTTACCATGGGGCCTTTTTGCTGATAACCTGGTGTAATTACTGCATCAAATATTTGATTTGCCAAATTTAACTTTTCAGCAGATTCAACAACTTTAGCATGATTTGAAAATGAAGGCTTTTGTAAGTGATTGTTGTGGCTGCTTTCATTGTCGATTGATCGGTTGCTGTTACCTGAATACATATTAACTAAGCACAGAGTGAATTCTATTTTATTTGGATGCAAAATTGAATCAAGAATGGGATTTTTATCTGACCGAGCGATGGAAAGAGATTTGGTGCTTTGGTATCTCTGTAAATGGAAACTTTGAAGGCAGCTTTCTGAGGGTCAATCAGCTCAAATGCACAGACATCACCAACTTCTAAATGATCGTCTCCTGCGAATTTCTTCCAACTGCGAGAGGTTATCATTGTACTCATTCTTCCAGAAGTTGTACAAGTAGAGTACTTAATTGACTAAATTCTCCCATCAACAGAATTCAGGATGGCATCGCCATTGTTCTTGTTCAGATATTTTCTGGCAAAACTGGTTGGGATACCCTATCAGATAAACAAAACAAACGTTAATGCAGTAATTAATAGTTCTTAAATTGTCCGCTAGCTAGAGTTTCACATTTCAATATTGATTACATACCACTTGTTTGCCGTGTTTTTCAAGGTATGATGGCTGGATTGCAATCATGAAAAATGGATTTTCAGATTTGAAATTGGTGCTTGCTCTATCAATAGCATTAAATTTTTCCAAAAATGTAAGTGTTTTTTTCCCTGTAGCACTTTGTTTCTCACCAGGCAAGCCTCCCCTGCAATTATTTGCTTCAGAATCAGTAGCCACTGGTTTATAAGAAAGAAAAAGATTAATCAAGATTTCCATAATAAATTACTTGAGCACTTAATTGGATAATGTATTCGAAAACGGAAATTGCAGATATACCTTCAGCTTGTACTGTGTTCCTTGTATCATTCTCTAGCTTCATCTTCTTATTAGGCCGCGAAGATTGAACTCGTTCGGTTTTTCTTGATGGCGAGAAGTGCGTCAAGATTTTGGCTTCTTTAACATTCTGCTTTTGGACTTGTTCCTCAAGATTAGGTTTCTTGTTATCTCCATTGATGAAACTAAACGGATAGTCTATCTCTGTAGCACTTTGATCGAATATGATAACATTGAAAGAAGAATTAAAGTGTTCATATTCAAAAACTAGGAAAGATCCATGAACAATAGCGTAATACCCTACAAAATCTTGCCATCCACTCTGTAACCAAATCTGACCATCATCTTTCACAATCTCTACCTTCCACGTTGCACCGCTAGGAACCTTCAAGCTTATTGTACTTGATAGATCATTTCCATACATCTTTACAAACATTATTGGAATACCCTATATACATTCAAAATAAATCAAACCCTGAATTCAGTGAATTAGAGGAAAAAAAAAACAAAAAAAGAAGAAAAAAAAGGAAGAACTTTAACCAGCACAATTAAGTTCTGATTCAGTAAAATGACAAAGAAAAGGAAATAAAAGACGAGAAAAACTCACAAGTTTGCTTTGACGAAGTGAATGATGAAGAATAATCTTGAAAAAATGAGGTCTGCCTGATTTAAACATCAAGCTTCCAATCTCTTTCCCGCAGCAAGAACGCATTGCTGATGAACTTTAGGAGTTTCAGCAGCTTTTTGAGTTCCTCGTATGTGCATACTTTAGTCCAATAAAAAAAGAGTAACCTTAAATTTGCATTAGTTTCAAGAAAATTAGCAGCTGGTTGCATTTATTTGATTGCATGGTGAATTTGAACAGGCAAACTGAAAAATATTAAATAAGTTTCTTAATTACTTTTTTCGTTTTTTTTATTTATCATTTTTTAGTAAAATTTAAATTCTATTTATATATCACTTTTAGACTTTTAATGTAATTTAATTTGATTTTTCAATTTATTTTTCTTTCCCAATAAAGTTAGAACCAATCAGATTTGATAATTTAGTTTTAATCACGTAATTTAATACTAAATTTAAGTCTATTTATTATTTTTTAATCCTAGTAAAAATAACAAAAGTGACTGATAAAAAAAAACGGAGGAAGTAGTAGATTTTGTAGTCGAGGATATATTGTATTTCTAATTTTGGAGTTCCTTGTATATGTATACGTTAATCCAACAAAAATGATACTAATTCCATTACTTTTAAATTGTTACTTTTGGATCTTAGCACATAAATTAAGAAAATGATTAATACACCTTTTGGCATATAAATTAAGAAAATTATTAATAAATCTTAATATTATAAAAGAATATCAATAATTGATTATATTATCCTTTCACCAATTTATGTAAAAAAGCGACAACAAATATATAAATGCATTTAAAATATCAAAATAAAAGTTAAATAAAAATAAATGCATTAAAATTTTTATTGGATTTCGAAAAATGAAAAGCAAGCTTGAAGTGGAATAATTTTTTTTTTTTTCCAAAAGCAACATTATAAAGGAATGGAGGTAATAGCAATTCACTATATTATCGTTTAATTAATTAATATAGAAAAAATGACAACATATATAAATGTATTTATAATATTAAAATAAAATTAAAACAAAAAATATATATTAAATTTTTCTTTAAATTTTGAAAAATATATTAATTTTTTTAAAAAAAATTATAAAAAAGACGCTTGAATAGAAACAAAACAAATTTCCAAAAACAATGCGTGAAAAGGAATGAAGGTATTATCTGACGAGTTACTTAATAGTAGTGCTTGCTTTCATATATCAATTACTCAGCATTTGTACTTTTTGCAGGCATGTGATTGTGGTATGGTATGAATTTGGACTAACATAATAAAAGTTGCCTTGATCGCATTAAATTTAAGCAATTAATTTGATTACAGTAGTTGATCAATTTTTGGTTACCCGAAGAGGAAGGAAATAATAATGCAAAGAAAAATTGAAAAATAAGAGTATATTAATTAAATTTATTTTAATATTCGAGCAAAAAACTACATATAGTTTTCAATATCATCAAAATTATAAAAGGAAAAAAGAATAATTCTGCAATAATTTCCCTATCTGGCAATCCTCTAGAAAAGGCTCACCATCCCATAAAATCAGCTACTCCTGATGTGCATAACAACTTATCATTCATTTAAATTTAACATGACAGAGTTCCACGCAAGATTCATCAGTCATACAAATAATTACCAGTTAAACCACTTTCAGACATCAGAATCACAATCATACAAATTAAAAATCTCTCACAAAACAATTATCAAACTAGAGGTACAAAATGCAGCTTCTTCCCTAATTAAGCAGCTCATGCGAACAAAGCAGTCAATTACTGGACTTATGCCTGAAAATGGAGACCTTTATAAGCAACTTTCTCTGCTGATCAGCTCAAATTTGCAGACATCCCCCACTTGCAGAGAATTTTCCCTTGAAAATACACGCCATCCAGCAGCGAGAAAACTTTGGCCTGTATGCGGATAAACAAGCAACTTCACGGGCCACTGTCTGTTGTTAACTTCTAACTTTGCGTTTTGTGTGGTTTGCTCAATGTTTTTCATAAATTTCTTCCGTAAACGCTGCAACAAATTATATAAAATCTTCAAAACTATCAAAAAATTCTACCTGTATTTTTCAAAATCTATATTAATGTAAGTAAGGCTATCTGATTTGCATTATCGATTTAATTAAGAGATCCTCACCGGATAATGTTTCAGAAATCTTGATGTAACTACTGCTTCAAAAAATGGATTTGCGGAGGTAAACATGATGGCGGCCTCTTCAGGAGGATTTGAAAATGAAGGCTTTCCAACACGTTGGCTGCTACTATTTCCCTGATTAAGCAGCTCATACGAACAAGGCTGTCAAGTACTGGAGTTATGCATGAAAATGGAGACCTTTATGAGCAGATGGATTTCTCTGTTCATCAGCTCAAAGTTGCAGAAATCTCCCACCTTGCAGAGAATTTTCCCTTGTAGACAAATAACCTTTGCCGCCTTTACGCCGATAAACAATGAAACTATCAAAAAATTCTACCTATAATTTCAACAATCTATAGTAATAAGGTTATCTGATTTGGCTTTATTATTGTAACAGATCCTCACCACAGAACCGCATTTGAGAATTGATGTAATTACTGCTTGAAAGAATGGATTCGCCGAGGTAAACTTGGTGGCAGCTTCGAAAACTTTAGTAGGATTTGAAAATGAAGGCTTTCGAACACATTGGCTGCAGCTGCTTTCTTCTTCTATCGATTGCTTGCTATTACCTGAATGCAATGTAACTAAGCACTGAGTGAGTTCTACTTTATTAAGCTTGCTATGGTATTACAATATATTTTTATTCGAATACAAAATTGAATCAAGAATAAGATTTTCATCTGACCGAGAGATGGAAAGAGATTTGCCGCTTTTTAGCTTTTGTATCTTTGGAAATGGGAACTCTGAGAATAGAATTTTCTGAAGATCACTTAGCTCAAATTGTTATTGAACTAAATCTTTTTGGAGCTTTGTGTTCCAAATTCTTAGAATTTCCTGCAAGACACCGATCGAAAGAAGAGTGAGATTATAAATAATTAAGCATTGGGATTGGATTTAAAAATTCAAACTGACCAAGTGATGAGCTGCTGTTTGCATCTTTAGTGTCTCTAAAGATTACAACTTTCAATTCAGTTTCAGTACTGTGATTACTTGATCAGTTCAAAGGCACAAACATCACCAACTTCCAAATGACTTTCTTCTGCAAATTTCCTCCAACCACCCCTTAGTATTTTAGGCGATTCTTCTCCATTGCATATATTATGAAATTACTCAACTGACCAACATTTTCCCTTCGTAGAATTCAGAATTAAACAGCCTGTACTTCTGTTGAAATATTTCTTAGCAAAGTTTGCTGGTATAGCATGCTCAAATAATAAAAGAAAAAAGGAATAAATAATAGTTTAAATAATTTCTTACATAAGTTTAGATTTTGAATGAAATGCTTACCAACCAGTATGTATGAACAACATATCATGGCTATATTGTAACAAAGAAGAAAGGATGATCAGATTTATAATTAGTTCTTGCGCTATTAAGTGCATTGGCTTTTTCCTGAGCTTTTACAGGTTTTGTTCTCTTTACACTCATTTCTCCACTGCCGCTTTTTGCTGTAATTAGTTGAGTAATTGTTAATCTAATTATTGCATCTGTCTTTATATATCTCTCTTCATTAATTATTCACCTACTTAGTGTAACTTTCAATGTATTGAATCCTGTAATTTCAGTTCTGTATAACATCTGATGATATCACAGCAGCCTTTGATAACTTTCTGCTTTTCTTCCTCCCGAAACACGATTGGTTTTCACTTTGTAGCTGGTAGATACGAATAATTAACCTCATGTTTACAGCTTTTGGTTTCTTTTCTTTAAATATTTTACCGATCAAATTTCTTGAGAAAACGTTCTTATAAGAATTTAATTTGAAAATATGGTTGCAATAAGAAATAAGAAATTAGAACCAATTGAACTTAACTGATCGATTACACCTTTATATCATTTTCTAACTTAAATGAACAAAAATACATAATAAAAAATAAAAAATAACAGTAATTGAAATTATTCGGACAACATGATGAAGTGGATGAATTGCTAGCAAAATCTTTGTGAATAATGATCAATGATGCAGTACCCTTCTCTAGACCCTGAAAAACATAATTCGAAACCTAGTAAGATCATATATGTTGAAGAAAGTGATAAGTTTATGAAATGGAGTAATTAACAGCACGTACTGTTTGTAAGAGATGTTAATAACACCAGAATCAGGGTCAGCAATGGTAGAAAAAGCTTCTAGAGACAAATCAATGGTACCCCTACAACCAGAAGGGCAATGATCCACAATCTTTACTTTCACACTCCCACTGCCCCAACATGGATTTGGAGAGCCTGCATTTGTCCCACTTACACAATTCACTTCATAGTATTGCCCACAAGCTCCCCCATTATTCAAAATTGCATCACTTGCTGCTGCTATCATCACCCCTTGGTCCTCATATCCATAACAAGCAGAAGCTACACCATTGAGATAACACATAATCAGTTAAGTATATTACTAGATATATGTATCCACATACAATCAATTTCAATAATAACTCGATTCTTACTTTACAAATATAAAACTATACCATAAAATCTACAACATAAGACATAAGTTATTGGGCGAGTGTAAATAAATATTTGTTTGGAATATATGAGAAAAATGTATAGTATAAAAGTATTAAGATGGATACTTACGCACGTATGGAGGAGTATAATAGGTAGCTGTCCCATCAGCATGGGCATTTGTTACCTCAACGGAAATTAAGCTTAGGCATATAGCAAAAAGAGCCATTAAAACTGAGCAGTGAATGTTCAGGGCCATTGTGTGAGTAGTAGGATGAAAGTTTAAAATCAACTTATCAATTATAATAGCAAGAAAGAAATTATAATTCCAGCTTGAGAGGAAAAGAGAAGTTTGTATAAAAGTTGTTTCTATGATAAAATGGGTGGAGAGAAACGTACCCTATTTATAAAAGCTCTATGGTTTGACTATTTGAATGCTGCCCTTTACCTTGTAGTCATAATATACTTTTTTTTATAATTAGTCGGCAAATTCTTGCTCTATGAGGTTCACAATGCGGCAATTTGCCAAAGATGAGTCTTAATGTTCAACTTGAAAATAGTTTAGCCACATATTTCCTACAAGAATATCCATCTTAACAACTATTATTTAATAGTTTTTCGGCCGTCATGTGTTTTAACTCTTCCTTTTTGTCAAACGTTTATATTCATTCACCAATTACACAATTATATAAAAAGAAATAGCACAAAATATTACCTTCTTTCCTTATTTTTAAAAATATAATTTTCCTTTTTCAATTTTAAATATACATTTTTTAGCTTATATTTTTAAAAATATCGCTTTTTAATGAAGCAAATTTTATAAGTCACCTATAAATTTGACTTATTAATATCTTTACACTCAAAGAGGGGATTCAAACAATCAAAATATTTAAAATATCTAGTTTAATTCCATAAATTTCACGGTTAGTATGCTACAAATCCCACAATATTATTTCCCAAAAATCAATGTCATAATTTGCCAAAACCCTTTCTTTTATCATTATTGCCAGTGCTGAGATTGTTCTTCAATAAGATTGTTCTTCAAGCCCATTGACACTGATAGGAAAGATTTTTTCATCCTTGCCCTTACTGATCACATGCATTCTGCCTATTGTTGTCGTTGATCTCAACAATTTTTCTTCTCCCTCGCCGTCTTTGAAAGTCCTTAACACCGATGCTGATCAGATTTGTTTCCAACTATTCCTACTATTGCAAACAATCTTCCCTAGTCTCCTTTTGTTAAATCTATTTGAATTTTTTTCTATCTCATATCATCACTGTGTAATCTATGGTATAACAAACCATGGTATATCATCACATATTTCATGTATTTGAAAGAAATTGATGTATTAGAATTTCAGTTAGAACCTCAATTTTCTTGTTGATTTCTTTTTAATCTACTATTTTTTTCTGTAATGCCACAATTAAGACTCTAGTAGGAATGTGACATGATTATGTGCGTTAGTGACCGATTGGTATACAATCGATAACGAAATTAAGTGAGGGTATTATTGTAATTTGTTATATGTAGGTTATGTAAATAAAATATAAGAAAATTATTATCTTAAATGCCATGTTAATTAGTTGAAATTACAAGCAATTAAGTGATTAGAGGACTATTTGAGGTCAACGAGTAAATTCATAAATATCAAAAAGAAGGACCGATGAGAAGTGGACATTAGTGCTTCTAAAAGGTTTTGAAGGATAAGGATGTGAGGAGAGTAAGGGGGAAAGGGCCGGCCACTTTGGCTGAGCAAAATTCAGATTTTTATCTCCAAACTCTCTCTTTATCCTTTACAATTAATCTAAATGATCTCTTAAAGGAAAAAGGAAGAGCTAGCAAGATTTGGTGTAATCCAACAAATTAAGGTAGGCTAATCTATGCTTTGTAGTAGGAATCAACCTCTTCCCCATCTCTTCTACATCTAAAGTCTCTATTTTTGGGTACGTAATTACTAAAATATGTTTATATGGGATGTGTTAAGGTTTTGATTGAGGGAAAAGAGGGAGAAGAGATGTTGATCAAGGAAAAAGAGGGATATGAGCTTCAATATAAGGTATGATCATTCAATTTTCTTATGTATGTATTTGGTGAAAGATAATGAATATTAGTATTGTGTGGTGTATTTGAAATATGTGGGAGTGTGATTGAGAGGCCTAGACAAGCAAATAAGTTAAAAGAGTGCAAATGTGGTGTTAGAGTGAAATTTTGTCATAAGACTCATATGACCTATCGAGACTATTTTAAGCATAACATGAGTTCTAAAGCACCAATTAGAGTGATTCTAGTTGGAAATGAAAGTTAAGATATACACCTAAAATTTTGTGGAAGAAACTAAAACTAGTTCTACCTCTAAGGTCTTTATAGAGTAGCTTCAATATGTGTAATGGCTGCTGCCCTGTCAATGAAAGTAGTCTATATAGTTTTGTGTATATCTCCTTATGTAGTTGTCCAAATTGCATGATTCTTAATTCTATGAAGCTAGAGACATTTTGGAACAAATGTCTAGAGAATGTTTTGCCAAAAAATCACATTTGCTAGGTTAAATTTTGTGTGCAAGTTGAACTAGGGAGTCTGCTTGCTGAGTTCTGGGCCAATTGCATCAACCCTGTTGAGACAAGGTTGTCTCGATTGAGTCACTTGTATTTTGGCTGGGTAGAATACTCTAACTTGATAGAGACAAATGTCATCCCAGCCGAGTCACTTGTTTTTTATCCCCAAACCTTAGCAAATCCCACTTAAAGGTTATCGAATGTCTTCCAAACTTTTTCAAACATTAATAAAACATTGTGAGCCTATCTAATTAAAGGAGTGTAATGAGACCTATTATGTGTGAATTAGCTTATTCTACCATGAATATATGTATGAATTGTAGTGAAATATGATGATTATTGTAATATTAGTGTATTGCAAATAAAGTTAATGAGTGATTATGAATGTGTAGATTTATAGATATCGTGATGTGTTTTCAACCTAATTTTATATAAATGTAATTGAATGATGAATATGTGATTGAGACCTTAGTGTATGTTTGCTGTGCACTTAGTCATGAACTTATAAGAGAGAGCAAGTGTTTAGTGAATCGATACTTTTGGGTATCTAGTGTTGACATTGTGATAGTGTTTAGTGTTTTGATACCTACATGATATCTAGTGTTTTCAATTATCCACGACTGTATTGAGGTTAAGTTAAGAAAGTGATTATAGTGTATTTGTACTATGCTTGATAAGAATGTCATAATTAAGTATGCGATGATGATAATATAAGATACGTATATGTGTGATTGGTATGATATAAAGTGTATGGTTTATATACGTTTATAAGTTATTGATAATTAGTAGAATGTAAATTGCATGCTATAACTACATGTTTCTGATTTTCGATTTTGGAATATATAGGAAGCTTGGAATATTAATTTTGAGTTTGAACCAAATGCTAGATGTAATGTTAAGTATAATAATGTTAGTGGCAAGTTGCACTACAAAAAAAATGCATTTTACCGATGGAAAATGACATTACCGACGATTTTTTATTATTTTACTGAAGGAATAAATTCGTCGCTAAAACGCTTTACTAAATTTCCAGCGGAAAATTCCGTCAGTAAATATTACCGACAGATTTTATCGACGGATTTACAAAAAAGGCCGTCAGTAGGTTTATTTAAAATCCGTCGGATGTTTTGTCGTGTTGACTATTTACCGACGAAAATTTTCATTGGTAATCCGTCGGTATAATTTAATGACGGCAAATATATTTAGTATAAATATCAAAACTATTAAAATAGTAGCGACAGATTTTTCCGTCGGTAATTGTGTCGGTAACATAAAATTTTTCTATTTATTTTTTTTGAATTTTTTGCAAAAATTATATATTCCTATTTGCAAATCCCATATTAAACATGATAAATTAATTACAAAAAGTCTAAAATTTAAATTGATATAACAAAATTAATATATATATCATAACTATTATATACATATATCTATATTGTACATAATATTTTGCAGTTGTACAAAAAATTAACTAATACTAATATCGAAATTTGCATTTGCATATCACAAATAATGTTGTACAAAAAAAATTAACTATCTCAATTGAAAATTCTAATTGTTATACAAAAAATGTTGTACCAACATTGGCACTGGCATTTGCATACCACAAATAATGTTGTACAAAAAAAATTAACTATTCTAACTGCTATACAAAAAAATTAACACTATCAATTGAAAATTTTGACTTCAATATAAAAAAAAATTTACTTCAGCAGCATTTGCATACCACAAATGCTCTATTGCTCTTCAGCAATTCCTCAAAATGCAAATGGATTTTCCTGCCTTCTGGACCAACCTCCTAAAATTCAAATGATAAAAATGGGAAAATTACCAACATTTATCAGTCCACATATACCTAATTAGAAAGCATATACGATCTGTATAAAGAACATTATTAAATATTCAACTTCGATTATTTTCCTCAGCCAATAGCCTTCGCAAGGAATCTCAATTATCCTAAAAGAATATCGATCCTTACCTTCAATACAGAGATTGTCATATCCCGTATGTATTGTACCCTTATGCCCTGCAAAATCTTGATGACTGATGCCTCCCTATTCAATATTCATATAGGATTAACATTCCAAGAATCAGATTTTTCAACTGAATTTCTGAACCAAAATCTATCTTGCCTCAAGCATGTATGTGACAGTCTCAAAACCTGTCAAAAAAGGTATGCTTATTAGAATACAAAATCCCAAATTTTTATTACAAAGAATTTACGGATGTAAAGAAAGGTAAAGCAAATTAAATTAATTTTTTTTCTCTTATTTAGATAACAAATAAAAGAGTTAAATTTATATAAAAAAATGAAAAAGGTAAATTAAAGTAAAAAAGAGGAAAAAAGAATATCAATTCACTCTATATTTCTACTTTTATTTCTCTCTATTTGAATAAAGAGAAATGAGAATAAATATAAAAATTGTTTTATTTTTGTTCTTTAATTATAAGAGAATATATTAAATTTCTCTTCTATTTTACTGAAAAGTAACAAAACAATAAAAAGTAAAATAAAAGTAAATCCAAGTCTCATTTCTTTCATCAAAGTAAATGTTCTTTACTTCCATCCAAACAAAACATTAAAATGGGCATATATATATATATTTTAAGAACTTCTATGCGGATGATCTGGAAATCTAGCCAGAAGGAGCTAGAATCAAGTAGAATAAGGGACAATGCTAAGGCCAATCAACATAATAATATAAATATATAAAAGAAGAAGAAAAGAGACACTTGTAGGGTAAGAATTCATTAAATATTTAAGTTGTGTTGTGTTCTTGAAAGAGATGCAAAAATAACTTGAACATTCAGCTTCATTAATAGCAACAGACAAAGCAAGGAGCATGTATTATTCAGTATTAACGTATAGAAGATGATGTAAAACAGAAAGAAGATAAGAACGACAAGAAAAATCACTTAAATCAAATCCAAGCAAAAACCAAAAAGGAAAACCAGGTGAAATTCAAATTACCTGATCAAGAGGAGTAAACCTTCAAGCTCCAGCAGAAAACTATAACTTGAAAAAATATAGGTGAAGTTGAGTAGTAAACACAGAGTATAGATGATTCTATTTTCCCCTGCTATTCCACCAAATGGTAAGAAATTATAATGGCCTTTGGAGAGAAATTGAGAATTAAGATTTCCCATCACCAGAATGTTTTGTCTGTATTAGAAAGCATAATGTTTTGAATGATGCTGCAAATATATATGAGCAACTTTGAGATAATAATGAACTAAAAAATTTGATGCAAAATGATGTCCAAGGATAGTACCAATAAACCTTGCAGCAAATCTGCAGATGCTACCCCAAAAACAAGTAGCAAATCAAAAAATAATGATGTCTCGACTTCCAAGTCTGGCAAGTCAAAAGAGGATAGCTCCAAAACACCCAAAACCTCCACCAAGTCCAAGCAAGAAATAGCAAAGTCTGGCAAATCAAAGCAAGACACCCCAAAGGTTACCTCGAATGCTAAGAATAAAACCCCAAAAAATGGCAGCAAATCTAGTGTTAATGGCATTAAAAAGTTGAAATCTGGTTCTGGAGAGTTGAAAGAAATTGAGGACGAAGAGACCTTAACTGATTCAGGTAACCAAAGTGTAATAGAATAGATTGGAGAATGATTTTCTGTGTATTAAAATGAAATAAGAATACAGAATTTATATAAGTCTAGAAACCCTAACTAGAAAACTTCCTATTCTGTACAAGGAAAGAAAATAAAATATAACTAATTTACAGCAGCTAATTCTGTAACACTCTCCCTCAAGCTGGAGCATAGATATTAATCATGCCCAGCTTGTTACACAAATAATCAACTCGAGAGCCATTTAAGGCTTTTGTAAATAAATTGCCCAACTATTCTTCTGTCTTCACATATCATATTGTGATAATGTTATCTTAAATCTTCTCATGAATAAAGTGACAATCAACTTTAATATGCTTGGTCTGTTCATGATGCACTAAATTAGAAGCAATATGAAGAGCAACTTGATTATCACACCAAAGTTTTGTTGGAGATGAGGGATTCATACCAATTTCATCAAACAAATGATGGATCCATAAAATTTCACATGCAGACTGTGACATAGCTCTATATTCGGATTTTGCACTAGATTTGGATACTACAATTTACTTCTTACTTCGCCAGGATACTAAATTTTCTCCAATAAAGATACAATAGCCTGTTGTTGATCTCCTATCAATCTTAGAACCTGCCTAATCAGCATCTGTAAAATACTCAATGTGAGCATGCCCATGATCACTGTACAGTATATCCAGTCCAAGTTCCCCTTTTAAATAACATAAAATATGCTATAGAGCTTCCTAATGTTTAATCATAGGAGCAGCCATAAATTGACTAACAAGGCTTACTACAAATGCAATATCTGAACGAGTTACAGTGAGATAATTCAATTTTCTAATTAATCTTCAGTATCTCTCTGGATCAGCAAAAGGATCACCATCATCTTTTGTAAGTTATATATTGGGAACCATAGGAGTATTGCATGGCTTAGCTCCTAACTTTTCAGTTTCAGCAAGTAAGTCAAGAACATATTTTCTTTGGGATAGAAGAATTTCCTTCTTACTTCTCGTTACTTCCACTCCCAAAAAATATTTCAACTGACCCAAGTTTTTAGTATGAAATTTACCATGCAAAAAAGACTTAAGTGAAAAGATACCTGCAGAATCACTCCCTGTAATCACAATATCATCAACATAAACCACAAGAAGAATAATGCCATTTTTGGATTGTCTATAAAAAATAGAGTGGCCGCACTGACTCTTCTTTAGCCCAAACTCTTAGATAACTTCACTGAATTTACCAAACCAGGCATGAGGACTCTGCTTCAATCCATACAAAGACTTCTTCAGACGACAAACTTTTCCATACTCTCCTTGAGCAACAAAACCAGGTGGTTGCTCCATATAGACTTCTTTTTGAAGATCTCCATGAAAGAAAGCATTTTTGATGTCAAGTTGATGTAAGGGCCATTGATGAAAAGCTTCCAAAGATATGAAAAGATGAACAAAACTTAATTTGGCGACCGGAGAGAAAGTATCAGAATAATCCACCCTGTAAGTCTGTGCGTATCCTTTGGCAACAAGTTGAGCTTTCAGCCGAGCCACAGAACCATCTGGATTAACTTTGACTGTAAAGAGCCATTTCCAACCCACAGCCTTCTTTCCCTTTGGTAAATGCACCAACTCCCAAGTATGATTTGAATCCAAGGCATTCATGTCCTCAATCATAGCATTATACCATCCAGGATTACTCAAAGCGTCTTTAACTGTCTTGGGGATAGATATAGAATCTAAAGATGCAATTAAGGAACATGTCGAGGGAGACAGGTGATCATAGGAAACAAAATTAACAATGAAATAAGTGGATTTACAATTACGTGTACCTTTACGAAAATCAATGGGAAGATCGGGATCAGTAGGAGCAGGATTAGATGATGAAGGTGCTGGTGTGGGACATGTATCATTAGTGTCTCTTCGTCTAGAGTAGACCTGAAAAATCTGTGGTCTTGTTGATGTTGAAGGATCATCACTTGCTATCTGCTCAGTACAAGAAGATGCAGTAGACACATCAACTGATTCTCGAAAAGATGTCACCTTATAAATGAGCCACTCATCTTCCTCCCTCTGACTTGAAAGATTGGATGGAGATGAAAAGAAAGGTTTATCTTCTGAGAATACCACAATAGCGGAAACCAAATATCGCTTCAGATCAGGAGAGTAACATTTATATCCCTTTTGGAGTCGCGAGTATCCCATGAACACACACTTCAATGCCTTAGGATCAAGTTTGGTAACATGAGGAAGAACATCTTGAACATAACAAGTACTGCCAAAAATTCGTGGTTCTACTAGAAACAATATTTTATTTGGAAACAACACATTATAAGGGACATCACCATTTAACACAGTAGAGGGCATCCAATTGATCAGAAAACAAGTTGTAGAAATAGCATCGACCCAAAAATACTTAGGAACATTCATTTGAAACAATAAAGCTCTAGCTGTCTCAAGTAAATGTCTGTTCTTTCTTTCAGCAACTCCATTTTGAGAAGGACTATTAACACAAGAGGGCTGATGGAGGATACCCTATTGAGACATATACCGCTGAAAAGAATCTGACATATATTCCTTAGCATTATCACTTAGCAATATATTCACAGAAGCATTAAATTAGGTTTTAACTTCAGCACAAAAGGCAGAAAAATAAGAAAAAACTTTAGAACAATTCTTCATAAAATAAATCCAAGTCATACGAAAAAAATCATCCACAAAAGTAACAAAATATCTGTATCCAGTTTTGGACATAACAGGACAAGGACTCCAAACATCCGAATGAACAAGTTGAAAAGAAAACTCAACTCATTTATTAATTCTAGGACCATACGAGCTATGATGATATTTAGCAAAATGACAAGACTCACAATCCAAAGAAGATACATCATAAAACTGCGGACATAACTTCTTTAACATAGGTAGAGAAGGATGCCCTAATCAACAATGTGCTTCAAAAGGAGACACTATACTAGAACAAGCAACAAGTCGTGGTACCTAAGAATCCAGGATGTATAGACCACCGGATACATATCCCTTACCAAAAATCTACTTCGTCATAAGATCCTGAAAAAAACAATGATCAGGGAAAAATGAGACACAACAATTGAGTTCTTTGGTAAGTTTACTCACAGATATCAAATTAAAAGCTAGGTTAGGCAGATTTAGAACAGAGGGTAAAGTAATAGAAGGAGTAGGTTTGACAGTGCTAGACCCCACAATGTTGTATGATGTCCCATCAGCAATAGTAACAGGCAAAGGGGTTTTATGGGATCGAAAATCAGAGAAAGTATCAAGATTACCTATCATATAATTTGTGGCACTAGAATCAATGACCCAATTATTGCTAGAGGAGATAAGACATGTGTTACCTGCTTCAGTAGTAACAGAAGTTGAAGATTCCTTTAATAATTTCTGGTACTTAGCATACTCTTCGACAGAGATAATGATATTATCCTCAGATGATGAACTAGAAGTAGCAACTTGCGACCTCTGATTGCGACTCTGCAATTTCTTGCAGTAGCGCTTTGTATGACCTGGTTCTTTACAATAATAGCAAAACAACATCAATATTTCGATTATCATTATATCTATTTCCCCCCTTCCATAGATACTTTTTACCATTATCACCTCCACTTTCTCTGACAATAAAAGCACTATTGAGCTGACTAGATAAAGCATTATCAGCACGCAATAACCTACTAAACATATCTTCAAGAGTAGAAATTTCAGAGCCATAAAGAATATGAGATTTGGCTATCTCAAATTCAGATGGCAAACCAGCTAAAAAACTCATTACTGCCATTTTTTCTCTCTGAGCCTGTTGCTCTCTAATATCCACACTAAAAGGTAGAAACATGTTTAATTCCTCATAAATTTTTTTAAACTCCATAAAGTAAGTAGTGAGTGATTTTGCTTCCTTCTCAGCACGATAAAAGGCTTTACAAACATCATAAATACAAGACTCATTTCTTTTTCCAGAATATAAAAAAGTCAAATAATTCATTAACTCTTTTACACGCTTACAATGAGAAATTAAGCCAAACACATTTCTTTCAATTGAATTTTGAATTTGTAAAAGTAACCGAGAATCATCTCTCATCCAAATCTGCTTTTCAATTTTATCAGTAAGAGGGTTATTAGTTAAATGATCATCTTTATCCATACTATGAAGATAGATTCTAATCGTTCTACTCCAATCAAGATAATTGGATCCATCTAATTTTTCTTCTGTAATCTTAGATAAAGGAATAATTTCAGTAACAGTTTTTCTCACTCCTCCTTTATTGTCAGCCATAATATCCGCACAGAATAAAATTAATCAAAGCAGCATATATAAACTTAAAACACCTAGCCAAAATGAAAATCCAAACAACTAACAAGATCTTAACAGACTGAATAACACATAACAGAGAAGGACAACACCTTATGTGAGACAAAAGTACTAGCAAAAGAGGGAATCAAGCCAAAACAATACCAGAATCTGATAGGTAATCTTTAGGCGATGTCGGAGACAAAATCGAAAGGCCGGAGGTCAGGTCACCTACCTCCACGCTCTAGCGCGTGAGAGAAGGAGCGTGAGCTTATGGCGGCGCGTGAGGACCACTTGCCAGTCAGAAGAACACCGAATTTTGGGGAACCGCCAGAAATCTCCTTGCGCTTCTTCTGATGCCGGTGGTGAGACAAGACGGTCACAGAAAAATAGGTACCCAACCCAAACAGTAATCAAACAGCTGGAACAAGTTATCCAACCCAAAAGAAATCAGAAAATACCCCAAATCAAGCCTAGAAGGCTCTGATACCATGTAATAGAATATATTGGAGAATGATTTTCTATGTATTGAAATGAAGGAAGAATACATAATTTATACAAGTGTAGAAACTCTAACTAAGAAACTTCTTATTCTGTAAAAGGAAAGAAAATAAAAGGAAAGAAAATAAAATATAGCTGATTTGCAGCAGCTAATTCTGTAACACTCCCCCTCAAGCTGGAGCATAGATATTAATCATGCCCAGCTTGTTACACAAATAATCAACTCGAGAGCCATTTAAGGCTTTCGTAAATAAATTGCCCAACTGTTCTCCTATTTTCACATATCCTCTAGTGTTAATGGCACTGAAAATTTGAAATCTGGTTCTGGAGAGTTGAAAGAAATTGAGGACGAAGAGACCTTAACTGATTCAGGTAACCAAAGTAATGATTAAGTGGTATTTTTTTCATATGGTGTTTATTTGTCTTTTTTCTAGCTTTTTATAACTTATTATTGAGAATAAGAATAATATTAATAGAATATCCCATATTCTATTTTCGTAACTAATCTTATATTATAGCTAATATAATATTCTTTGAATTTTTATTTCTAATCCTTTTTTTGTTATATGAGTGATGAAATTTTGATATAATGCAGTATAAAATACATTACCTTATCGAATTTCTTGATATTTTAGTAAAAGCCACCATGTTCAGTGAGCTACATATATTCCAGACATAGACAACGCATTATATACTTTTAGAAAATATCATCCATTGATGCATAAAAGTGTAAAAATATCAGAAACTACAATGCAAAGAGAAAAGTTTAGCTTACCCTGACTTCTTTGTCGTGATGCCTCAGATAGATAGTTATTGATTGCAGAAGATGAATAATGGGTTTCAACATACTGCATAAACATAAACTATAGTAAATATAATAGCATGCAATTTCATTTAAGGAATCTAAATAATGTATTTCAACGTATATATACCCATAACATCTATGAAAACAAAAGAAATAACAATTCGGATAGAATTTATTAAAAGCTTAATATCTTTAGAGCCTAAGCTTTTATTCTAATAGAGGCTAAGATTTTATTCAAATACTTGTTTCTTCAGAATAAAGGAAAGAAGAAGGAAAGATATTGTTGCTTGATATTTGCAAAGGCTTTGTTGGTAATCTGGATCCTTGCATGTAAGGAAATGTGTAGTTCCCCTTAATTGCATTGCTAATTCGCTTCTTTCATAAATTAATTAATGAGTATAAAGAATAAGAAAAATCACCTTAGCTTCAACCTTATTAGATCCATTTGCCACATTGCCACATGTAGCACATCTAACTTCAAGTTGAGAACAATTTTTATATAACGTTGAAAGTCTTCAAATCTATATCTGATCCACGTCTCCTTTCTGGAACAAAAATATAGCAATTGTGTATAAGAATTATTTATGGCCTCTGTCTTCATTTATATGAATTAAATCAATGATTTATTGCCATCTAAAAAATAATTTTTATAATTTAACATAATAATAAAACAAGAGTTCTTATTCTAATATATATATATATATATATATATATATATATATATATATATATATATATATATATATATAAGGCTTAATGCAGAAACTCAACCTTATACCTAAAATTATATATAGATTCTGGGATAAAATTGCAAAATTATACATATACAGAGACTCCATACACAATTTCAGCAAAAGGGCTTTGTTAATTCTGGGATAAAATTACCCATTGCAACCGACAACCGCCTTTCCCAATGGGATTTTCATTTTGATTTTTTTTTTTAATTTAGGCTTCATAATCTAACTGTTATCATCTCACCCATTTCATTTGTGAGTTAATACCTATTAAAAAAATCAAAAAGGTTAGTTACAGTAATTAATCCTGAAATTAAATCACTTCAACACAATGGGAAGTGTTCACATCAACAAATGAACGAGGAAAACAAAGAGGAATCTTTAATTGATAGCACTTTCAGTCACCTAGTAGAATCCGAAAATTGTCTTAATTTCAAAGGAAAAACAAAGAATCAAAGGTTAAATAGAAAAAGTAAAAATCAAATGTTTAACTAATTAAAAAATTACAACTGTCATAATAAAAAAAGCAAAATCAAAGTTTGAATTGAGGAATCAAAAGGTTGAGATTGAATAACCAACAGAAATCCAATGTCAAAACCAGCCGAAATTGAAACTAAGAGGAAAAAATATAGAAAATGAAGAACCAGTAATGCACCATTACAGAAAATGAAAAAAATAGAAAAATGAAGATCCAGTGTCATACCATTTTGCTTCTATAATACTGAACAATGTTTGGATGTGATGGTTCAATTAGCAAAGCAATCTCCAGTTCACGTAAAATCACAGGACACACTGAGAAGTTAATTTCGCTAATGATTAAAATCTAATAAGAAGAACACATAATAAGAAAAGAGAAAGGAAGAACCTGATTCGGGTGCTTGAGACATTCTGCTGATTTGTGATCATCAGAAACCCTAACTTCTTTTATAGCACACATTTGTCCATTTTCACTGCACACAGAAATCAAAAAATTAAGCTTACTGTGAAACTTCCAGTGCCTTCTAAAAAATTCTTTTACGACTTCCCCTTTCCATTTTACCAACCTACAACACTGAATACCTATTAATTCTCAAGACCATGCAGAGACTATTTTGTTGTCTTTCTTGTTTCTAAAAAAATATTAAAAAATCAAATCTTTTTCTTGGTTTTCCCAGGAAACAAACATACACAAGAAAAACCCACTTAAAACAAAAAAATGAAACAAACTTTGAAGAGTGTTGGTGACTTTGTGTTTAAGGGTAGGGGGAGGGATGACATATGTTAAAACCTTTCAAAAACACTTGAAAAATCATAAAATCTTTGAGAAAACTGTGAGAAATTCACAATCAGAGTTTTGAGATCCGTACCTTTTGTCAGAAGTATGCTAATTCCTCATAATCGGGGTAATTTTGATCTCGGCTATCTCGAATCATAGTGTCTACACCATCAAAGACTGACATAGAAACTAGATGGGCCAAAGTTACTATCTCATCAAGAAACTTGCACTTTTCTCGAAGTTCCCTCACCTGAAGCCCCAAGTTTTGAATGTTTTATTACAGCTTCTTTTCTCTATGCCCTCTAAGAAATTTTGTGTCTAACCCATCTCCGTTTCCAACTTGATTGCTATAACTAGAGACCATTCTAAGAGGAGTGGGAAAAAAAGGTGTTTCTAATCTGCTCCCAAGAAGT
Source organism: Excoecaria agallocha (assembly GCA_037975025.1). NCBI lineage: Eukaryota > Viridiplantae > Streptophyta > Magnoliopsida > Malpighiales > Euphorbiaceae > Excoecaria > Excoecaria agallocha. Next base: position 4,198,710 of record CM075815.1, on the reverse strand, counting down.
AGATTTTAAGATTAATGAAGGGTCAAGTAACGATGATGAAGAATAGGAGGATGAAGAATCAAAGCCTAAAATAGAAATAAAATTATAATTCATACAAGTAAAGAGAGCTTACTTGATGATTTTGGCAGATAATTGACAAGGAGAATACTGGAATTTGAATAACTCTAAAGGACCTCACAAAAGCTCTAGAAAAATCTTAAAGAAAGGAAGAATAGAGAAAACTTAAGGTTTTTGCAAAAAGTGAAAAAATGATAAATTTTCATCTATTTATAGGCAAAGAGATGACTTTCTTAACAAGCCAAATACGCTTAACTAGAGCAAACCACCACGTGTCGACCTACGATTGGTTATCCGAATGGCAGGCACACAAAATTAAGGATCTCCATTATTGAGACAATTGGCATAATGTTGCCAATAATAACAGGCTATTTGTCTCATTGGGTATTGTAGACACCGTGACCCGAGGCAGCCTGGATCAAGGTTACCCGATTATGAGAAAATAGTATATCACTGATAGTAGGTTCGAATCTTGAAGCTCCAATTGTAAATTTCTCACACTTTCTCAAATATTTCTATGATTTTCCAAATGTTTTGACAAAAAGATGCATAAAAACATTGATTTAGTCCTTTAGAGGTGACAAGCGGCCGTCTATCACATGAAGAATGGTCTTCCCTGGCCTTCTCCATCCTGCATAGGCCAAATTAAGGGATATTTTGGGAATTCTATAATCTTAGGCTAAGGGATGGCCGCCTCTCAATGAGGGACGCCCATCTATGGCTCATTTTCCAGATTTCTCATGTTTCTAGAATTCAAAAAATGAGAAAAATGTTTTAAAAAGATTTTATTCGAATTTAATGGGGATTTATCTCCATATTTGAGAAGTTAGAGTAGGAATCCAACTCCAACTCTAACCTAAGTATAAAACCTAAAACCTTAGGGTTTTTTGAAAGGAGGAATCACTTTCGCAGAGCCCCACCTTAGAGAAGAAAGAAAATTAATTTTGTTCTCTCTCTAAGATCTTCTTGCTCTACAAAATCTCTTTGATCTGAATACAAAACACACACAAAGTTCATTGCATTTTCTAAAGAGCAAAAATCACAAATCGAAGTGGAGATTTAGACTATAAGGATTTTAAAGTCAGAATATCTTTTGAGGATAATATTGTAGTCTCATTTATACTTTCTCTCTCTAGAATTGTGCCATGCATGACTATGTAATTATTTGTTGTAAATAAGCATGTTTAAATGCTATGTTTGTGTGATTGGCATGCCTAAAACTCGATGAGATATAAATCTAGCTTAATATACATGTTAGAGGCATGATTACTCCATTGTTGTAGTATTTTAAGCTTTTATTTCATTTTTCTAATTGTGTAAGTTGGTTATTTTAATGTATTTTATGCATGATTTAAAAGTTAAAATTTTGTTTTGGCATGATTTAGAGCCGAAAAATCACATATTAGGGTTGAGATATGCTTTGTATGATTTTTGCATGTTTTTGGCTCCAAGGTTCTGCATCATTTTCTGTCTAGCGAGTGATGGATAGGAAAATAACTCGATGAACGTTTGTCTATCAAAGCAACAGATGGGACGTCACGAGCCATCTTCTTGTCCCATCCCTCGCCTTGCTGTGGGCATCCCTCGCCTCGTTTTGGGCATCCATGGCTATTTTTAGGCATATTTGTGATATTTTGTATGTATTTTATGTACTATATGTTATTTATTCAATCTCCATGGTATTTGTGCATTATTATCAATTTTGTACTTAATTTCATTCTATATTGTATAATTAGATTGACAATTTTCTTTGATGCCTTGTATTTTTGTGATACTAATTTATTTGCTTTTTGTAGTTTTTGTTGAGTGTATAAATCTTTTTACCTTGGAGGATTATGTAAGGTTTTTTTATATTGGGAATCTTGCTTTCGATTGGATGACCACCCTCAGCCTATCGGTTACTCCGTTTGACCATTCTTTTATCATTTATTTATTTATTATCCTTGCTTTATTTAGTTATTATTTATTTTGTATTTATTTATTAATTTGATATTATTTTTGGATGTATTTTTATTTCAAGGATGTAATAGCTAGTAAAAAAAGGCTTTTGTATACGTTAAGAGGAAAAGGCACTTAAAATGTTTTCTACTAAAATTAATTGGGTTTTTCTTCAAAACTTAGACCAATGTCCAATTTTTCATCCAAAAGCCAAACAAAACAAAAGGACAAAAATAAAAATTTTTGTAAAATATGCATGAGGGAACCAATGTTCCCAATCCAAATAAATAACCCGATTTATATATGTTACTTTACTCTTGTTAATGGACGATTTGCTTCTGTAATAAGTTTAAGTAGTTTATTTATTTATTTATTTATGATTGATTGGGATGTTTATTTAATTATTGCGCCTTTACATTATGTAAGAGAGGAGAGGGGATTAAATATAAAACTCAATTATAAAATAACACCTAACCAAGATGCCTAATAAAGAATGGTGTCCTAACCACTAATCTTTGTTTGGGCATCAAAAGGTTAAGATCCATTTTTCGACGTTCTATTGGGTGACAACTTCATGACACCTACCTCTTTTGGACCCATTAATAGACGCCTTCATGAGTTGACTACCAACAATAATTTGGGCTTGATCCCTTTTTATTGCGAAATAGCCAATTTATGAGTTAAAGTGAGCCTTCTCCAATCTCGAACCCTAAAAGCGGGCCTCTGAGAGCGAACCCGAAAACGAAGGATGGCTTCAGCGTGCATCACAGGTACATGAAAAGGAGCTTCCAAATTTTGAATTTTAACTCTATAACTTCAGCTCTTAACTGGCAAAATTTGATCGTTGTTTGAACCAATCAGATTCTTGGAGGGGGACAAATGATAACACCTCTATTATCATTTGGGCTCAAGAAGTCCTAAAGACAAATGAACAGGCTCAAGCCTAATTAAATCAATACATTTTGTACCACTAATCCAATCGGATTGATGGAATAGGGTATACTAACTATTCCGATTAATATAAAATTACTCCAAGATTTCCTATGTTTGACACCCTTCTCACTCTATACTAATTTCTTAGAGATTAGGGTATACAATTTGACTCGCAACAACATACATCTCCTGTTGGTTTTGTTTCACTGCCTTGGCTTACACCAAATGTATCTGAAGTTAATTAGGAAAGTAAAACTATTGAGGTTTTATAGTTATATCAAAGATAAGATATATAGGCTAACAATTTAGTAAGGAGTAGGAAGTTAGGTAATTTGCCTATTCATTTAGGTAGAACAAAACATCTACCAAAAACAATTTATTCAATATAAAAATTTGTCCCAAAACAAGGGAAACAAACAATTTATATGAATGAAACCATAAAAACCAAAAATGTCCCTAAAACTTAAAACTGAAAAATGGAAGGCTAAACGATGTTTTTTGGGCTCAAAAAAGGCCGATTACAGAGTGCTTTTTCATGTAATAAATGACCGTCTCAAAATGAGCTTTTCAAAAATATATTATAATAAGTAATTAGACATATGTAGCAAAAGTTATGATAAAAACAGTCTGGACCGTAATAAAAATAACACTAACGATGATTGGCTTAATTTGTTGTGAATTTTGCTTGAACTCCTGCACTTTGCATTCTACTTTCTCTTTTCCTGAGTTGCATTTTAGCTTTAATACAATATTTATAGCAATACCTAGGAATGGTGTCTTTTGTAGTTGTTGTTTTGCTTAAAATTCCTCAGAACAGAACTATTGATAGACTGTATTTTAACTTTTTTAGTTGTTGTTTTGGTTAAAATAGAACTCTTGTAGTTGTTGTGGTTGCTTTAACTTCTTTAGAATAGAACTATTAATGGACTATATTTTAACTATTAACGGAATGCAAATTCCATTGCTAAATTTAGCAACGAAATGAAATTTTTGTTGCTAAAATTTAGTAACGTAATGTAATTTTCGTTGCTAAATTTAGCAACAAAAATCTTATTCCATTGCTAAATTATTGCTAAATTTTGACCAATTTACGGAATCTTACATTGGTTAGATTTTGCAATGAATTTGGAGTTTCGTTACTAAATTTAGCAACAGAATAAGTGGATAGTAACCGTCAAATTAGCAACCGAATTTGCCGTTGCTAATTTTGATTAATAACTAAAAATCAATAATTTCCATTGCTATTTGATTATTTTCATGTAGTGTGAATTATTTAATTATATGCATATTCAAACGTGAATAATTACCCATTATTAATTACATAAATGTGAATAATTACATGCATATTCAAACCTGAATAACCATCCAATATTAATTATATAAACAAATTAAATTTTCATTAAGATAATGATATAAACTAACTAAATTTTGATTAAATATTTAAATGAAAAATAACTATCATAAATTACTAAATTTTATAAATTTGTTACTAATAGTCCATCCTAGAAAACCAAGAAAAATCAAAATTCTGAGGCACATAACAATCAAATTCTCCTCCTAACCAAGCAGTTCATATTATGTAGACGTTCAATTATTAGACTTGCGCCAGAAAATGGAGACCTTTATCAGCAGACTTTCTCTGTTAATCAACTCAAAGTTGCAGACATCTCCCACATGCACAGAATTTTCCTTTGCAAATGTAGGCCATCCAGCAGACAGATAACTTCTGTCTTTATGCGGATGGACAATCAATTTCACAGGCCACTGTCTGTTGTTAACTTCTAACTTCGCATTTTGCGTAGTTTGCGCAATGTTCTTCATAAATTTCTTCTTTATACGCTGCAACAAATTATTTAAAATTTTCAAAAAACAAAACATTCTACCTGTATTTTCAAAATCTGTAGTGATAAGGCAGAATCGATGATTTGGAAGACAATGTCCATACATTTTTACAAACTTTGTTGGAATACCCTATATACATTCACAACAAATCAAACCACGAATTATATATATATATGTATGTAAGTATATGAAGAAATCTAACCAGCACAAGTTCTGATTCTGTAAAATGACACATAAAAAGAAATAATAGACAAGAAGAGAAAAACTCACAAGTTTGCTTTGGCGAAGTGAATCATGAAGAATAATCTTGAAAAAATGAGGCCTGCTTGATTTAAACACTAAGCTTCCATTCTCTTTCTCGTGGTAAGAAGCCATTGCTGACCAGCTTTAGGAGTTCCTGCTTTAGCTGATTTTTGAGTGCCTTGTATATGTACAACATCGATCCAACGAAATAGGAGCAGAAATTCCTCCTACAATTGACAGAGTTTCAATTAGTATCCAGAAAATTAGCAGGTGGCAGCATTTATTTGATTGCGTGGTGAATTGCCACCGGCCTAGAAAATTAGCAGAGCTGGCAGCATTTATTTGACTGCGTGGTGAATTGCATCCGGCACAGTGAAAAGATCAATCAGCTTTAGTTGGTCTTTTTTATCAGCTCAATACTACTCCCTTCACATTAGTAACATTTTTCCGATTTTGCCTTTTTTTCACTTTAAACTTTATTTTTTAAATTTAAGAAAAAAAAATTTATATATTTACCCATATTTATTATATGCTCTGTCCATCTCATTTTGTGCGATCAATTTTACTAAAACACATAAATTAAAAAAATTGATTAAAATTGCATTTTGTTCACTTGGAAAGAACAATAGTTCCCTGAATCAGAGAATAACTTCGGTCTTCTTGTATTCCTAAGTAATCTTGGATTCGTATGAAAACTATCAGCTAGTAGCATTTATTTGATGGTGATGGGGAAATTTAATAGGCGCTGTCAAAAATTAATTATTTTCAGTTACCCTTTATAGATACTTTTAATTTCTCAGGCCTGTTTGAAATAAAAAATAAATAAAATTATGAAACTTATTTATAAATAAATTTTATATGAAATTTATTTATAAATAAATTTTTATATTTAGAATAAAATAATTAAAATATAAAATTAAGAATAAATTTTTTATTTTTATTTTATTTTCTAAAATATCTTCAATATCAATTTAACATTTGAAGCATTTATCGTCAAAATTTTATTAATTTAAAATGTAATAATATTAGACTTCTAATTTTAAAATATTTTAATTAAATAAATTTATTCATAATTATGTTAGAACTAACTAAAATATTTATTTTTATTAAAAAATTAAGTTTTATATTTTTATATTAGAAAAATAAAAAATAAGTTGTTATTGTTGTGGTTATTATTCAAAATTACTTTATTTAATTTTTATTACTTTAAATAATAATAATAACAACAATAAAAATAATGATGATAATATTTATTATAACCGTGTTAATAATAATTACTTAAAATAAATTAAATTAAAAAAACAAATACTGAATTATTATTATCAAAAATGTATATATATATATATATGAGTAATATACGGTAACAAAATTTGAAAATAATAATTTAGTATATATATTATAATAAAGGTATTATAGTTTTTCAAAATTTAATTTCTTAAAAATATGAAATTTATTTGCAAATTTCACCTATTTTAATAAAATTTGGTGAAAACATAATAAATTTTATCGAATTTAATTTATGAAATTCAATTCCTATTTTTTTTACATTCCAAAATATAAAAAAAATTAAAGTCACAAATCAATTTTATAAAATTGTATTTAAATCATTCATGCGGATGCTTGTAGCATTTCATAAAAAATACAACACTTTTGACTGAGTTTGTAAAGAAAAGAACAAGTGGTAACGAATATCAATCAATACAAATATCCTGATTCAGCTTGCATAATTCACTTTGTAGGCAGCCTCCATGCATTTCCAAAGTTAATACATATACTCGCACACACGTTGCACCACTTAATAAAATATTGATCTGTATATATCATAATATATGATATGTTAATGAAACGTGTAGACAAATTATAGACAAATCAACTTGTATATTGTAGTATGGCAAACAATTGAAAATTTAAATTACTATTTTTTTTTCTATAACAACAAAGCTATATAGAATGTCTAAATACAAATATGTTATTAGGAGAAATTGAAGTTGAAACTTCTGGCTCTCTTTATCGAGTGCTATCTTAATTTCTCAATGAAATTAATTATTAATTTCTGAAAGAGAATACATATATATATACATATCAGAAAGATAACATTGAAAATTAATTTTTCAGGAGAAAAAATTATTTAGTAAATTTAATTTAAAAGATTAATATTTAAAATTTAATTTTGAGTGGCAGTACTTATGTTTTAGATTGTTAATCGTTAGGGTTTTTAATGCATGGTAATAAGTTTCAATATGCACTAATTATACTTTAATTTTATCATATTATCTCTTGTTTTCCAAAATGTTCATAATTATATTATATTAATCAAACTATAAATTCTGTCATGCTCTCTCTCTCTCTATCTATATATATATATATATATATATATATATATATATATATATATCGTGCCATTGCAGATAATAAGCTTTCAAAAGTGATAAAAATATGTCAAAGTATTTCAAAAAATTATTTTTTCTAATAAAAAATAATTTAGAAAGTCAAGGAAACAGATTTAAAATATGAAATATTTCATAAAATAATCACTAAAAGTTCAGAAATAAATTTTTATAGATAAAAGTATGTCAAATAAGGAAAAACACACTTCCGTTGTCCCTAAATTTTAATTTTTTTAATATTAAATTTATGATTTTCAAAAATTGACATTAGATTTATATACTTTTTGTATCAATTTCTAATAGAATTGATAGGCACGTTCTGTAAATTTCGCATAAAGTTAACTTAAATGATTGTGGAATCCACCAAAACATAAAAAAATGAAGAAAATGTCAATTTATCATTTTGTCATATTTGAAATAATTGTATCTTTTTCCCTTTAAAAAAATAAAAATTCGTTTGAAGAAGTTAAAATATTACCCGTTAAGCCTTCAATTATACACGCAAAGGGAGTAAATTTTTTTTTTGTGTGTATTTTTAGTGTGGTATTTTAAGTAGATTTGTACTGACGAAAGATATTTTTAAACCATATCATACTCAAACTAATCTCCATTCGAGATTACAATCAGCTCGTTTATATTTACAATTATACTTAGCGTTTGGATGCACAATAATAATAGGTTTGAAAATTAATTGCTTTAAAAACATGCTGTAACAATTACTCCCTCCGTTTTTTTTTATCAGTCACTTTTATTTATTTTTACTGGGATTAAAAAATAATAAATAAACTTAAATTTAATATTAAATTACGTGATTAAAACTAAATTATCAAATATGACTTTATTGAAAAAGAAAATAAATTGAAAAAACAAATTAAATTACATTGAAAGTTTAAAAGTGACAAATAAATAGAATTTGAATTTTACTCTAAAGTAACAGATAAAAAAGAACGGAGAGAGTAATAACCTATTAATATAAGATACGAAAATTGAAATTCAAATACGACATTCGCTTTTTTTTATCTATCACTTTTATTATTTTCATTAGAATTAAGAAATAGTAAATAGATTTAAATTTAGTATCAAATTACGTGATCAAAATTAAATTATCAAATCTAATTGGTTATAATTTTATTAGGAAAGGAAAATAAATTGAAAAAGTAAATTAAATTACATTGAAAGTTAAAAAATGACAGATAAATAAAATTTAGATTTTATTCAAAAGTTATAGATAAAAGAAAACGGAGGGGAAGGAGTAACATTCATTTGATCAATAAGTTATGCTTTCAATTGTATTAGGGATTTTAATGTGGATTGATAGGATCCAATAAGATCAATTACTTATTAAGAATTTGTACAGCATGAAAATTTCAATTTAAATAATAATTGCCCTTTTATATTGTTTGTTGCCAGCATCAACTTGCTTTACACAATTAATCTGAAATATATATATATATATATATATATATATATATATATATATATATATATATATATATATATATATATATATATATATATATATATATATATATATATATATATATATATATATATATTCAGAGTCTCCGTTTCCAAAACGATCTGTATGTTAACGTAATGGTTAACCAATTGATTAGAGATTTTTTTTTTTTTAACTTATTAAATTTCAATTTCTTATTTTATTTTATTCAAAAAATTTCTACCTTTTTCATAAAAAAAAATAATAATAATAATAAAGGCTACCCTAATAGCCTAATAGCAATACAATTTCATCTACAGTATAAAAGTTCATTTAAGCCATCAGATTTTAGCTGTAGTTTAGCAATACATTATTATTAACATAGAACTTATCTTCAATTGGAATTATGTAAGTCCAAACTTTCAGATTGAACGCCTTCTGGAATAACAGAATCAAATTAGAAAATAAAATAAGTTTATTATAAAACTTATCTTCAATCAAAATGATCAAAGTTAAATATTTATTGAATTGAGATACAATTAATGGATTTACCTCCCCACGCACATCTACATTGATTTAACCATTTCTATATATCTTGTTTGGTATTATATATGGCATTATACATTGATTTATGTAATGTTTATTTTTCGATGCTTTAAATAATTGAAACATTTTTTGTGTTTTACAGAAAAAATTATTGGGTAATTGATTAAAAAAATTAAAATTAATGGACTAATGGTATTAGACGGCTTAATAAATTTCTTTAATAAACCAATTAATTGGTCAATATACACTTTCTACTCAAAACTAAATCGACTTGTCAATAATTCATTTTTTCACTTAACCGTTTAGTCTACAAAATGATCTAATTCGGTTCATTGTGGGATTTGTATGATTCAATCCACTTATAATTTATTTATATTGCAATTTTTTAAAATTATATATGCATATTTTTATATTAAAAATATTTTAAAAATAAAAAATAATATTATACAATTTAATTTATTTATCACCCATTCATTTACTATGATCCTGTAAAATTTTAATATGCAACTATGATTCAACTAATAAAAATCCGACATAAACCCATGGGACCCAGTCCATTTCCATCTCTAATTAATACACTCCTATTTTCGCACATTTTTTAAAAAGGTTAGGATTTATTATTTTAGGGCATAATTTGACTTGCCATGCCATCCATTTATGATGACTAATATTAGTACTATAAAATATTAGAAATGCTACTTGCCATAACTCAATTTGTCAAGTTTACTTGTGTACACATGGCATATCATATCAGCACTCCAACAAGAGTCATTATCGAAAACCGATCAATATGACATTTACACAAAATAGTATAAAATTTAGTGACAATTTCGTTACGAAAAATAATTCAGTTATTTTTAGATTATTAGGTATAAATTCAGTAACTATAAGTAAAATTAACCCTTAGATCTATTGTTTTTCATCTATTGATTGTATATTTTGATCTTGATGATAAATATTTTTTGGATTTTTTTTATTTTGATGCTAAATAATTGTATATTTTGATCATTAAGTGTATATATTTTCTTAATTTTTTTGTATAAATTATGCAAAAAAAAGGCTTTTTGCGCACGTCAAGAGCAAAAGGCACTTAAAATGTTTTCTACTAAAATTAATAGGGTTTTTCTTCAAAACTTAGACTAATTAATATTTAATTTTTTATCCAAAAGCCAAACAAAACAAAAGGACAAAATAAAGATTTTTGTAAAATATGTATGAGAGAATCAATGTTTTCAATCCAAATAAATATACCGATTTATATGTTTTACTTTACTTTTGTTGATGGATGATTTGCTTTTATAATAAGTTTAATTAGTTTTTTTTTTTATTGATTGGGATGTTTATTTAATTCTCACGCCTTTGCATTGTGTGAGAGAGTAGAGGGGATTAAATATAAAACTCAATTATAAAACAACATCTAATCAAGATGCCTAATAAAAGTGATGTCCCAAATACCAATCTCTATTTGGGCATCAAAAGGTTGAGATTTATTTTCCGACATTCTGTTGGGTGGCAACTTCATGACACCTACCTCTTTTAGGCCCATTAATAGACCCTTTCATGAGTTGACTACCAACAATAATTTGGGACCGATCTCTTTTTATTACAAAGTAGTTAATTTATGAGTTAAACTGAGCCTCCTCCGGTCTTGGATCCTAAAAGTGGGCTTCCGAGCGCGAACCCGAAAACAAGGGAGGCGCGCATCACAGGTACATGAAAAGGGGCTTCCAAATTTTGAATTTTAACTCTATAACTTCAGCTCTCAACTAGCAAAATCTGATCATTTTTTGAGGCGATTAGATTCTTGGAGGGGGACAAATGATAATACCTTCATTATCATTTGGGCTCAAGAGTCCCAAAGACAAATAAACAAGCCCAAGCCCAATTAAATAAATACATTTTGTACTACCAATCCAATCAGATTGATTGTATAGGTATGGTCAATCAACCGACAATATTCAATTGAAGTCATGTTCTCTTACACAAGCCGCCTGCCCATTTTAATAAGCCGCCAATTGTGTCAGACTACAACCCTATGCACTCAAGTGCTTGAGGTACCTACCATCCATCGCCTGCTATAAATAGTTCAATGCTTGAAGGCTCCAAATAATGCCATTTGAAATTTTTTTGCTCTGCAATTTATCGCTAAGAGCTTAATAACTTAAATATCCAAGTACTTATCTCAGTCAAATTAGGTACACTTTCTTGCAGATCTCATTTGGCAAACTGTTATTAAATATCCAAGTACTTATCTTGGTCAAATTCGGTACAATTTCTTGCAGATCTCATTTGGCAAACTAATCTGACCAAATTTCCTACTCTCTCATCCTTACTCTCTCTTTAGATATTTCCAATGAGATTATGGGTGTGTTTGGCATTGCTTTTCAAGAAAGAAAAAGCTGATTATTTGATAAAAAGTTGATTATGGGATAAAAAGCTGTGTTTGGTAAATGTTAATTTTTGACAAATTAATTTTGTAAAAAGTGAAAAAAAACCTTCTATTAGAAAAAAGCTAGAAATTGAAGCTTTTCAGGAAAACTGAATTTTAATTTTTCAGTGAAACTGATTTAAAATTATTTTTAGACAAAAATACCATTTATTTTATTTTATAATTACAAGTATACCTAATATAAAAGACTCTTTTTCTCTTGCTCTAGTATCCAAAATAATCTAACGTAAACAAAAAGAGCAGGAGAAAGATCATCTGATTATACAAAAGTAAAAATGCCGTACTTGCGTGTGAGAAATACAAACACGAAGAAGATGGACAACTTCAGTATTCCAGGTGCTACAACCATTGAAGGGGTGAAGAACAAGGCTCTGGAAAAACTCGGAATAAGCGCCGGTCTTAATGAAAAAATCTTCATCAAGAGAGGATATCAAGGATTTTCCGATGGAAAAAACTCTTCGACTACGGTGTGAGTGACGGCACCATCCTTACTCTCCATCACTACTAAATACACCACCTACCACCTGGTAATAATTCACTACCCTAATTCTTTTTTTTTTTAGACAATTATAGCAATTTTGTAGGAGAATCTATATTATTTTACATATAAAAAAGTCCTATTTTTTATTAATTTAAAATTGAAAAAAAAAAGTTAATATAGAAAAGCTAATGTTTTAGGACTGTCTTCCTTTTCATTGCACAGGTGAGCAAGGCATTGGAGAAAATAAGACAGCAGTCAGTTTGCTATTAATTCCTTTCAACATATAATAAACTCAATGTCTTGTTTTTTTTTTTTTTAAGTAATAGATGTTGCTCATCAGGCCTTGTAATCGGGGATTTTATGCTCATGCTTATGATATTCACTTTATTAGCCTAAGCCTATGGCTTTACGATGATGGATTATTATTATTATTATTTAAAAATGATGATGGAAAATTTAAATGGCTGTGTAGTTGGGTGGGATCATATGGAAAGGAAGGGCAAAATTTATATCGTGTTTGGTAATGAAAAGGAATATCTTGTTCCTAGATATAAGAAAGTATTGTATATAGTGTGCTTACTATATACACAAGTGTCATCTAAAGATTGGTTTGATTCCTAAAAATTGAAGTTTAAATTTTTACTAGAGGTATTTATATCGTAAATTTTTTATAATTCGTCGATGTGATTGTAGGATTTTCTATACATTATCATGGGACTTTTTTTTTTATGAATAATCTGCAAATTGTAAAGGGCCATGACTAATGTAATTTTTATATAAAATATGTTTCAATTGTTATTGAATCGTGTACTTTTTATATTTATCTTTAATAACTATTTCTTTACTATGAACGATTTTAATTCTATATTCGTTTGATATATATATATATATATTATTTATTTGGATTGTCAAGCATAATAATATTTTTTATATTTTTTTTCTAGATGTGGATGATGACTATTATAATGATAATTTTGATAGTGATGAAGAGGAATTCTTATCAATTGTTACATGTGCAACCACAGCAATAGAGGAGTATTATGCATCATTTATATATAAAGAACCTTGTAAGAAATAATATGTGTGACAAATTATGAAAACAACATATATATTTTTTATTTTTTATGTTATATTTATTTTTATTTAACTATATATTTTTTTTAATAGTTTAGTGAAGTAAACAAATGCAAATAAGTGAAAATAATTATTATTTTTTAGCAAGATATTGAATATAATATATTAAAATTATATATCTCCTTTTTCGTCTTTTTATTCTAAAAAGTTATTTCTAATCACATTATTAACCAAACAGTTGTTAAACTACTTTTCAATTTATAAGTCATTTTTATTTTTATTTACCAAACAGTTATCTACATTTTGGGATATAACTTTTTTTAATATAAGTTTTACCAATTGAAAAAGTTATTTTCATAAATTTTGCCAAACTGGCCCTATAACTGATTTGAAACTAACGATTTTAGTGTTGAAAAAGCATTAAGCTCAAAATTTTGTTTCACAATCACAACAAAAATATGTGAAAGATCTTGAAAATTTTAACGTGAAAGATTTTAATTCAATTAAAACTCCAATCCTTACTAATAAAAAGAACCTTGCAATTTAAGAGTTTTTGCATGTTGAGAAAAATATTTTTCTTTTTTCTCATTAATTAGCAATTAAATTTTTTATTTTCATTTATTTTTTAAGTAGATAAAAAGTTTAATTCTAATAAAAAATTATATATTTTTAAAATTATTGTTTATCTTTATTATTATTATTATTATTATTATTATTATTATTATTATTATTATTATTATTATTATTATTATTATTATTATTATTATTATTATTTTGTGAAGAAGAAGAACAAACAAACTGAAAACATCATACCATAATTAGCCTAGGGAAAGAAACCCCCACGGTATCACTAGCTAACAAAGAGCTTAAACCAGTAGAATAAAGAGAATGCCAAACAAAAGGATTGTCTTGGAGAAAAGTCCAATTAGCAAGGTAGTCTGCAGCCACATTTACCTCTCCAAAAATATGATGAACAATAACTTGCCAATCTCAACCAAGCAACTCCCTAATACGGCAAATAACGGGACTGTGAACAGGGTGAACTGCTATGTTCTGAGAGAGCACCGAAACCACACTCTTATTATCCACTTGAAGCATAATTCTTAAATAATATTATTTGATTGGTAAGATAGTTCAGTTTAATTTAAACTAAAGTCATTTAACAGCGATAGACTTCTAATAAAACCATTCAATATATATATAAGGGCATATCTTTAATTTTCCATCTTCCCACATCTTTCGATTTATGTTTTCCTTTCTTTTCTTTTCTTCATTTTTCATATTTTTGCTTTTAAGTTTATTATTATTATTACGAACTGAATGCAAATTTTTTTCATGAAAATCAGGATCAAGCAGACAAAGTGTATCGAATTTGACGATGCTTACTAGCAATTAGTTGGCACCTATTTAAAAATTATTTTCGTCTATAAATAATGATGAATTTGATCATTACTATCGTCAATTTAATATCAACAATAAATTTTTTCCACAATTTTGTATTATTCTTTGTACGCTTATAGTATATGATTCTTTCTTTTTAGTTTTCTTAACATTTTTTTTTTTACTTTTTATTCATTCCATTTATTTAAATTATTATTCACTTCTTTTCAACGTTACATTTGTCTTAGAATCTTTGCAATGACCAAAACATTTGAGAATAATGAACCAGAATATGAAAAAAGTGTTAAATTTTTAATTAACTTGCACCCTATTTTTTCACACTTTTTTACTCTTTTCAAAAATGTAATATTAATTTATTCTTCTTATTTTCCATTTATGTGTGTGTGTGTACAAAGTCTAAATCTTTGTTTTTCATTATTTCTCATTATTTAGTAATGATTAATTAATTCTTTAATTGTCTCTATCTCATCCATGACTTATCTACGTCCGTCAATAAAAATAATAACTTTAATTTATAATAAAATAATTATCATAAATTTGCCAATAATAATCTAAAAAATATATATCCTAATATAAAAGTTAGAGTTAAACACTAAAATTAGCTACTAAAATATATATTCTAGTTTTTCAAAGATCAGAATAAAAATTTTTAAGGTCTTGAAAAGAAGAAGATCAAATGAAACATTTACAAAAGGCAAAGTTAATTAAGTTAGCGCAAGGAAAATGATTGGAAAATATTTACTATTTTTTTGTGAATTATATTTAATATGAATTATTTAATTATATGCATATTCAAACGTGAATAATTACCCATTATTAATTACATAAACGTGAATAATTACATGCATATTCAAGCCTGAATAATTATCCAGTATTAATTATATAAACAAACTAAATTTTCATTAAAATAATGATATAAACTAACTAAATTTTGATAAAATATGTAAATGAAAATTAACTATCATAAATTACTAAATTTTATAAATTTGTAACGAATAGTCCATCCTAGAAAACCAAGAGAAATCAAAATTCTGAGGCACAAAAAAATCAAATTCTCCTCCTAACCAAGCAATTCATATTATGTAGAAGTTCAATTATTAGACTTGCGCCTGAAAATGGAGACCTTTATCAGCAGACTTTCTCTGTTAATCAACTCAAAGTTGCAGACATCTCCCACATGCACAGAATTTTCCTTTGCAAATGTAGGCCATCCAGCAGACAGATAACTTCTGTCTTTATGCGGATTAACAATCAATTTCACAGGCCACTGTCTGTTGTTAACTTCTAACTTTGCATTTTGCGTAGTTTGCGCAATGTTCTTCATAAATTTCTTCTTTATATGCTGCAACAAATTATCTAAAATTTTCAAAAAAAAACATTCTACCTGTATTTTCAAAATCTGTAGTGATAAGGCAGATAATCTGATTTGCCTTATTAATTGATGTTAGAGATCCTCACCAAAGCACTCCATTTCAGAACGCTTGATGTAATAACTACTTCAAAGAATGGATTCCCCTGGCTGCTACTACTTTCTTCTTCCATTGCTTGCTTGCTGTTACCTGATGAATGCACTTTCACTTAAGAATTTTTATCTGAATGCAAAATTGAATCAAGAATAAGGCAGATAATCATGAAAAATGGATTTCCAGATTTGAAATTGGTGCTTGCTAGACGAAGAGCATTTCTTTTTTCCAAAAATGTAAGAGTTTTGTCCCCTGTAGCAGTTTGTTTCTCACCAGGCAAGCTTCCTCTTGCTTCAGAATTAGTAGCCACTGGTTTATAAGAAAGAAGACATTAAGAAGATTTCCATAGATTAAACTTCGCACTTAATTGGATAATGTAGTCCAAAATGGAAACTGCAGATATACCTTCAGCTTGTACTGTGTTTCTATCATTCTCTAGCTTCATCTTCTTTTTAGGCTGCGAAGATTGAACTCGCTTGGTTTTTCTTGAAGACGAGAATTGCCTCAAGATTTCTGCTTCTTCAGCATTCTGCCTTTGGACTTGTTCCACAAGATTAGGTTTCTTGTTATCTCCAACGATGAAACTAAACGGATAGTCTATCTCTGTAGCACTTTGATCGAATATGATGACATTGAAAGAAGAATTAAAGTCTTCATATTCAAAAACTAGGAAAGATCCATGACCAATAGAGTAATACTCTACAAAATCTTGCCATCCACTCTGTAACCAAATCTGACCATCATCTTTCACAATCTCTACTTTCCATTTTTGACCAGTAGGAACCTTCAATATTACTTGATGATTTGGAAGACAATGTCCATACATTTTTACGAACTTTGTTGGAATACCCTATATACATTCACAACAAATCAAACCACGAATTAAATATATACATACATGCATATACATACACATATACGTACGTATATGTATATGAAGAAATCTAACCAGCACAAGTTCTGATTCTGTAAAATGACACATAAAAAGAAATAATAGACAAGAAGAGAAAAACTCACAAGTTTGCTTTGGCGAAGTGAATCATGAAGAATAATCTTGAAAAAATGAGGCCTGCTTGATTTAAACACTAAGCTTCCATTCTCTTTCTCGTGGTAAGAAGCCATTGCTGACCAGCTTTAGGAGTTCCTGCTTTAGCTGATTTTTGAGTGCCTTGTATATGTACAACATCGATCCAACGAAATAGGAGCAGAAATTCCTCCTACAATTGACACTTAAGTTTCAATTAGTATCCAGAAAATTAGCAGGTGGCAGCATTTATTTGATTGCGTGGTGAATTGCCACCGGCCTAGAAAATTAGCAGAGCTGGCAGCATTTATTTGACTGCGTGGTGAATTGCAACCGGCACAGTGAAAAGATCAATCAGCTTTAGTTGGTCTTTTTTATCAGCTCAATACTACTCCCTTCACATTAGTAACGTTTTTCCTATTTTGCGTTTTTTCATTTTAAACTTTATTTTTTAAATTTAAGAAAAAAAAAATTTTATATATTTACCCATATTTATTATATGCTCTGTCCATCTCATTTTGTACGATCAATTTTACTAAAACACATAAATTAAAAAATTGATTAAAATTGCATTTTGTTCACTTGGAAAGAACAATAGTTCCCTGAATCAGAGAATAACTTCGGTCTTCTTGTATTCCTAAATAATTTTAGATCATTATGTAAAGGATTAATACGTAATTTTGCCCTTAAAGTTTGGCAAAAAGAGCAATATTACCCGTACAATTTATTTACATGTAATGTTATCCTTAAAGTTTAAAAATCGGAGCAATATTGTCCTTGAAGAAAAATTGATCCAATCTTTAAGTGATATATGTCAAATTTTTAGACATCAGTAGTTATTTAAAGGACAATATTATTTTAATTTTTAAATTTCAGGAATAACATTGCATGCAAATAAATTTAAAAGATAATATTGCACTTTTCAGCAAATTTTAGTCACGAAATTGCCTATTAAGCCTTATGTAAACTATCAGCTAGTAGCATTTATTTGATGGTGATGGGGAAATTTAATAGGCAAATTAATTAGTTTCAGTTACTCTTTAACCAATTTAAAACTACAGATACTTTTAATTTCTCAGGCCTATTTAAAATATAAAAAAAATTAAAATTGTAAAATTTATTTACAAATAAATTTCACATAAAATTTATTTATAAATGAGTTCTTATGTTTGAAATAAAATAATTAAAATATAAAATTAAAAATAATTTTTTATTTTTATACTTGAAATAAATGAATAAAAAATTAATTTTTATTTTATTTTCTAAAATATCCTCAATACCAATTTGATGCATTTTTTGATATAACTCCCAATAACAAGCAAAAAAAATAGATAAAATTTATATGTCATTAAATTAATTTTATATTTATGGGATAAACTACATATATTTTTAATATTAAATCAAGTTTATAACATACAAGTGACCTGCTATAATAAAATAATATCCTTCTTGATATTTGGGTCATTTACTGTCAAAATTTTATTAATTTAAAATGTAGTAATATTAGATTTCTAATATTTTTAAAGCATTTCAGTTAAATAAATTTATTCATAATTCTCTTAGAACTAATTAAAATATTTATTTTTATTAAAAAATTAAGTTTTAGATTTTTATATTAAAAATTAATAATAAGTTGCTATATTGTTGTTGTTATTATTCAAAATTACTTCGTTTAATTTTTATTACTTTAAATAATAATAATAACAATAAAAATAATGATGATATTATTTATTATAACCATGTTAATAATAATTACTTAAAATAAATTAAATTAAAAAATAATTATATCTTTAAAAATCAATAAAAAATTGATTGTAAAAAATAAATACTGAATTGTTATTCTCAAAAATGTATAAAAAAATGTGTGTGTGTGTGTGTATATATATATATATATATGAGTAGTATACGGTAACAAAATTCTTTTAAAAAACTGTTTTTTATACTTTAATTTTATCATATTATCTTTTGTTTTCCAAAATGTTCATAATTATATTATATTAATGTTCCAAAATTATCTGTATATTAACGTAACTGTTAACCAATTGGTTAGAGATTTTTTTTTTGTGAACTTATTAAATTTGAATTTCTTATTTTATTTTATTCAAAAAATTTCTACCCTTTTCATAAAATATAAAAAGAAAAAAGAAAAGAGGTTACCCTAATAGGCTAATAGTATTACAATTTCATCTACAGTATAAAAGTTCATTTAAGCCATCAGATTTTAGCTGTAGATAAGCAACACATTATTATCAACATAGAACTTATCTTCAATTGAAATTATGTAAGTCCAAACTTTCAGATTGAACGCCTTCTGGAATAACAGAATCAAATTAGAAAATAAAATAAGTTTATTATAAAACTTATCTTCAATCAAAATGATCAAAGTTAAATATATTTACTGAATTGCGGAATCTATTGAATTCAATAGCAATTTGCATTGGTCTGGTACATATCAAGCCCTAATCCATTCAATTCAATTATTTCAGGCTCCGATATGAAAATATCATGTTTAATCCAATCTAGCAGAGGATAAACAAAAAAATTCAGAAAATATATACACTTAATGATCAAGATCAAAATATACTAAAAAAACTCAAAATATATATACAGGGCTTAAAAATCAAGTTAAAAAATTAAAAACATTTCAGAAAATATATTCGCAATTATTTAGCATCAAAATAAAAAAATCCAAAAAATATTTATCATCAAGATCAAAATATACAATCAATAGATGAAAACCAGTACATCTAGTACCGGACACAAATTCAAGAGCTAGCCTTAAATTAGGTGTTCAAAAAGTGGCGGAGCCAAGCCCCAAGGTAAGCAGAAGCCTATATTATAATTTTAATATAAAAAATTCAAAATTCAAAATACATAAATTACATTATGACAATATATTTCATTTAAAATTGAAAAAAATAATGTTTAAAATCAAATAAAAATATAATTTTTTTAATTATTCTCGACGTAATTTAATATTTTGAAACTGTTATATAATTAGTTCAATATTAATATTGTCAAAATAAACAAATTTTTTTTAATTTTAATCGATTATCACTCAAATTATTTATTGTATTAATTTTATTCGAGATCGGTGTTAAAATATATATTTAACTTATCAAAACCTAAATAATCGATAAAATAATAAAAAATTAATTAAAGCAAAAATTAATAAATACAATATTAAAAATTATTAAAAAGAGTAAACTTTTTTTACCAAGTGCTAACTGAAGTGATAAAAAATATTTGTTAATCCTACTTTAATTTAAAAAGTTTCAAAAGTTGTAAATAAGTGAAGAAAAAAGAGAAAAAAAAAAGTGTGCATGAAGTGAAAATAAAAAAAATAAAAAGTTTGTTTGGCCTTTTGATGTAAACTTAAATTGTTAAATAAGTTGGCATTTATTTTTTATTATTTTTTTAAATTAATGTAATTTTATTTTTGGACAAAAGACAAAGCATTTAGGTTTTATCATTTATTTGATTTTCTATTTAAATGGATTTGAATTACCTTTTTAATTTTTATAATTTAATTAAAAAAATTATATAATAATTATTGAAATTGAAAAGAGATATTGAAAATAAATTAGAAAGTTTCTAGTATAATATATATATATATATATATAAAGAAATTTTGAATTTGAGGGTGTGCATGTGCATCCCCTCAAGTAGACATGACTCCGCCCCTATGTTGAAGGGTAGATTTATTCTTTCAACATCAAACTTCGAATTGTCTAATATTCGTTTTCTTTCGTCACATTCTCGTCAAGATACTAGCAACGGCGAGTTTGCCTTTGATGAAAGTGGAGAAATATCCAAGAAGAAAGTAAAGAGAGAGTGAAAAAAATTCACACGCATGTGCGTGCATATATATATATGTATGTATGTGTCAGATCAGAAAAAATTTAATTCAATTCAAACTCAAAAAATGTTAAATTTCACCACCCGACCCGACAAATAACTTTATTTCGAATCGATTAGTTTAGTTGGAATGGGTTCGGTTTTGCAAATATAAAATTCTCCCATTAGTGGGATGGTCAAGGCGAAAAGTCCAGAATTAGAGGAGAGAAGTATTATTTTACCCAATGCAACCAATTATTTGACGATTTTCCAATATATATATATACTGTTTTCTAAGACACGTGTTGCAAAGAATGATGCTAAAGACAATTTCTTCTTTTTCCTGTGCCTTTTTCTACAAGCTCAGATGATACGAAGGGGATGATATGATCCATGTATGCGTACAGTGTGCTTGTATATTCACCGTTTGATTAAATACTCTCATCTAATCCAACGGTGGCTCAACATAAAACTATTCAATCATTAATTTTTAAGAAAAATATAAATCATTATAATAACACTTTTGAAAAAAATAAATATACAATAACACTTTAACGGGATGAAGACTATTTAGATAATAAGAGAAATAAAACACTAAAATTATGGATCCTAATAGTTTTTTTTTACTAAAAGATAGATTAATAGTTTAAACTATTATTTCAATTGATCAAAATATAAAACACATCATTTTTCATTTCAAAAATATATTATAAATAGGTTAATAATAATAATAATAATACATCATAGTTTGAAAAATAAGGCTAAATGAAAAAAAATTATTTTATTACTAAAGGTTGAATGTAAATGCAATAAGAGATCGAAATTAGAAGATTAAATAAAATAATAATAATAATTCATGTAGTCAAATATAGTTTTAACCATTTAACATTTCAATTTTTGCATTTCGTATATTGACCCGAAATTTTTCCATTCACTTTCGGTTCTTCCTTTGCAGTTTCTCTCTTCCTAATCCACCGAGACTCGTTGCAGTTGCTGCCCAGACGTCACCGTCAAGGCCCCGCAGCCGGCCAAAACTGCTCCCACCAACGCCGGCTCTTGAGTTTCATTCTCTGTTTGTTTCGAATCTACGGGCATAAATCTGCTTCAGGCCAAGAAAGGTTTTTTTTTTTTCATCATCATTTTATATTCTCTTTCGAGGTTGGGTCAACGGTGGAGTTCAAATTTTTTGTTGCATGGAATTTGATCGCTACTCTGTCCTTCTTATAGAGCTGTTAGCTCCAGTTCCGAAATTAGAAAAAAAGAAAGTACTAATCAAGTCTTGAATTTTGAGGCATTGAAAATTAGCAGAGAAACCTAATTAGTTATGCATTTTATTTTTTCTACTTTTTAATTCTGGGTTTTGAGTTTTCCAATTTTCTGTTTGGAAACTTGCATTGTTTGCTGCTTTTCTTGTCAATTGACCAAATTAAATTGGTTTTATAAATCTAAAACCGCAACTTTTGACAGTTGTGTATCTGTTCTTGCCAATTGAAACATATTTCTTTGAAGCGGTAATCATCTTTCAGAAGTTGGAAGCACTTGAATCGATCAGACAGACTGACATGCGACCGCCTTGTCTATCAATTTGAAGACTAGGTTACATCTAGCCTTTTTCTTACGTTATTTAGTTTTCATTTATGCCTAGGATATGATATTGTGTAATCGTGGTAGTTTTTTCTCTTTCCTCTGAAAATAGTGTTTTGGAAACCAAAAAAATAATGTATGTGAAGATTTCGACGCTTGTGGTTGTGTTTTATGAATATTAAGTATGTAAATTTTAATTCTTTTTGTCCTGTATTGTGCTTTTGTTATGCAAATTTCTAGTCTGGCTACGCTGTATTGAATTTTAGAGTACTCTTTTAGTTTGGTTGTGTAATGTGTAGTGTTGAATTTAAGATACGCAATCTTTAAGTTTAGTTCATGTTTACTTAGTTTTAGTTCAAATTTTTTATGGCTAAACTTTTATTTATATATTTGTTTGATTTAAAGACTTCCAAGTTACAAGATTCTGATTTTTGACTTGTTTTGTATCAAATTTCATTTTTGTAACTTGAATTCATGGTTCTTGGGTATTAAAGTGGTTTTAGGATGGGCTGGGGTCTCGAGGAATAACTATAAATGTGTTTGGGATGAGTGTGGTAGTTCAATATTAACAAGCTGGGGATGTGTATGGCAGTTTTCACAGGTTATTTTTATTTTATTTTTCTGTATATGACAGATTCTCACTGGAACCTGTTGAGATGGTTTACATCATGGGAGAATTATTTATTTATTTATTTTCCTTAAATTCAAGCTCTAGGTTGACCTGGTGTTCACTTAAATTGATCATCCTCCAATTGTCATCACACAAATTCTTATTGTGTTTATTACTGCTTAAAACAGCCACTAATTGAACTGTTTCTGCAATTTTTTTTGTGATTATATTTGTCATGAGGCACTAAATAGCCCTGGTTACAGTTATAGGGTTTTGTGAAAGCCTTTGGGTTGGAGAATTGTCCGAAGAAGTAGAAAAATGGGGACGATTGGTGCAGAGGAGCTAAAAATATCACCTTCTGATTCACATCCTGGCAAAGAGCAACAAGCTGCAGGAGTAGGCATACTCCTCCAGATAATGATGCTTGTCCTCTCCTTTGTCTTGGGTCATGTTCTTCGCCGCCACAAAATTTATTATATGCCTGAAGCTGGCGCTTCTCTTCTCATTGGTACTTTTCCCTTTCCCTTAAGGAAAAAAAGAAATAGTCTCATGATTTATGTTTTGCTTCAGCATTTCTGAAGTAGTGTTTGCTTTAGGTCTAACCGTAGGTGGACTTGCTAACATTTCAAACACAGAAACAAGTATCAGGTTTTTTTTATCCCTTTCTTCAATATCATTTAGTTTTAACCTTTTCTTCAATATCATTTATACTTTTCCTATTTTTCCTTGAATTGAGTAGATGAACATTAATGACTAGTTGTTTTGTGCTTGTAGGGCATGGTTTAATTTTCACGAGGAGTTCTTTTTCCTGTTTTTGTTACCTCCTATTATATTATATCCAATCTCATGGTTTGGTTGCTGATTTTTCTTTTGTCCATGTTGTCTTCTTTATTTGTGCATCAATGTTTAATTGCCATTTATACAATTTATTTTCCTTGACATATAAGTTTGCACCGAGTCGGGGTTCAGTTTATCACCTGTGAGTAGTAGCCTACTCTCTTTCTACTATTTACAAATTAGATTCTTTTGTAAACATTTGGCGTCTAATTTTTTGCTGAATGATCTTTCGATCCCCATGCTATTTGCAGAAACCATTCTTTTCCAATTTTGGAGCCATTGTCACGTTTGCTATTTTTGGAACCTGTTTAGCTTCAATTGTTACAGGTTTACTGGTGTAAGTATTTCCATATTTTCTATCTGTTTATAAATTTACAATTTTCAGATGAGCTTCTCATATAACATAGGTTTCATTTTTACTCATTCTTTCTAATTGTTTCCTGGTTCAGTTACCTTGGTGGTCTCGTTTACCTCATGTACAGACTTCCATTAGTTGAATGCCTAATGTTTGGTGCTCTGATATCAGCAACAGATCCTGTTACTGTTTTATCCATATTCCAGGTGATTTGGCATTCTTTCAGTTTATTAGCCCAACAGCACAATTATACTTTTTGAAATAAAGTGACTGCAGCTGATAAGCTAATCTAGCATGGCTTGTGGTTTTTATTTGAATGCTGAATATTGCGAGGGATGAAGATTCTATTGTGTAAGTTTGTTCCTTTTATTGTGTTTATTTATTTATAGTTTCTGTGTATGATGTCCTTGATTGCAGGAACTTGGCACAGATACAAACCTCTATGCTTTGGTGTTTGGAGAATCTGTCTTGAATGATGCAGTAAGCACTAGTTGCCACATTTTGTTGTTGCAGTGTTTGTTATAACACATCTTTCATTCAATTTCATTCAATTTAAACTTAGCCTACATTTGCTGGATGATGATATTGTTTTGTTTGTTTCAAAATTGGGAGATGGCAATATCCTTGTACAGGTAAGAAAGATTCTTGCAATATGAAGTCAGCATATATAAGACGATATGCGTTCAGTTTCGAATCAAGTGGCATTTTGTTGCGCAGGACAATGTCCTTGGTGAAAAGTCACGCATCATCTGGGTCAAGTCTCTTCATGTTGATTGTCAGATTTCTTGAGACTTTTGTTGGCTCAATGTCCACTGGTCAGTTTTGTCAATATAACTTCAATTATTGCTATGAACACTTCGCTTATTCTCTCTCTCTCTCTTGGGGGAGAAGGGGGGGAGAAAACTGCCTTTGTGCTGTTGGTAGATACTGTTAAGATGTGCTGTCTTGAGAATTTCATGCTTGATTATCTTCATTTCTCTTGCAAATTTCATGCTAATTCAATCTGGTACCAAAACCCACCAGGATGCAGGGGTGGACCTAGGATTTTAAACTAAGGATTGGTTGAAATTAATATTAAGGATATAAATTTAGTTGAAATCAATATTAATGGAGAAAATAGTAAAAAATAAAAGAATAAATTTGAAAATTATAAAACAAATTAGGAGTAAAAAGTTGGTTTTAGAAATATAAGGGGGGCAATTTTCCCCTGATTTTGTACATGGGTCCACCCCTGCTGGGTTGTGTTCTTTAAGAGTGATACATCTTCTAGTTTTGCCTTCATTGTTAATTTTCCATCATTCACAATGCTTAATGGTGTGGGAATTTTATTGGAGACTGAGAATGATGTTGTAGAAAATAATAGAAAGAAACAAAATGATAGCCATGCTTCTTCTTCTTCTTCTTCTTATGCTTCTAAAACACAGCAACTACTTTTCTTCTGTAGTTTCCTTTCTCACTTTTCATATCTTCTCATGCTTCTCAAATGGTAACTGCTTCTTTTCTCAACAATTAAGTATTGAGACATCAATAAGATGCATCATATTGATTTAAGTAATTTCGATGCTATGATAAACGATTAGATGCAGTGTCCCTAAATTTATCACTTGTGCACATTGTGATCTTTATTTTCTGACACAAAAAATCATCTAATTTTGTCTTATTGTAGTATTATCGCTAATGTTCAGATTTGATGAAACTTTTAGATGGGTTGCTAACCTGTACCTCATCAAAGATTTTTTTTTTTAATAATTTTTTCTTTGAAAACGGGACTTATGTCTCAAAATTTTCTTTATCTTTTGTATTTTTCTACCATCTATTCTTTTTCCCCCCTCCTTTCTCATTATCATTCTTTACATGGCCTCACTTTCTTAGCATCCAGACACAACTTGTTTCATTTTCTATTCTTCTAGGACGTTGTATTTTACCTCATTAGCTTCCAGGTCAATTCTTTCTCATCCTCCTTATTTTTTGGTTCTTGTCTCTTTTGTCAACTCTCTTCATTAGCATATTCCAAAATAGTTGCTTTTTTCTGTAAAAAGGTGAAATAAAAAGTGAAGTGCAAGGTTCTCATAATCAACAGGTTATGGAGGAGTGTGTAACTGTCCATTCTTTTTTTCCTCGCAATGACATTTCATTAGTTTTATTCTGAAAAAATCTTTATTCTTTATATTTGCATGTTTTTATTTATTTGTTAGTTTTATGTCTCCGCAAAGGCTGACAATTCATTGCTCATTGCCCCACAGGTGTAGGAGTTGGATTTACTTCTGCATTGATATCCTTTTTCATTTTTTTTTTCTCTTCCTTCATTATCATTCAGCCCTTTACTCTCAAGCCAAATAGGTTGAGTAACATTGTGAAGCCTTAATTCCTATTACCTTTTCAAGTATGCTGGTTTGGATATTGACAAGTGAGTATCTGTATTGGTTTTATTGCACCTGTGCAAAACTTCTAGGTATTTACAGAATATAGGTATGGTCCTAACTTAACATTTGTCGTTCTCTATTCAGTCTTCAAAACTTGGAGTGTTGCCTTTTTGTCCTTTTTCCATACTTCTCGTAAGCTTTCTACTGGACTGCTTTTTCATTCTGTATTTCTTGTGTTAGATTATAGTCCCTTTTAATGTAAAAGTTTCTCTATTTTCCGTAGTTACATGCTTGCTGAAGGTGTTGGCCTCTCTGGTATTGTGTCAATATTATTCACAGGAATAGTAAGTTAATATTGTGAAACTTTTATCCTCTAGATAACTCATCTCTCATGGAGCTTTGAAATGGAAATACATACATCTTTCAGGTCATGAAGCATTATACGTACTCAAATTTGTCAGAAAATTCTCAACGATTTGTCTCTGCTTTTTTCCATTTGATATCATCTCTAGCTGAAACCTTTGTGTAAGGAAGCATACTTGCTCATATCGGAATTGAATATCTCAATTTATGGCAGCCAAACAGGGTACTGACTTTTCTTTCTGATTTGCAGATTTATATATATGGGATTTGATATTGCCATGGAACAACACAGCTGGTCCCATGTTGGATTTATCTTTTTCTCAATTGTATCCTCACTTCTGTTTGCATACACTCTAACCACTTAATATCAGAGATTGCTATTGTTATTCCCTAACTTGCTTTACTATTTCAGATTTTTATTGGAGTTGCAAGGTTGGAACATTGACCATCTGGGTTCTTTATCTCATTTGAGACTTAATTTCTTTTTGTCATTGTAATGTTCACAAAATCTTCTTAGGGCGTTTTCTTCTGAAAACTACTGACCAAGTTTTGCAATAATTTTTTTAGGGCAGCAAATGTCTTTTCTTGTGCATATTTGGTCAATTTGGTTCGACCTGTACATCGCAAAATACCTTTAAAACATCAGAAAGCTCTTTGGTATAGCGGTAAGAACAGTAAGCATCACTGCTCAATAAAATCATCCTTTCTTTGACATTGTTGGCTAATTAATTATTGTTATGGGTAGGGCTTCGAGGAGCTATGGCTTTTGCCCTTGCTTTGCAATCGGTTCATGATCTTCCAGAAGGACATGGTCAGACTATATTCACTGCAACCACAGCTATAGTTGTATTGACGGTCCGCATGCTGACTCTTCCAAACTTATTGTTTTGGTTTCTTAAATTCTAAGTTATGCCTGCTAGTTGTAAACTCAAGTTAGATAGGGAACTCATTCATTAGTTTCTGAAATTCTGAAACAATGTTTCAGGTTTTGTTAATTGGAGGTTCAACTGGTACAATGTTGGAAGCTTTGCAAGTTGTCGGAGATGGCCATGATAGCCCCCCTTTGGGCGAAGTAATATTTATTTTTCTATCGTTTTATCCAACACGACTGCCTGTTTGATTATGTGAAAACATCTTTGTGTGCAAATAGTTGCATTCGCCCTTGAATTTTAAGTCAATGCTGTGGTCAACAGGAGCTGTACCCTTCTTAACATGGAACTATTTCCAGATATATTTTTCTTTATTTAGCTTCTGAGGAGTTCTACGCAGTTCATTTGACATGTAATCACCACATCTTGGGTCACTCAAGAATGGAAAATTTTGGAATCTTAGCTTAAACTGACCCATCATCTACTTCCAATCAGCGGGTTAACCATAAAGATACCAATCCATGGTTGAAGTACTTGAATCAATATGAGCCTAGGCTCATAATGTAGCATTTGCATTTGCAGCCTTTTTAGGATTAGTTTTATGATATTTGAAATATCTGTTTGGCACACTTAAGGAATTTCTTAAACGTTTGCATCGCATATTGAGATGTTTCTCAAGGGCAATGGAGGTGTTGCAAGCAATTGTTGGTGCAAGAATATGACACCCATAATCCTGCAGCAATCTCAGCTCCTGCCTTTCTTTCACTCTCTATACTGAGTGTCTATGAATTGCTTAGTTTGATAAGGTCCAAATAATTGATTGGGGAAAGTTTCTGTCAACATTTTAATCACCAAATCCTGTTATCTCTTTTCAGAATTTTGAGGGGAATAACGGTTACATAGCTCCCTCTTATAATGAGGATTCAACATCAGGGAACAGGTTGAAGCTGAAACTCAAAGAGTTACGTCGGAGGTAAACTATCACATAACTTTGGCTTCCCATCAATGTTTCAAATTTTAGCTTCAGAGTTTTCTTATTTCTTTTTGGTTATTTTGCTTTTGGATGCAGTGCGGCATCATTCACAGCATTAGACAGGAATTACCTCACTCCTTTCTTCACAAGTCAAAATGGAGATGAAGAAGACCATGATGACTTTGGTAAGTCGTACTTGCAATTAGATCTCGATTAACAAATATGGTTTGTACAGTCTTCTTTTGTGAACTTTACCAAACACTAGTGCAGCCACTCGGAGACCTTATGCATATAAAGTAGTAGTTACACCACAATATATTGCCAGTTAACATTCTGCAAATTGTGGTTAGATTGAACTTTGTTAGTAATTTTCCCAACTTCTTTTCCTTCTTCTAATGTCATCCTTTTTATTAGGATGGATGTCTACCTCCTGAAACTTCTATTGCTGCAGGCAGATAAAGTTGTGCATTTTCAGTTGCATTGAGCTACCATTCGTTATCTCATTTGCTATATTAAGAGAATCATGTATTTGAAAACGTGAATGGCTTAACATTCTGACCAAAAGATCATTTGTCTGCAGTTTCTACGAGATCATTTTGTTCATGTTGCATTTACTTGAATCTTACCATTCGGTTGCTTGACAGATGACCCAATGCCCAGTTCCAGATTAGGAGGTTTCCGTGGCCACAACTGATGTTCAATGACTGTTGCGGAATGCATACATCACACTGAATCAGCATTGTAGATGGATTACAGATGAATTATAATTGTCACTGAAATGAGTTTCTCCTACTGAGACAGTTTACATATTAGCTGATAATTTTCTTCAAACGAGTTCCTAATTTTTATCATAGCGTTCTTGAGATATTTCTTGGCAATTATAGATGAGAACAATCAGTGCATTTGGTTGCTAATTTTCTAATTTGACTGTATTCCATGCTAAGTCCACTTTGTTTAGTTAGCATGTGGCGTTTTATTTATCAGCATGGAGCATCTCATTTAGATATAATGTATGTTGTGTTGAGATGTGAAGTTAGTTAATGCTGTTAAAGTTTGCTGTGGGCATGCCTGGGGATTTGTGGATGAACATGATGAACCCAGGTGTCTCTTGAACTTTTGTGCAAGCATTATTTAGTTAGGATGCTTGTTTCTTTCTTGAACGGTTAGGAACTAAAATATTATCAATACCAGTTCTAAAGTAAAAGTGTGGCTTAAACCCAGAAATCTAGTCAAAATTGAAATTGACTAAAAATTCTGCTCCCCTATATTCGTAGGCTGTTTAACAGTGTGAAAAATTCTGTTTTGTGTACGCATATTACAATTCTAACAGCTCATTCCTACCCAAAACCTTCCTTTTTGCATTACCGAGGGAAATTCACCTGTAAAAACATGCAAAATAAGCACAAATAAGTAATAAAACATCTAAAGGAAAATTAAAGAGAGAAGAAGAAAAAAACCTCAAATTTTATGAAACTAGTATGAAAATGTAACTCCAAGTTAAAATATGACTAAACTATTCACTTTTCTTATTATAATCTAATTGAATTAAAATAATCAAAATTGAAATTAGGAACAAATAGTGCTGTTTTAAAATTTTATTAGGGAAATAACAGGATAAATAAAAGTGGGGCATGGAGTTTTTTTTTTTCGAAATCAAATGACCTTTATAAAATGAAAAGATCAAATACAAGGGGGGAATACATCCCAAACTAAGAAAGAGTCAAATTGAGTGGAAGCTCGGGCAATCAAATGAGCTTCACAAGTATTAGTTCTACTAACCCAAGAAAAACTAACACACGGCAAAACTGAAAGAAATGACTTACAATCCACAATAATTAAACCAAATTCCGATCAATCATCTGTATTATTATTTAACGCAAAAGAAAGGTCTTGAGCATCAGTAAATATAGCTCCTCTGGATGGAAGATGATCTGCGACCCAAGCAAGCACTGAGCGTAAAGCTAATGCTTCTGCCAAACGGGAGTTGAAAATTCCTGGCCAATGTCCTGAAATCGCCTTGAAGAAGTGGCCATCAACATCCTTAAAAACCGCACCAAAACCACTCCTACCTAATGAGGAGAAAACAGCTGCATCCACATGACAAGACCACCCCTCATTCAAGGTAACAGTAGAGCCCAAGGTTCCCACCAGGTCCCCATGATTTTGCTTTACAACATTAAGAACATATTTTGAAACTTTCCATTCTTCAAGGTAAGATAACGCTGATTTAACAACAATATGAGGGGCCATCAAGATGTTATGCCATAACAGTTTATTTCTGACATTCCAAATTTGCCATAGAATCATGCAAACTTCTGCAAATTTAACCTTGTCCAATGAAAAATTCCTATCATAAAGCCAGTCAATCATAGATGACACATTTTCTGGTACTCTTATCCCAAAATGACCCCAGATATCCCGCGCATACTTACACTTTAAGAACACATGCACTTCATCTTCACAATCATGACAGAGTAAACAGGAGGGATTCACTTCACAACCCCTATGTAGTAGCCTAATCCTCAAGGGAAGTATATTTCTCAAGACCCTCTACAGAAAATTTTGAACCTTTGGGGGAACATCCGTTCTCCAAATGACCTTCCAAACCGTAGAAGTATGAGAATCAAAACTTCTCAGTACTTTAAATGCCACTCTATACCCGCTTTTAACCGTATAAAAACCCTTTTTATCAAAATGCCATATAAAGCTATCCTCCCTAGGAAACAGAGGCAAAGGAATCTTCAAAATAGTATCTACATCCTCCGCATTACAAAATTCAATCAACCTATCCATATCCCACTCCCTAGCATTATTCTTAAGGAAAGAACTAACTGTCACCCCATCTTCAATAAAATCCGTTCCTTCACCTATGTAAAAATTTTCATCCCTAGGAAGCCAAGGGTCATCCTTAAATAAAATCGAAACACCATTTCCTACCCTTTTTCTAGTGCCCTGTTTTAATAAAGTCTTAGCCTGCATAATACTCTGCCAAGTAAAACTAGGATTAGAACCTAATCTTGCTTCAAAAAAATTCCCTGAAGGAAAATATTTAGCTTTGAAAATGCGATAAACCAGAGTATCCATCTTGGACAGAAGTCTCCATCCCTGCTTAGCAAGCATAGCTAAATTAAAACAATGTAAATCTCTAAAACCTAAACCTCCCATATCCTTAGGCTGTATGAGTATTTTTTTGATCCCTGTCTCTCTTTGTGATGAACTTCAAAAAATGATGAATTCCTTTTGGTGGGGTACAAAAAGTGGTGGGAATAGAAATCTTCATTGGCTTAGTCCTAACAGCTTATTTTTAAGAAATCCAAAATAGCCCTATTGCTTCTACCAATCAGAGATGGAAGGCCCAGATAACGACCATGATTCAAAGGTGTGTTAACACCAAAGATACTAGAAATAAATTGTCGCTCATTGTCGTCCACTCCAGGACTAAAAAACATCCCTGACTTCTGAAAATTGATAGACTGACCCGAAGCCCTTTCATACTTAAGCAAAATCTCCCTAACCGCCCAACTCTCCCTACTAGTTGCTTGAAAGAAAAACAGAGAATCATCTGCAAAAAATAGGTGTGACACTCGAGGACCCAACAGACTAGCTTTACACCCTTTGATTAACCCCTTCCTCTCTGCATCCCTCAATAGACAAGATAAACCTTCAGTACAAATGATAAATAAATAAGGAGAGATAGGATCCCCCTGACGGAGCCCCTGATTTGGATAAATTGGACCAAACTCCACCCCATTAAACAGGAAAGAGTACTTCACATTCCTAACACAAAGCATCATCAAATCTACCCAACGTCTGGCAAAACCCAAAGACTCTAGCATTCTTTCTAAAAACTCCCAATTTACCCTGTCATAAGCCTTGCTAATATCAATCTTAAGAGCCGCTAGCCCAGGTTTACCCACTCTTTTATTTTTCATAGCATGAATCATTTCAAAAGCCACCAAAACATTGTCTGTAATTAGCCTACCCGGCACAAAAGCAGATTGAGAATCTGATATTATATTAGGCAGGAGACACTTTAACCTATTAGCTAGGACTTTAGACACTGTCTTATAAAGGACATTACACAAAGCAATAGGTCTAAAATCACTAACATAAGCAGGATTTTCATGTTTAGGAATAAGCACTACCAATGTATCCGTAAGGGTATCAGGAAAAATACCATCTCTCAGCCATTTGGTGCAGCCTGCTACAACATCATCTCCAACAATGCTCCAGCACTTCTGAAAAAATGCAAGGTTCAAACCATCTGGACCTGGTGCTTTATCAGGGTGCATCTGAAAAAACTGCTTTTTTAATTTCTTCTTTCGTAAAAGGCTGAAGAAGACTAGCATTGTCTTTCTCAGACACCCGTCGATCCACAACATCAACAATCTAGTCACTGTCAACGGCTGCATTACTACCCTGGAAAATGTTAGAGAAATAACCCTCTAACATCTGTTTTAACTCAACAGCCTCAGACACCCATTCACCCCTCTCATTCTTAAGCGCAGAAATATGATTTCGTTTTCTTCTTGCGTTAGCTTTGGCATGGAAAAATTTTGTGTTGCGGTCCCCAAACTTCAGCCAAAAAGTTTTTGCACGATGGCTCCATTTTAACTCCTCTTGTTCCAAAATTGAGTTATATTCGTTCTTGAGATTTTGGACCTGTTGGGAAAACTGCTCCACACTATCCCTGTGACTTGCAAGCTCTCTCTCCAGAAACAACTTTCTGTCAGCCAAGTCCCCCCGTCTCTGTCTACCCCACTCTTTCAGTCTACTGCAACAAGACTCCTTCTTCTCCATTAAATCTGTCACTCCCGACACTGCCCAACCCTTCCTAACTACCTCAAACACCTTGTTATCTAACAACCAACAGTTCTCGAATTTAAACTTCTTACTTCTCCATCCATTAAAATTTTTTTCCAAATCAATCAAAAGAGGGGAATGATCGGAGACAGGAGCAATAAGGGTATACAGAAAAAAAATTGGGAAAGCAGAGAAGAAATGAGGACTACCCATACCTCTGTCAAGCTTTTCCTTAACCCATCGATTGCCATCTCTATAACGTTCCCAAGTGAAAATAGACCCCTCCGACGGCAGGTCCGTAAGGTTGCAATCCATGATAGCTGCTTTAAAACCTTCAATAAGATAACTCGGGTGAGAACCCCCTCTAACCTTCTCCGACTGATGCATCAAATCGTTGAAATCTCCTGCAATCAACCACGGCTTTGCTGGAGGAAGATCTCTGTGCAAGAGACGAAGAAGTCTCCAAGAGTCTGGGCAACGCCCTCTCTCTGGAAACCCATAAAAACCGGTGAATAAAAATTCCTTCTCCATAGGCCCATGAACAGATAGGTCTATGTAGTTTTGACTATAACTCCTTATTTGAACTTTGATCTCTTCAACCCATAACACAGCCAGTCCCCCTCCGCGGCCCAAACGATCCACTACAAAACACTCTGCAAAACCCAGTCTCCTCCTCAGCTCTTCCATTCTATTTCCATGCACCAACGTTTCCATTAAGAAGATGAGACAAGGCTTATAAATGATAATTAAGTTGTTGAGATAACGAACTGTACGAGGGTTGCCCAAACCTCTACAGTTCCAGCTTAAGATTTTCATGGCTCCCGGCTGCTTTGCTTAACAGGAGCAGCCGATAACATAGTTCCATTAGCCAACAGCTTCTGGGATTTTTCTTCACCTGGATCCACTTCTATAGAAACAGATGAAGTTTGTGTATGGGTCTTCCTGGGCCTCTTCTTTCCCTCGTCCAAGCCCAAAGGAGAGTCTTCTAACCCCAAGCCCATTGCATTTTCATTATTCATTTTCCCCACGTGATCCAACTTCTCAATTACTAGCGTCTGTCCTTCAAACCTTCCTTCCCTGGCATATCTGTTATCTCCCGATGAAATAGGCCATTTAAAATTTTGAGTAGGGATACTTCCCTTATCAGAATCTTTTCCCCCTTTCTCAACCGTGAAAATAGGAAGTGAAGACCCAGTCTCATCCCGCAACCAGTGACTGACCACAGAACTACTCCGGCGAGGTTGAGCTTTAATGCTCTCATCCCACTGCAATGGAAGCTCCATTCCCCCCGGCTGAGTTCTTAGGATACAGAAACTTTCCACATGGCCCAGTCTACCACACAGGTAGCAAATATTCGGCAGCCTCTCGTATTTAAACTTAACAAAATGGTCACTCCCATCCATTCTGATAATCTTCTTAAAACGCAGAAGAGGTTTTTGAATATCCACTGTAACTCTCAGTCTCATGAAACTGTTAACTTTTCCCACTAACACCTTTGAATCGTATTCCACAAAATGCCCTATTAAACTCCCAAATTTTTGTGCCATTTTGACATTCATGAAACCAGAAGGCAGTTCATGAACTTGCACCCAAAAGTCACAGAAATTCAAGGGGACATGTGTAATATTTTCTCCTGGATGGAGACGATGAAATACTAATAAATGGCGATTAAATGTCCAAGGAGACCCAGCAACGACTCTAACTACATCACACTCATAAAAGAAACGAAACACGAATTTACCATCCTCTATCTGAGATATGTTAACGCCTCCCAGAGGATGCCATAAATCAGCCATGGTGTTTCTCATATGTTCGAAACTAATGGTCGATGCAGTAAGGAAACGACCTACCAGAATAAAATCGTTCAGATCATTTTTCACTGTATCCCCTTCCAGATCTTCCAACCTCCATCCCTCCTCCTCATCTTCTTGAATACGTAGTTGAGCCAGATCATCCTCCATAGGACACAACCCGACACGAAACCAGGAAGAAGCTGTTACGTGTCACCACTGACCGACAGAGCTACACGAAGCACAAACCAGAGCTACAGAGAGCACAAACCAGAGCTACAGAGAGCACAAACCATGACATTAACTTAAAATATCTTTTAAGCGGGGCATGGAGTTAGGTACCTTAAAACTGAAGAACTCAAACTTATGGAAGAGACATCTCGCCCATGTCCCTTGCGGTGGCGGAAGTCCCTTGTAAGCTCAGAACACAACTAACAGAAAGCAAACACAGTTGCCCAAATAGGCACTTTGATTGGATTATTACCAGTCTTGAGGAACAAACAATAACTAGTTATAGCAACTGTGCACTGTCCAAAACCACAAACTACTCCAGCAATATCTGCTAATGAACCAAAGCGAAGAAACCCATTTTCAGTTGGATAATAGAACCATGGCACTGTTCGCCTCCATTTCCAAATAATCCTTTCCCTTTTAACCTTACACAAAACCTCAACTATAGAAATAAGCAGTGCCAGAATTGACACCCCCAAACATATTGGAAGAAAAAGAGAGTTGTGCTGGGATGATAGCTGATCAAATACCACAGATGCAAGTTCCACAATGAAGTTTGCAATAAGAAAGTCCAATCCAGAACCTTATAGTGTAAAAAATTGATGAAATAAACTTCATTACCAAGAAAATAATTAACTTAATTTTAATATTGAGTTAGAAATACCTTAATATTGAGTTAGAAATACCTTAGACTTAATATATAATTCGCCCATGTATTTGTCTATTTTCCTTAAATTTGCCCATTTATTTGTCTATTTTCCTTAAATTTGCCCATGTATTTGTCTATTTTCCTTAAATTACCTGTCTACTTGGCTTTTTTTTTTTTGCCTTCACTAGCCTACGCAATATGTTTTGTTTAGTTTTCAACTCTGTATTAGGTAGAATGGGTTGAATAGAACAAAATTCTAGTTTGTAGAGGTCTATTTAAAAAAAAAAAAGAAGAAGAAGAAAAGTAGAATGAGCACTATGAGAAAAACTAAAAAGTGCGTGTAAGGGCCAAGCGAAAAGAATTATCCAAGCAGAAAGAGCAAATTAGGTAATAAGCCTATTGTATAAAAAGCTATGCATAAAATTGTACAATTAAAATAGTAATTCAATGTGCATGTATGTGGTGTGTGCATATCTGGACTGTTGGATGGATGGAATGAGTATAATCCGACAGTTCATATGCGTATGCATTAAATTACAGCTCCATAAGATTATAAATTAAAATCCATGGAAAGAAAAACCAAAAAGGACCAAAAGAAAACCTCTGCAAGAACAGTAAGGTATTAGTACAATATAGTTCATGGTATAGTTAATAATATAGATTAAAGGTTTGACCTTGCTTTTGTAGCGTGATTCTTTGGGTACCTCAAGGTTGTCTTGACAACTAAAGAATTCAGGGGTTCCAGAACTGTGCTCCATTCTTATAGCTAATTAATAACAATGGATCGAAAAGTAGTAATATATATCTTCCCCATCCATTGAGGATATGGATTCGTTTCAAATTTTAATTCTTGAGCTAGGAACAAGTAGGGTGAATATATTGATATATAGTGATTTTACCAGGCATATTCTAGGCAATAGGAGTGGGGGCTTCAGCAATGATATAATCGCCAATTGTGTTCAATAATGTTGAACCCACGTTTGGACATTTTGAAAACTTGCATTTCAAGTATGATAATTCAAAGGAATGTGATTTTAAGCTATAATTTGGTGCTTGTTTAGTATTATGACACTTCAGATTCTACCCGCAAAGGTCATCTCAAATCTTCTTTGAAATAGCCAAATCTCCCAATAACGCTTCTGATTTCTTTTTCGTGAGGAGATTTGGCTGTTTCGAAGAAGAATTGGATATTCTTCTTTGAAATGGCCAAATTATCAAGTCTCGATCTGCTCTATGCATGCCTTCAACAATCAACACAAAGTCATCAACTTGGTTATAGAAGAACAAAAATGTCCTTAAAATATTCAAAGAAAAAATAAGAATAGAAAAATAAATTATATTCTAAAACTTGGTTAATCATGTTACAATGCTCGAGCAGCTGCCTCATACATAAACCTCAAAAAATTGAATATTTTCATATTAGTAGATATGGTGCTGCGAATTTTAATCGCTAAACATTATTTTTACAATGTCAAAGGTGACCAAATAGTAATTAAATAGTAGTACATCAGTAATTAATATTTGAATCCTGAGTTCAATTAATTGAGGTTGTACAAATATAATGGCTCATGCCTGCTCAAATATGACAAAAATAAAAATAAATAAAAATGTTAATCCATACTCCTCATCTACATCTGGTCTCAAGCATATCTACATGTTCCATGACCTGCACATAAAAGATTAAAGAAAAATTAAAAAAATAAATAAATAAAGCCTTGTTATTATAAAAAAGAAAAAGAAAAAGAAAAAAAGAAAACCCTATTATTTAAATATGATTCTCTTGCCTAGACTTGTGTGCGATAAGATTTATACACCAATTCAATGGTGAATTGCCGCATAAGTGGTTATAATAAAATGTAATGGTTACTTGATAGCGACCTTTTTAATCAGTTTTGCTAATTTAGTAATACACTGAATTAGTGTATAAGCCTTCTCATATACTGTAGTTAGTATGAGATTCACGGACAGGATGAAGACAAGAAAAAAAGGAAGCAAAACTTACTTGGATCAGAAGTGGTGAGAACAGCGGTATAAGAGAAATCACAGTTGAAATCATTTTTGCCATGGGTTTGATAAAAGGAGTTCATGGCAAATGATGCATGAGACCTTACATTGTTTGGATCAAAACATGCACCGCCAGCTTGAATTGGCTTGCAATCCACACCTTGGCTGCACACGTAGTCTATGTTTGCTTGTAATTGTTGATCACTCGCTTCTGCTTTTGGCACACACCATTTCTTCCCTGGCCCTGCTGGATTTGGATTTGGACGTGGAGTTGGTCGATTGCCCTAATTGCATATATTTCAAAAAATAAAAAAAAATCAATTCTAATGGACAATGGAAAATATTAAAAGAGGAAACTTCATGTCTAGGTCTGGCGCATGAAGAGGCTTATACACCAATTCAATACACTATTGAATTAGTGTATAAACCTCCTCAGATATCGGGTCCATACAAACAAGGAATTACCTGCGGAGTACGCATGATCCCAACATCATAAACGGGAGTAAAATCAGGTCTAAACAAACCCCAATTCTTCTCAGCAGAAGTTCCAGGTTTAAGATTCTCATTAAACAAAGCAAATATGTAAGTGTCAAATTTCCTGTTAGGCATCAAAGGGGTACCCCTCCCAGAAGTTACATGCCCAATCAAATTCCCATTATAAGCCACCGCGTGCTCCACCGTGCAAGCCGGCTGATTTGGGTCACCGGCGGATGGCCAACCGGTCTCGGCTATCATAATGTCCACGTCAGCATATCCCATTGCTTTGATGGCAGAGAAGACAGCATCCATCATAGAATCAAACATGTTAGAATAGTTAATTTTGGTGTATCTATCATAGATGCCACGGTTTGGTTGGAAAAGGGCATAATTGGAAATTTTGGGTGCCCAGCTAAAATATGGGTATGGGTTAACCATAAGAGGTGATTTTGTTTCACGTAGAAATTGTAGCATTGGTGCAAATATTGTCTTTTGGTAGCCTGGCCTTATCCTTGCCGTACTCGGTGGCACTGAGTGGTAAAGGATTCCAAGTGTGTGAGGAGTTGATACCTGTATCAAATTCAAGCATCATTAACACGCTAATTATAATCATAACATGATGTATTATTGTTAAAGGGATCATAAACGGATCTAACCTTAATATCCCAGATGCCAGCCCTAACAAGAGCATGGTGAAGGGTCTTCATGCAAGGAACAAGATGAGCAATCCAATCTTGATTAGCAGACATTAAGATTTCATTGCCAACGGCAATATGAGTAATCTTTGTCTGAGGATAAAAAGGTTTAATATGTTGGTCAACCCATCGGCGGGCATTTTTAATATTGGAAAGAGCTGGAATATCACCGTTACCGACAGTAACTATAACTGTAATTCCGGTGTTGGCAAAAGCTCTAAGAATGTCAGGATTTGTGTCAAAGATTTTAATGCTATCAATAATTGTCTGTGTTTTGAGGAAGTTAGCCACCTGTGCCGGCGGCGGAAGGTTGTTGGCTATTGTTCCATAGTTGACACCAATGGCCCAAGTGGTGGCGGAGATGTGGAGGACGGTGGTGGTGAAGAGGAGGAGGAGGGCTGTTTTGGTGGGAGAGGGCATTGTTGTTGATATGGAAAATGAAATTAAAGCATATGAAAATTGATTATATATACAAAAAACAAAAGGATAAAATATTAAGATTGAGGCAGCTATTTTTGAGAAGAAAATTTTAGAATTAAGGTGAAGAAAATTATACGAAAACCAGCTGGTTGGTATTTAATCCTCTTGACCTCTTTTCAAGGAGCATGACATTCTGGAATAGTATATCTTTTTTATGTGTTTAGAGTTAATATCTTAATTATAGTTATGGCATTATTGGATTTTAAATCAATTGGTTCAATAAATTTAAAAAAGTTGGACCGAATATTTTAACAGAAAAAATTTATCATTTATAACAAATTAATTAATAATTAGCATGATAAAACAGCAACGGCTTTAATTTCCTTGTTCATACAATTAATCCAAATGAATGGTGATGAAATTAAATAGATAAGATTGATACGAACAAACTAAATTTACTAATTAATTAATTTTATCGGTGTTACAGATTTATAGGAAAAGTGCAGCAAAATTGGTGGTGGAGAAAATGGTTTTGTTCCCGTCTACAGGCTTTACGTGTTGGTTACAGATCATTTCTGCAGTCAAAAACTTTGAAGCACACGGTATTTGACGGTAGTTAATATTTATGTACTGCGCTTGGGTTTTCTAGGACGCGTTTGTTTATGTTCGAAATTAGATGGCACTTGTAAAGTATGTGGCTTTGTTTCATTTCGTAAAGTGCTAAAGCAGCAAACACGGCCACCTCATCATTTTTCTTTTTCAAACATTAAACAATTTTCGGAGGGTTCTAATTACTTTTTTTTTTTTGGGTTAAAGGGTTCTAATTACTTTAGTAAAGATATGTTTGGTCTTTATAAAATTCTTTTGGCTTCGCACAAACAAACGCGGCCGACGCGGCAAATGGGGACAGAGCTAATGGTTGACGGTGGAAAAAAGAATTCATGCCCTTGAAAGTCGAAACGCGCATTACTTTGCGGTTAGTCCATTAATTTATTCTATATTACTTTTCTTTTCTCTTTTTTTTATTATTTTAATTTATTTGATATTTAAAATCTCTGATTAGAAAAAAAATAATAAAATATAAGTCAAAAAATCATGAAAGGATAAGTTGGTTCCTCTTTTAACGGGAACTGGATTCAAATTTTATAAATATTTAGAATGAATTATTTCACTTTAATTTATTCAGTATGAATTTGAATTGATAAAAAATTAAGAATAAAATTTGAGTTCTGGTTAATTAAAAATATTAATAGACACTTAAACATTTGAACTAAAAATGCGAATAATTTATATAAAAAATGATGATTTAAAGTTTGTTAAAAAGAATTATTATATTTTAGTTATATAATGCAATTAATAAATATCACAAATTTACTTTATTTTACCGGAAATGAAAATTCACTAAATCGCTAAAAACTGAGGAAAAGAGAATGGGTATCCTTTTTATGAGGCCCTTAATTTTATAAAAGACATGATAAACATTTCTTCAAAACAATTCTTCTCAAATTATGATTTTTTTCAAAATAATTCTTCTAAAATTGGGATTTTGCACTTGGATAAAATATTAATTTATATTTTAATGATTCAATTATTCAATAGTGGTAATAGTTAAATAATAATCAAGTACTGCATATAATTACAGCTCTCCTCAAACTGCATAAGAACTGAAACTGGAAACTTCTTCAAATTGAATTATGAAATAGTAAGCTTTGATCCTCTCTGCCAATGCTATTTTTAATGTATTTGTGCTTCTCAATGCTAGGGCATCGAACAATCCCATTTCAAATGTACTTGCATGTGCCATGGCCTGAAAATATATATATATATGAACAAGAATAAACTTTATAATAAAAGAAGGGGAAAAAATATCTGACCATATTTTATATTATTATGTGAACAATTGAATTAGAGCACAATCTGATTAAATATTTAAAAAAAATGAATAAAAGATGAATTTGCTGCCCCATCAACGACAATTAGCTGGCAAAATCACTTCAAACTTAATTTTAGGTTTTATTTAGTACAATTAGCAGCCAAATTAATTATTCTGTTTGATCATTATAATTAAGAAAATCTTTTTCCTCTTTTTCTTTTTTCCAAAATTACTATCTAACATAAATTTATATTCCAATCTTATAGTATATCATTGTATATACAGTTCTACAATTAAAGTATAAATAAAGAAAACAAAAGGGGGACTTACTGGGGTCAGAAGAAGTGAGGAGGCCGGTGTGAGAGAAGTCGCAATTGAAGTCATGGGCACCATGGGTTTGGTAGTAAGAGTTCATGAGAAAAGAAGCATGAGACCTAAGGTTATTTGAATCATAACATGCACCGCCTGCTTGTGTTGGCCTGCAGTCCACTCCTTGCCCACACACGTACTCTATATTGGCTGCCAATTGTTGATTGCTTGCTTCTGCCTTCGCCACGCACCACCTCTTCCCACTTCCCGGTCTCGGCCGTGCACCACCACCCTGCGTTTTGGATTTTAAAAGAGAATAACTAATCATTCATTATCGAGAAAGTATAAAATCTGATTTTGGTGCATTATCAAGACATGAACACATTGTGCATGTGACGAAACTTTTTAATTAACATTTTGGTAGTAATTAAGCGTAATTAGTACTAATCATACATGCTATACTCAGTCTTTACATGTGATTATTTAGTAAACTGATTTATTTATGTATAAAAAGACACATCTGCTTATTTGGCTGCAAAGAAATATGGGAGATGAGTTAAAAAAATGGAGAATTCAAATATAAAAATAAAAATACTAACCTGTCCGTTGCGGGTAAGCCCAATATTATAAACCGGGCTAAAATCCGATCTGAACAACCCGAAATTTCTCTCTGCTAATGGACCAGGTTTAAGATTTTCATTAAACAAGGAGAAAAGATAAGTCTCGAACCGCCGGTCGGGCATCAAGGGTGTACCCTTTCTCTGGGTATCGCGCCTGACCAAAATGCCATTGAACCAAGCTGCATTGGCCGTAGTACATTCCTGTTGGCCCGGGTCGCAAAGAGTGGGCCAACCGGTCTCGCCCACCACAATATCCACATCACCGTAGCCTAATCTTTTCATAGCCGAATAAACAGCATCCAACATTGCATCATACATGTTATAGTATGTAATGCCAGTGAATCTATCAAGTACTCCCTTGTTGGGCTTGAACAGAGCATAATTGGCCATGTTTGGTGAGTAGCCAAAATACGGGTATGGATTAACCATGAAAGCTGATTTGGTTTCTCTTAAAAACTGGAGCATTGGTGCAAAGATGGCCCGGTCGTACCCTCGCCTGAACCGCCCTTCACTTGGTGGCTCCGAGATGGAGAGTATGCCAAGAGAATGCGGTGTTGTCACCTGTTTAGTATTAGAAAACAAATTTCAATTAAGCTTTTAATATATAATTATTTTTTTTAGTCTTAAGTAAAATCTTTATCTTAAAATAAATAAATAAATAAAGACATCAGTTAGATTTAGAACAAGACAGACAAATTAGTTGGGACAGGTTGGGTTCCAATTCCAAAGACTTGAAAGACCAAAATTCAAAGAGTTTAAAGTAAAATTCCAATAATGTCCTTTCTTTAATTTAAATACATATTAAAGAAAATGAGTTGAATAATGAGTTTTAATAAATTTCATAGATCCATCAGCACCAATACAACACAAGGTAAATCTGAAAACTAAAGCAGTGCAAAATAAAGATTCTATGAAAAAACTAAATAAAATGGACACACCTGAATTCCTTTAAATCCAGCAGAAACAAGAGCATTGTGAAGGCTCCTCATGGCAGGAACAAGATTAGAAATCCAAACCTTGTTAGCAGTAGCCATGATTTCATTACCGACAGCGATTCTGTTAATCCTAGTCCGAGGATAAAACGGTCCAATATTATCAGCAACCCATTTGCGAGCATTATTTATTTTGGCAAG
This sequence comes from Excoecaria agallocha, assembly GCA_037975025.1. NCBI lineage: Eukaryota > Viridiplantae > Streptophyta > Magnoliopsida > Malpighiales > Euphorbiaceae > Excoecaria > Excoecaria agallocha. The sequence continues at coordinate 4,154,639 of CM075815.1, read as the reverse complement.
CGCAGGAATATCGCCGTTGCCGATGGTGACAGTAACAGTAATGCCAGTGTCGGCAAAGCCACGAAGAATATCTGGATTTGTATCGAATGTCTTGATGCTATCAATTATTGTTTGAGTTTTCAAGAAGTTGGCCACCTGAGACGGTGGCGGCAGGTCGTTAGCAAGAGTGCCGTAGTTTACTCCGATGGCGGAAGCAGTGGTGGAGAGGAGGAGAAGAGAGGAGATCAGGAGGAGCAGGTGGTGGGTTTTGGAGTTCATGTCTGGGATCCGTGGCGTGAAAGGAGAAAGAATGAAGGATGGATTTGGGTTTCCGCTTTGCAGTGTTAAATGATGAAATCTTGAAAGTGACATCTTTAATTATCTGTAAAATCCTTTTTCTCTGTCACCGCTTTAAGTTTTAGGAGACTTTTATAATTATTGGGTTACGCGGGTTGGACTCAAGATAAAGCAAGTAAGGGCCCTATATAGTGTATGGAGTCCATATATTTGGGTATTTCAAAATTAATATCCAACCAAAGTCCATCGACAGTACGATGGTTAGCTACTAAAAAATCCAATACGTATAATTACATGTCAATGCAATTAAAAAATCAAAAAATACAAAAACTGTCTAATTTAAGACTACGCATAAAATATAATATATGATAAAACGGAAATTTTAATTAAAATGTAAAAATTATCTTTATAAACTGCATATATATTAAAAATTACGTAAAAGAGCCAATTAAATATTATTTTTTAGCTGCTAATAAACTAGATATTAAGTTCAATTTCAAATCTATTAATTATAATTTTAAAAAATTAAAGTATATGCCTGCTCGAACTGACTAATTGCATATATCTTGGTTTGAATTCAATTTTTACTATCGATTCAACAATTTTTTCTATTTTTTCGGCCCCAACGTAGGAGCTATATTATGTATTTTAAATTGGTTTTGAAGAAAAAAATACTTCTATATTTATTTAAAAGACTGCTAATTAAGTACCATATGGTACAAATATTTATGAGTATTTTTGGTTAACTGAAAAAATAATTCAAAACTAAATTGATTTTAGATTAAATAAATCAAAATTTTAGGGTTATAGTTTTTACTTTAAAAATTAGTTAATTGATTTGTATATATTTTATATATTATATTTTAATTTTTATACTTAAATTTTTTAATATTTTTTTAATTTATAAATATTAGGATATATAGCTTTCTAAAATAATATTATAATATATATTCTTAGTAAATAAATATTAAATTATCTTTTTATTATAATATTATATTCATCACATGTGCATAATTAGCACTCTAATATTAATTTCATATTAAATATATTAAATCCTTATAATTAATTATGAAAATGTTGATTTCTTTTGACTTTTTAAGGATATTATATTTGATTTGTTTTTTTCATTTCTGGAACATTTTTATCTATTAAAAATAACATTACAAATTCTATAATTTATTAAGCCTATATGTTAAAATTTTTAATGATTAATTCATAAATTAATCTAAAAAATTAATTAAAAATTAAAATTGATATACTAATTAATCGAAATTAATGAATTAATTAATAAAATTATTAATCATTCTCACTCCTGTACAAAATTATCTCTATAATTGTTAAAAAAAAGGTGTTGAAATGCAATTTTTCCCCACATTTTTCAGCACCTATAGGATATAGGAGCGTGTTAAATAATTTAAGAAAAAAAGTAGGGTTGGGAATATATTTCGAAGTAACTTTCTACGTATGTGCGCCTTTATAGGCGAAGTTAGACTGTAAACTTTTTTTTTTAAATTAAAAATCATTTTAAAACAATTTATGGACTTTGGGGTTGATGGCCACCCCACTACCTTATTCGATTCTTGGGACTTTTTTAGAAATAGGATTATTTTAAAATTTATTTATCTGAATGGTGTGAATTATTCCCATTCTTGCAATGACAGACCGCGAGAATAGGTGAACAGTAGCTTAGAACGTGAGAAAGCTGGATTGTGGGGTTAATTTCCATTCTCGTAGCCTGTTGCTGCGGTAATGGGAGAATCTCTGACACCCATTACCGCAACTATAGGCTACGGTAATGAGCAGGGTCATCATTCCCACGTTGAACATAAATTTTGCCTCGCTTTGCCTCTCTATATATACTTTGCCTCGCTTTGCCTCTCTATATATATCAGTGGCCGAAGATTAAAACATGAATGGCCGAAGCGTGAATAAATTTTTTAGCTATAGCCGAAAAATGATATATTATCAAAAAAATTTAATGAGATAAGAATTCAAGAGAGAGTCTGTGAAGAAATATTTGGTAAAAAAATATTGTTTAGTATTTACAATATTATTGAAGTAAATAAATATTTTTGTTAATATTTATTATATTTATTTAATTTTTGCAGATATTAATTCAAATATCAGACTATGAAAGGAGTATAATGCACATGAATAGAAGATTTTTGGAAAGGTATTTTTTTAAATTTAAATGTAATTAAATAATTTTTTTATTAATAGACACTTATTAAATTTTTTTTAAAAATAAATTAATTTGTCATAATATAAGTAAAAAATAAGTAAAAATAATAAATAAAAAAGGACGCATGAAGCTCTATTTTTTGTGCTTGCAAACCCTATCAGCTTGTCATTATTTATTTCTTGTTAATATTTATTATATTTGTTTAATTTTTGCAGATATTAATTCAAATATCAGACTATGGAAGGAATATAATGCACATGAATATAAGATTTTTGGAAAGGTATTTTTTAAATTTAAATGTAATTAAATAATTTTTTTTATTAATAGACACTTATTATAAATTTTTTAAAAATAAATTAATTTGTCATAATATAAGTAAAAAATAAGTAAAAAAAGAAGCATGAAGCTCTATTTTTTTGTTGAACAAACCCTTATCAGCTTGTTATTATTATATATAAATGAAAAATTAAAAAAAAAATAGTAGTTGAATAATCTAAAATTAATAATATTGTAATTTTAAATAAATACGTTAGTTTTAAAACAAGATTATTTTAATTTTAATTTATTTATGTATTTGTTATATTTTACTAGATATTTATTATAATTTGTAAAAAAATAAATTAATTTATCGTAATAAAGCATGTTAGATAAATGTTTGTATTTATTTCAATTACAGATAATTTAAAAATGTCAGCATATGCGGAATTTTATTTGCACATGGGTGGACAAATAAGTTATGGAGTTGCAGGCTTTCAATATGACATATCGGATCCAAATGCAGTTACAAAGAGATTGAGGCTTAGAAATAAGCCAACTCTTCCTGAATTAAAACATAAAATTCATGTTAAGTTGGGTTTAGGTGTAAACGTAGTCATTTCAAGAATTATATACAAGAGTCCGCTGTACAACCGAGGATCATTATGTTGGATGTCAGTGGATATATCTGATGATGATGACGTAGACATGATTTATGAAAAATTAAGGGAATACGATGATTATAATATAGTAGAATTATGTAATGAAGTGACTGAGATGAATACAGGAGGTTATATATCAACGTATGGAATGACTGATCCGGTTAGAAATGAGAACTTGTGCAATGCAACAGTCGAGGCTACGCAACAGTGCTTTGAAAATGATGCTGGCCCCAGTCAACCAACACAACCAGTTTGTGGCCATGATATTGATATTTTTTCTCAATCTAATTACTGTGAGTTTTTTGGTGATGAAGTTCGTAATATGGATGAAAGTGAACAACGACGATCGGTTAGCCAGCAAGGAGTAGCCTGCCCTAGTCGGCTAAGGCAATCAGTTAGTCGTCGCGATGGTGACTTACTTGTAAGAGATGCAGATGACAGCTCACGTCAAGGTCATTTACGCCGATCATGTAGCCATGTTCCTAATGCTAGGATGAGTCAGCCGAGAGGGTTAGTTACACAACAGCTTGATGTTTGTATGAATCAGCCAAGGAGATCAATGAGCGAGTTCCTAGATTCAGTGATTAGTCAACCTAGAAGGTCATTCAGTCGAAGTGTTGGTGATTTTTTTAGCAAATCCATATTTGCTAGGAAATCACGAGGTCAAATTGCAGAATAGAACTATCGGCGACAATCAGTTGGTCCTAGTCAGAGCACACAGTCAGTAAGACGACAAGATGGTGAAGATATCAGAAATGAAACATCAATTGATTTGGCAGGCGACGATTATTATCACGACAGTCCAGTTAATAATGATTATGTCTCACCTAATGATGATGATGCGGCTATTACAGCAAACCTAAGTGCCGAAAGTGATGACTCTGATTTCGAAGCTGGCAATGAATCTTCGGGTACGCAATATGTCAGTCCGTTAGCATCAGTTCAAGTTAGCGGATCAGAAAATAATGCTAGCTTTAACTTTCCATCAGAACACTATACAGCTATTAATTTTGATGCATCACAAGTTGAATTGGACCATGGTGGACAGTTTGGTACATGGGATGGTACATCAGAGTTATCAAAAGGTTTGGTATTCAACAGCAAAGATGAGGTGAAGTCTTGCGTCAAAAAATACTCAATCTTGCGAAATGTCAATTTTAGAGTCGTTGAAGCTAAAACAAAATTATGGGTTGTTAAGTGTGCAAATGCTGATAGTGGATGCAAATGGAGGTTACGAGCATCTAGTCTAATATATACATAAAATTACTTTAAAAATCAATGGGTGTCACTTACTGCTGCTTCATACGACGCTCCTTCAGGGGTTATCCACCGTCTTGTTCTAAGTATGTACCACTGCATGTATTGTGATCTTATATGCAATGGATCCCTAAGGATAGGACCACTTATAACCCTTTGCAGTCGATTATTCCATTCGAATATGAAATTAGAAAATTTCATCTCCCAATTATGGTCATAATTTTCTCTCAATTCAATTGAATGTAAGCTATCATCAATTAATGGTGGACCGGGTATGTGTTGATCCATGCCAAATTGACGAAGATATCGATCTGGATGGTGCCACTCGATGATATTAAAACATATCAAAGGGACGATTGATCTCCAAATTTGTTGTCCATTTGTGCAATATGGCGGCAACAGATGTATAGCATGCTTGTATGGTTCCCAATCAAACTAAAGAAATGTAAATAATAAGTACATATAGTTTAATCAATATAAATACACATTATTTATTATAATTACATTTTAAAAATATCATATTATTACCTCATCTGCACGTTCAGTGTCTAACTCGACTCGAAATCTATGCACATCTTTTCTATTATTAATGGTTAGATCAATAGGATATCGCCACCTAAAATTGAATAATTCATTGCTCTAGCATAATATTAAATTGAATTTAAAAATATATATGTATATATTCATTTTAAAATTAATTACTTTATTTAAATTAAACAATATATTAATTTTACCTATACCCATATGGCATCCTCTGATCCAGCATAACTTCATCTCTAAAAGGCGGACGAAACTGGGGCAATCTTTTCCATGCCTAAATCTGCAATAATTGTTGATATCCACCAATTCCGTGACAATCTAGCCGTGTACCGCGACACAACTCCCTATACAGCCATGCTAAACAAGCTGAACCCCAGCTATAATTGCCCACCTCATCTAAATCCTCTAACAGGGAAAGCCACATAAAATGTATAAAATTGTTAGATTGACCTGGAAACAACAACCCACCAATGCAACGTAATAGCCATGCACGTACATAGCATTGAATTTGATAATCAGTTGCATCGGGTGGAAGAAAATCAAAAGTTATCGACAACCAAGTCATTTTAACAGATCTTCCTCTTATAGCATCATCGGGTGGGATTTGTCCTAGAAGCTGGCAACAGACAACTCGCCAATCAAATACTAGACTGCCCGTCACCGGACGCCCTTCAATTGGTAAACCAGTTAGTATTTCAATATCTTGCAAAGTGATGGTGGTCTCACCAACTGCGAGGTGAAATGTGTAAGTCTCCGGTCTCCACCTTTCTATAAGAGCAGTCATTAAATTCATATTTACCTGCATTACCCCAATCTGAGACACTTCATAAAATTCAGTCATCCTCAAATACGGTATAATTCTTGGGTCAATGTTCATGTAATGGGACTCTACACTACCTCTTCGAGCAAATAAGACATTACGTGCCACCTGATACATATAAATTAAACGTCATAAATATATGTAAGCTAATTTGCAGTTAAATAATTCGTAGAACAAGAATATTACATTATTATTCCAAACTGCGTTACCGCGATGTTTATCTTTCAATTTTAATAAATCATCTATGCGGGGTCCTGGATTTATAAAATATTGATTTTGCAACTGCTCCATATATTTTTATCCTGCATTTAAATATAACAACAAAAAAAAATTAATAAATATGTAACTAAGTAAATATCACATAAATTTAAATATTAATTACAAAATATCAATAAAGTGACATTCAATACAAATTCATTTATTATTTAAATAATTATATTACATACATAATATTTTTAACGGCATAATATATCAAATTAAAATATAACTAACATAAAATTATAAATTATAAATACGTTAACATAATTTTAACTATATAAAATTTCTTCTAAATTTCATTGTACATTAAAAACGATAATATATTATATTATTAACATTTATTTTAACTAAGATAATATTAATAATACTTATAATAAATAATCAATATATTTTCTATTATTTTAACTAAGATAATATTAACCATACTTATGATAAATATTCTGAATATTAATATTTTCTATTATTATTATTTTATTATTACAATCAACATTCAATATATTATAACAAATTAAATCTACATTTCAAAATCTAACATAATAAATTAATATATCAACATACTATTCTTGATAATTTTACAATAAATTTTACATTAACACTTTCTAAATAATTAAATAAATACAAATATATATATATATATATATATATATATATATATAATTTTTATTTACATATAAATATAAATAATTATAACTAATATAAATTTACCTTGATATATTATAGAAGAGGAGAAGCAAAATCACGGGAGAAGCAAAACCAGAGGAGAAGCAAATCAACAAGGCAAAGAAGGAGAACAGACCAAAAAAAATTAACGCAAATGAAGGCATTTTGCCACTTAAATATCGAGCTCCCATGCAAAATTTCCTGTTCAGCGTGCATTGAAGAGGCAGAAGACCGCCTATTCCCGCAGTGGACTATTGCGGGAATGGGTGGTCGTCTGACGCTCCTCTGCTGCCTCGTCGTCCACGCCATCGATGACCGTTCCATTCCCGTAGGCTGACATTGCGGGAATGGGACGCCCACACCCTTTTCCCAATTAATCTCTCACACACACCATTCACACAAATAAGTTTTAAAATAACCCTATTTCTAAAAAAGTCCCTCGATTCTTCTTCTTTTTTTTGTCACATTCAGTTTTTAAATATTTATTTTAAGAAAAAACAATTTGATCCGAAATTACACCATTAATAAATCACTGCCAATAAATAACTACACATTTTTCAGGGACTTTTTTTATAATTAATGCATTTGAAAAAAAATTTGAAAAACTGGTATGATTTGAAAAAAAATTGGGACAATAAATCTTCACAGGCTAACCTTACGAAATCTGGTTTTCCACCACTACTGAGGCACTTGGAGACTAGACAGTGTAAGAACCGAGGCATAGGAAGATAAGACAATGCAGGAGCTGAGGTTCGGTCAGCACTGCCATTTTCGCAGTTGATACTTGCAAAATCAGTCTTTGAATCTGCAAGCGTCAGTTGCAGAAATGCCAGTGTTCGGATGCCTGCAGCTGCTCGTTCCCACGTGTGAACAATTCCACTTCTTCTCTTCTCCAGCATTTTCAGTTCCCTTATAAATATACTTAACCTCCTGCATCTATCTTCCTTAACATTTATCTTCATACTTCCCTTCCAATTTCTAAAGAGAGTGAGCAAGCACAATTTGAAGCTTCCAGCTATTTGAAGACTCTTTTCCAGCATTTTGAAATTGTCTTCTTCAGTATTTTGAATACATATTCGAGGTTTTTTTTTTTTTCATTTTGAAATATAAATAACAGTTTTAGGTATTATTTGTAGAAACTAAAAGTAAAAAAAAATTATATATGTATGACTAAATTTATGCTTTGAAAAAGTTATCTGTTATAATAATTAAATTAGTTTTTTTATGTAGTTAAATTTATATATTGACACAAATGTAGTTAAGTTATTGTTTATTATATTATATTTAAATATTAAATGTAATAAAATATTTAATGCATATAATATGATTATTTTAATATTTTATACCATCGGAATTTTTATTTATTTGTTACCATGTTTGACTTACTTTTTTTGTCATTTAATTAACTTTTAATTCGTATGTAGTTAGTTAGATTTATTGTTTGTTATATATCTCTAATAATTGATTTAGAGTTTATTACGCATATAATTTAATTATTTTAATATTTTATATATTTAAAATTATTGTTTGTTTGTTACTGTATTTAAAGTAGTAATAATTAGTGAAATTTATTATTATTGAAATATAATTATTTTAATTTACATATTGTATTGTATTGTTATTGAAAAAAGTTGGATTATATTAATTTATTATTTTATTATAGATTGTTTAGTAGATAGATCACTTCCAGAGTTAACAATTCATAAATCTAAGACTATGCGTAAATGATCTTTTAATGCTAAAAGGAAAACAACGAGCTGATGTAGTCTGAAAAAATAATGTAATTATCTTTTTACTATTTAATTAATATATATTTATTTATATACATCTATATATATGTCTATTTAATTAAGTCCATCAGCTTTATTTCATCCACCTACTTCGTGAACTTGTATTTTTCATAGTTATTCCTTAAAAATATTATTATTATTATTATTATTATTATCCAATCACAATATTATTATTTTCGAATCAAAACTACTTAAAAAAATATATAATTGTTAAATTATTAATAACTATGTGTTCAAATACCAGCCTTGTAAAATAAAATTTTTAATGTGGGGTTTCTATGGTGCGCATTGTAATTACTAACAAAGTGGCGTAGGCATATCTTGTAAAAAGTAAGAGTCCTTCCAGCCACTCCTCTCATCTCGAAACACTGCCATTATTCTAGCATGATGATCAAAAATAACAGTTATGCCAACATGTTGGGTTACATGTTTTCAAATCAAACAAATGACCAAGCCCAACTGGATTTATTCTCAGACTCAACGACAATAAAAGCAACCGGGAACAACACGTCATTACCATCCATAGAGCTCGCTACTAGAAGTATATGTTAAAATTTTTTAGTTAAGAATGTTTCATCGATCAACAAAATCGGTATAGTGGTTCAGCCTATCAGTGGCTGGTTTAAAACTCTAGAAAATCCTTTGAAATTGCTTTTACAGTAGGGATGTGGGTGTCTTGCAGCAAAAACTTATAAATAGTTCTGGGATTATAATTTTGCAATGCATATAAAAAAGCCGGCAGTCTCTCATACGATTCAATATAATTCCCAAATATAGACTTCAATGCACTCATCTTTGCATACCAAGCCTTACAGTAAGATACCTTGTAATGAAATCGCTCCTTGATAGCAATAATAACAACATCAATAGGTAGAGTTAGATTCTTACTAACCATCCCCATGATGCAATTATGAATAATTTGCGATTCCAATTGTCTGTGACCTTTGGACAAATTACTGGTAGAGAGGTATGAATAGGGTCCTTCAAACCTTGTGATAGTCCAGAAAGGACTTTCCTCATTTTTCATGGCTCCTAACCTCTATTTACATCCAATTTCAGCCTCTATGCACCTCAAAAACAAGTATTTTGGCTTAGGCTCAACAACTTTAAAGTCTACATTTCTCATTATTGAGTATTTTTTATGCAAGATTTATCCTCATCTTTGCTGTTAAACACCAAACCTATTGATAACTCAGAGGCACCATCCCAAGTCTGAAACTACACACCTTGCGACATATCAACTTGTGATGTATCAAAGTCGATGGCAGTGTAGTGTTCTGATGGGAAATTAAAGATTGCCTTGTTTATCTCATCAATGTCATGGAATGATGCTAACGGATTGACATACTGCGTATCGAAAGATTCATGATCATCACCAAAGTCGGAGTCTTCACTTTCTGCACTCATGTTTGCAGTATTAGCCTCAGCATCATCATTAAGTGATAGATATTCACTGTTCATCGCACCATCTTCAAAAGAATTTATGCTTCCTGACTGGTGTCTAGCAAGTGTACTAGATTAGTTAAGTAATATAAGAAAATAAGATTAAGACCCTTTAATATTGTATCTTAGAGATTGTGTATTCCAGATTTTATAGCAAACAATGTGTGAAAGAATTTTCAAGTTTTGAATTGATTATAAATTTACTAATCTAAAATTAACAACTAAACAAATTAACTTAAAAGATACCTATTATAACCCATTTTATTTTTAAATAAATGTTTTCCTTTCTAAATCTAATAATAACTATTAAAATAAATAAATAAAACCAAATCACCCACTTCCCTAACTTCCTTGACTTTTAGTTCCCCATCCGGCTAACACTACACATCCTCCATATATATATCTATATAAAAAAAATCTTTTGAATTCCATTAATAACATCGTCATCTTCTACTCTGTCCCTTTTTAGGTTTCTGCTATTGCAATCTTCATTGTAAGGTAAGTAAATGTAAACCATCTAAGTGATCTATTTACTATTATTATTTTATTTTCTGTTGTTCTACTTCCTTCGGCCAATTTTGATATTTTGCAACAAAAGAATTTAATTCTTTTCTTCTATGGATTATACACTTTAAAAACCTAGGTAATCAAATGGTGTAATTTGCATAATTCCTCTTTGATAAAGTAGATTTTGTCTTTATCTGTAAGAAGGAGAGTCGGTAGTTGAGGATCCGATCGGATGACAGAACCTACAAAACGGAGTGCCTGGTCAGATCCGGGCATTAGCACTTCGAAGCTTAAGTTAGTAACTTTTAGAGAAAGAGTGCTTAAAAAGAGAGTCTCAGATATTCAATACCTGGAGCTATTGTATTTTAGGCTATTTATAGGAGTTCTTTAGAGGGGTACTTGAGTACCTCAGGGAGTGATAACTGACAGTAGGAGCAGGTGAGCGGCAATGTGATAGGGAGCATGTAATACCCCTAATGGTACCATAAGAGGGGTAGATGGTCATTTTATATAAGACAGAGTTTGATTTTGTGGTTAATTAAAGGGAAATTGCAAATTAGGGATATAATTGAAAAGTAAAAGTAAAAGTTTTATGGTAGAAATATAATAAGGGAAAGGTTAGAGGTTAAAGTAAGAAAAAAAATTGAAAGAGGGACCAAGATGAACTTTGCCAAGATATTTGTGAGCCAACCAATAGAATTTAAACAAGTGTAAGGTTATTAAGAGAGAAGGAACATCTGGTTTTTATCTTGGCGACCGGCCATTCTTGGCCAAAAGACTTAAAATATTTTCTTTTATTTTCTTCTCTTTTCGTCCTTTGTGTTTCTTCTCTTCTTCTTCATTTTATGATGCTTCAATGAGGGTTTATGTAAAAGCTGTAGATGGTAGAGAATAGAGGTGATTTTTACAGCAACCTAAAGCTAGGATCAAGAAGAAATGAAGGAAAAGAGAGAGAGGAAGGTAAAACTTGAAAGGTTAAAGCTTAAAAAGGTATGGAAACTTAACATTGCTTGTGTGTGTGTTTATTATGCATATGATGTGAGAATAGTAGTATGTGATGTTATATTAAGTGAATATCATGAAAAATAGAGGTTAGACTTGACTGAAAATTGAAATGGAAAGTTTTGTTGAAAATAGGGAAAAAATTTTCTTAGAGTTCACATGACCAGTCTAGACAAAATTACTGATATCTTGAGTTTTCGTGACTCAAATTGAGAAATTCTAGTTGGATATGAAACTAGACTCACATATCTTCATTTCATATGAAGAAAATGAACTCTGAATCAATTTTCATGATAGAGAAAAAATAGGCTTAAATCCGGATTTGGACGGCTTCCCTGTCACTAGGAGTAGTCAGTGGTTTTTATGGAATATCTTGAGATTTACAGTTCTGATTGAGATGATATTTGATGTTTTAGAAACTAGAAATATAGGGATAACACTTTATGAAAGACAAATTTGTCATAAAAAGACAAATTTGTCATAAAAAGTCATTTGGTATGCCTAAATTGAGATAAAAGTTGATTTTCTTAACCAGTCTACAGGATTTTATGAGCAGAGGAATTATCGTTTGAGCCGTCACTGGCTGTCGCGAGCGCGACAACAAGCGTTTATCCCCTATACTTGCTTATTTTTCTCTTTTTCAACTATAGTAGGCTATCCCCCCTGTGTTGTTACTATAACCGGACATAATAGACCTTAGAATACGAGTTTACATGAATGATAAACACGATAATGTACAACAATTAATTTATATAAATACATAAATTATATATTGAAATGAAATGTAAAGGAAATGTTTTTGGAATAATATGTGATGCTTATATTAAGTTATTCAAATGTGAATTATAGATACAATACCATTATATGGTAGCGATTGTTGTATAGTATATTATATTATTTGGAATTATTCTACTTTATAGTGAAATGCTATAATATGAGCTAATGACATAAGAAATATAATTTTTACCTGCACATAGAACTTGGTTGTGGATAGATAGGCATACCTGTAGGGTTATAGTCGCAGTTGCTATATGTTCGACCCCGTTTGGGTCCCCATGATTCGACCTTATATAGGTCCCCATGATTCGGCCTCTTGTAGGTCCCCATGATACGACCCCATTTGGGTCTGCTTAACCGGTCAGACAGTACAGTATAGTTTTGTACCTTCGAGTACTACAGTACTATATCACCCGTTATCCACACTCACAGGACTGTAGCAGGCATTTCACAGTATCTAATGAACAATATAGTATATGTGTAATATTGATAAAGACTTTATTAGTCTATTATGATCTATCCTTATACAATAATATTATAAGATTAAATATGCTATGTGAATTATATTGTAACTCTTGCATGTTGATATTGATAATATTTATCGTGTGTTTGAAAACAATTACTATGAGTGTTTGTTCATACATGTATTGTTCCCTACTAAGCTTTATAGCTTAGCACGGGTATTTATCCATCTAGGTTCAAGATATATCATTGCTTCAGGGACAAGGCCAACACTAGCTAGAAAGAGAATTTAGAATGTGTAAATTGTATTGTTTTTCTCTTTTGATTTGTGTAAATCTTATGAAAGCAATGTAATGAACATATTATGTAATTGTTAATTCAAATTATGGCTATAATGTAATAAAGTATAAGCTTATATAATTAGTTTTAATGTATGAACTAGAAAATCAAAGTATAACTAATGAAATGACAAATGAACATATCACTAGTATTATAGATATATTTTTTATTAAAAATCTTTAATAAGTAATAGTAATCTGGATAATATAGTATGGTCCTTACATTTTTGGTATCAGAGCGCCTTGGTTTAGGCGGTTCTGGCCAATAAGAGTATAGAAATAAGCAGTTATAGAAGATTGCTTTCTAGTGTTGGCTTATTGTAGCTTGGCCCTCTCTTATTTCGGTATAGTTTAAAGATGTATAGTTTGAAAGGAATTGGGAAGGGAGACTAAAGGAATCAGTGACCCTAGAAATTCGAGTCTAAGTGACTCCAATCCTTTTATAGTATCTTAAGATAAAATGTTAGCGGTAATGGTAGAGAAGCTTAATAGAGATATTTGAATGTATTAGTTAAGTGAGTATTGAGCCTTAAAGGATGGCCACTTATAGCCTTTTCCTTTTCCCTTGTGCGGCCATGCATGACATATTTATTCTTTCCTTTTTCTTTACTCGACCGTGCATGGCCTTTATTTTTCTTTGCCCGATCATTTATATTTCATTTGGCCTTTTTTGTTTTTCGATCGAATATAATTTTCAACATTACTTTACCGATCGGGTTTGAATTTCAATATTGTTTTCTTGATCTGATCGGGTATATGGTTTGATTTTATTTCCTCTTTAACCGATTAGATACATGAGTTTTAGTTCTTCTTTGCCCGATCGGACACATGACTCTCAGTCCCTCATAGCCGATCGAATATATATGTATAGCCCTCAATTTCTTGTTTTACCTGAACGTATATGGATTACAACATTTCTTTGCTTGGTCCTTCATAACCTTATTCTTCTTATAGTGCACAATTATATGTTCCTTTCTCTTTATGTGCACCCATCCACTTAAATACTAGAACACTGTTAAATCATGAACATAATACTATGAGTTTACAAGTTTATTAAAGAAGCTCTATGATAGTGATGAATTAGGTAGTAGTAAAGATGATGATGATGATGGTATAGTAGTGAGATACTAGATTCGGATTGAAAAAGTAAAGTATAGGTATATAGAATAGATTATTAAGCTAAGATATGGCGGTATATATATATATATATATACATATGTGAAGTTGATGTAAGAAATTTGAGGTAGTTCGGCTTAGTCCAAAACTGAAATGTATCCTATGTCATGGTTATTAAGTATTTCATAGTAACCGTAACCCCCTATTTTTCTTACTCTAAGTTAAAGATAGCTCTCAAATGATTACTAAAGCTAGTATAAACCATTCTAAACATAAACCAGAGCATTCTTGTTATAATAACCAAGATAAATAGTGGTTTTAAATATAGAATCATAAAATGATATATAAAAACATGTAAAGCAAGGGGTAAATGTATTAGGGTATTATTTGACTAAGACATATGGTAATATAATTAACTATGAAGGGAATGTGAACAAATATAAAGGTTTTTAAATGTATTAGACTTAAAGAATGTAAACTTACATGAAAATTAAATTATAATAATGCATTCATATTTTGTGATATGTTATTCTAAACATAGGAAAAAAATGTTAATATGTATATAAACATAAATGTACATCTTAAATAACTAAAGTATATGAAATTGCCCATGAGTATTGAATGACGAATACAAACATGGAAAGGAATTTAATTATATTTCCAATAAACTCTATAATTATATGCTATTGTACTTGAATAAAAGAGTTAAATGACAATATATAAGTATGATCTTGTCATGTTATGAAAAGATCTTGATAGTATAATATATGAATGCAGTTACAGTTATCTCATTGATTCCATAATTCGTGAGGTACATAATTGGTTCTTGGTAAAACTGTGGTTAGTCTCATGCATATTTTGGAACTTTTCTTAATAAGACTAAATAGGTCTGTATTTAAAGTTAGGAATCCAATCCTAATTTTAGTTTGGAGTGAATGTAAACTGATGTTATAATTTAGGTTTGGTTAGGTATTGAGTCGCCATGAATATGCATGTAAGAGTATATGTGCATACACCCTTTGAAATATTGATTGATAATAAATGTTTGGATTTTCACTTAGTGAATTTCTTTCTTGTGATGTTAGGTGCATCGGACCAAAAATTTAAGTTTTACCTGTATACATTAATTGAACAACTAAGAGGATTAATACATTTTTAAACAAAGTAAAGAGATAATTAGATTACAGAACCAGAAATATATTTATATAAATAGTTAGATTTAAGGAAAACTTAATACATGAATTTGATAGTCAATTAGAAATGTGCTTTCATTTTAGGGTGATACATTAACTTAAATTATGCTGAACTAATGGGTGAAGGTTATGAACTGATCGTGGTTTACTTCATTAGAAATGGAATTGGAAAAAAAATTGACTGTATGCGTGTAATGACTGGTTAAGCATGAATCTAAATTTTAAGGAACAAATTTTTTCAATTTCATTTCGAAAAACTGTCAGACTAACTAACTAGCTTATATTACTCGCTTAGTTTGGGTTGAGAAGTTTAACATACTAGAAATGTTTTAATTTTATAAATGTACTTCTTGCTGACTTGTTATTCTTTTGTTATTTCATGTTATCTCTTGCGAAATGGTAATCATAATAAGATAATTTATTTTTTATATAGTATTTATAGAAATAAATATGCATACTCTGCTTTAAATGATCTCTTTACAATGATTGCATGAACTAGATGGGACTACATACTCAAAAGCCATAATAAGTGCATAGGTGTGACTGGGAATCTCTGTGCATAACTAAACTAAGATGACTATTGCATAATTTATAATTGATAATAAGTTGTAAAATGGCAACGTAGAACATTACATTGCCTATGAGAGTAAATGGTATTACTGTGAAATAGAGAAGTCATAACTATAAATAAAACTATTAAATGATTATGAAATACATTACACATGTTAAATAAACGATACTTTATGCATAAGCATAAAGGTTGGTGATTATTTTAATGTAAAGAGGATATGATTATGTATGTTTTGCAAAGGTTGGAATACATGAAAGACCTTGTTTTCCTTAGTGTTCAGTGGGTAATTCCGGTACTTTGAATAGTATGGCTAGCTATAGGAATTTATTCCGTGGGATACCGTGAGTTGGTGAAATAGTTGTCATTAGAAATGACCATGTTTTATGAGATATGATATCTGGCTTATTATAAGCATTAGTGTTGGGGTTTGGTATCTACTTAAAGGTACGATCCCTCCAATGCATCGTATTTATATCACATTTATCTAGTTCATGGTTCTCCATTGGTGTCAATTAGAAAAAGAATATTGTAATTTGACTTGTGAGCAGGGATAAAAAGAGGTAATTATAACATTAAAGAAATCATAACGGTCAATGACCAGTAAACAAAGTGGAAATTGAGGTTAATTGCTACGCTCTGTAAACCTATCAGTGTTTCCTTAACAGTCACGGGCAGTTGATGTAATATGTTATAGTGGGAATGGGGAAAAACATTTGCATTGCATATTTGCACTTCATTGCATACATAAAGCATCATTCACTCATAGCACAGCATCATATGACATGTACTTAGCCCTGACTGCAAAAGGAACCTGACAGGATATACCTTGAGCATAGTAATGATATGATCATATGATTAGGTCATCTTTATTTGGAGATAGAGTTATAAGAAAAATGAATCAAGTTAAAGATAGAATCAAGAAAGAGTTATAGTATAAAAAGATAGGTATAGATTGAATTTGAGTATGATATAGTACAGGAATGTATTTGGGGTATAGAATGAAGGATAAGAGAGACAAATACATCAGTACAGACAAAAGTATAAAACTGGTAGTGTTATATGAGTAAAGAATACCGTCTCTGTTGTACATGTATGAATTTCGAGGACGAAATTCTTTTAGGAGGAGAGATTTGTAATACCCCTAATGGTACCCTAAGAGGGGTAGATGGTCATTTTGTATAAGAAAGAGTTTGATTTTGTGGTTAATTAAAGGGAAATTGCAAATTAGAGATATAATTGAAAAGTAAAAGTAAAAGTTTTATGGTAGAAATATAATAAGGGAAAGGTTAGAGCTTAAAGTAAGAAAAAAAAATTGAAAGAGGGACCAAGATGAACTTTGCCAAGATATTTGTGAGCCAACAAATAGAATTTAGACAAGTGTAAGGTTATTAAGAGAGAAGGAACATTTGGTTTTTATCTTGGCGGCCGGCCATTCTTGGCCAAAAGACTTAAAATATTTTCTTTTATTTTCTTCTCTTTTCGTCCTTTGTGTTTCTTCTCTTCTTCTTCATTTTATGATGCTTCAAGGAGGGTTTATGTAAAAGCTGTAGATGGTAGAGAATAGAGGTGATTTTTACAGCAACCTAAAGCTAGGATCGAGAAGAAATGAAAAAAAGAGAGAGAGGAAGGTAAAGCTTGAAAGGTTAAAGCTTAAAAAGGTATGGGAACTTAACATTGCTTGTGTGTGTGTTTATTATGCATATGATATGAGATTAGTAGTATTTGATGTTATATTAAGTGAATATCATGAAAAATAGAGGTTAGACTTGATTGAAAACTGAAATGGGAAGTTTTGTTGAAAATAGGGGAAAAATTGTCTTAGAGTTCACATGATCAATCTAGATAAAATTGTTGATATCTTGAGTTTTCGTGAATCAAATTGAGAAATTCTAGTTGGATATGAAACTAGACTCACATATCTTCATTTCATATGAAGAAAACAAAATCTAAATCAATTTTCATGATAGAGAAAAAATAGGCTTGAATCCGGGTTTGAACTGCTTTCCTATCACAAGAAGCAGTCGGTGTGATTGAGATGATATTTGATGTTTTAGAAACTAGAAATATAGGGCTAAAACTTTGTAGAAGACAACTTTGTAAAAAAAATTCATTTGGTATGCCTAAATTGAGATATTAGTTGATTTTCTTAACCAGTCTACAGGATTTTGTGAGCAGAGAAATTGTCGTTTGGGCCATCGCTGGTTGTCGCGAGCGCGACAACAAGCGCTTATCCCCTATACTTGCTTATTTTTCTCTTTTTCCACTATAGTAGGCTATCCCCCCTATGTTGTTACTATAACCGGACATAATAGACCTTAGAATACGAGTTTATATGAATGATAAACACGAGAATGTACAACAATCAATTTATATAAATACATAAATTATATATTGAAATAAATGTAAAGGCAATGTTTTTGGAATAATATGTGATGCTTATATTAAGTTATTCGAATGTGAATTATAGATGCAATACTATTATACGGTAGTGATTGTTGTATAGTATATTATATTATTTGGAATTATTCTACTTTATAGTGAAATGCTATAATATGAGCTAATGACATAAGAAATATGATTTTTGCCTGCACATAAAACTTGATTGTGGATAGATAGGCATGCCTATAGGGTTACAGTTACAGCTGCTATATGTTCGACCCCATTTGGGTCCCCATGATTCGACCTTATATAGGTCCCTATGATTCAGCCTTTTGTAGGTCCCTATGATGCGACCCCGTTTGGGTCCGCTTGACCGGTCAGACAGTATAGTATAGTTTTATTCCTTCGAGTACTACAGTACTATATCACCCGTTATCCTCACTCACAGGACTGTAGCAGGCATTTCACAGTATCTAATGAACAATATAGTATATGTGTAATATTGATAAAGACTTTATTATGCTATTATGATCTATTCTTATACAGTAATATTATAACATTAAATATGCTATGTGAGTTATACTGTAACTCTTGCATGTTGATATTGATAATATTTATCGTGCGCTTGAAAACAATTACTGTGAGTGGTTGTTCATACATGTATTGTTTCCCACTAAGCTTTATAGCTTAGCACGAGTATTTATCCATGTAGGTTTAAGATATGTCGTTGCTTCAGGGACAAGGCCAACATTAGCTAGGAAGAGAAGTTAGAATGTATAAATTGTATTGCTTTTCTCTTTTGATTTGTGTAAATCTTATGAAAGCAATGTAATGAACATATTATGTAATTGTTAATTCAAATTATGGCTATAATGTAATAAAGTATAAGCTTATATAATTTGTTTTAATGTATGAACTAGACAATCAAAGTATAACCAATGAAATGAAAAATGAACATATCACTAGTATTATAGATATATTGTTTATTAAAAATCTTTAATAAGTAATAGTAATCTGGATAATCTAGTATGGTCCTTACAGAGCAGGTGGAGGTATAGGTGTTGGCTTGTGTTAGTGGGCTAACAGGACGTGTTGTCCCATCAATCCAATCGAATATCGCCTTTCTATCTTGTCTTTCCAGCTCATGCTTTTGCCTTTTTGTTAATGGACTCGAGCCATGCCAAGTGTTATTGGGCCGACTTAATTGGGCTTTTGGAGATATTTTTTCCATAGTTATACTTGTCCCCCCTCCGAACAGTCCGATCGGGCGATTTAAGTTTTTTGGCAGGATTTTTGAATTTTTAGGAGACGCTCATCCGAAGAGACGCATCCATTTAGCTCAGATAACTTTTATGTATTTAATGCTTGTGCGCGTACCGAGAGCAATGCTTCATTCTTTGCTATGCATTTATCGGATTGGAGACACGTGGCGATCATCTAGCAGAGAGGCGATTGGAGAATTCCAGAAGCTTAGAGCCTATAAATAAGTGACTATGGGGTGATTTTTTCTCATTTTTCGGTGATCCTTTGCAAAACTCTGTAATGCCTTTTTTCACGAATTTTGCCATTTTAGCAATTTTAGAGCTTCTGCAAGATTATCCTAGTAATTTCTCATTCATAACATCATTTTTTTTTATTTTTCCCCTTCGTCATGGATGGTTTCAAGCAGCATTAAGTCCAGAGATGGGAGTTTTCTTGAGGCTGATAAAGATCATGAGACCGTGGCTCGTTCTTTGAAACTCACAGAGGAGGAACTGGCTGAAATCTCTTTACAATATAATCTTTCCGTAGAGATCTCTGTGATGACTCGCCCAGATCCCAAGGTGATGAATGAGGGGCCATTTAAGCGTGACAACAGTAAGTCGTTCATTGGCCATGTGCGGACACAGTCTCAGGGACACAACAACGTGAGCTTTTTTCCTCGTCATTGGAAGTTAAGATAACCTTCTGGACCATTCCTCTTTCAGCGTGCTTCAATTTTATACTTTGATCTTGGCCAGATTCTGTGCATTTTCCAATTACTATATCGTCACTCTGCGAATTGGCATCAATGTAAGAAAAATCATCATCATTAAGGCTATCGACATGCTTAATTTTGCTCTGTATCAGCTTCAAATGATAGATCGTTCGCTGACTGATCGGGTAGGAGGTCTTCAGGTGCTGGGGTCCTCGTCTTGCGTACCCGATCGGGTGATGTAGAAGTTTTAAATATAGAAATGTAGGTTTTCCTTGTAATGTTTTCGTACTTGTAATGGTTTTCTCTTTCGCTTTGTAACTTGTAAGAATTCTTCATATATAAAAGTCGATTCGCCTTTCAATTGCGCCTTCGTACTGCAATTCTCATTTTATGCAGAGCTTTTCATGAAATTAACTAAGGAGAATAAACAGAATCGACCATGGAGAATATATAAAATTGAATAAGGAGAATACTTCCTGAATTTGGAGATGCTTTTCAAGCATTGTAATCCCTAATTTTTAGGGCTCCGATCAATTAATCCGATAGGAACTAATAAGATAAGAGTCATTCGCTCTGGCGTTTAGTTGTGACTTAGATTTGTGATGTCAAAGCTTAGTAGGTGGCTTTTCAGTCTTTCAACAGATTAAAGCATCATTCGACGGATACAAAGTGTAATGACTTCAACACCGGGTCAGCCGTGAATAGTATTTTTGGTAGTGAATAATATTTCTCGAGCCCGAAAGGACACTCGAAATTCGAAAATATTTTATTGGACCATCGGAAAGTATTGGTCATAATGAGTTCGGGGTTGAAATTTGAAGTGAATTTGAGGTCAAATGGGCCTCCAAAAGTCAAAAATACGAAAAAGGTAGCGAGTCCATTTCCCTAGTAGAAAAGGGGACTTGATTTTGCTTAAATAATTAAAAATAATAATCGAACTCCGAATATTGCCAGATTTTGCGTGCCTACATGAATTTTTATGTAGAATATTTTGGTGATAAGAATTGAATTTTTCGGTGACACCGGCAATTGTCCAATCGGACCAATAAGTTTGAATCGGATCGATAACGGACTCCGATTGAGCCAAAAATTTACGTCCTATCTATTTTTGATGATTTAAGAATGATGGAATCAAAATTGAAGTAATTTGGAGTGAGGAAGAGAGATAAATTGAATTGGGCTTTAAGAAGGCATAAATAGGCCTTAATTTTAAATTGGGCTAAGCCCACTTTTAGGCCCATTAGGAAGGATATAAGAGGTTAGAAAATCTGAGAAATCTCCAGATTTTCCAGCTCTCCCTCCCTCTTCTCATGGTGGCCGAACCCTCTCCCTCTTCTCTGTCCCTATGATTTCTTCTTCTTTTACCCCAAATCTCTCTTAAACCTCAACACAAAAGATGAAGTTCTCTCTCTCTAGGTCACCCTAGTGGCTTTAAGTAAGTGCTTTGAGCAAAGGAAGGCAAGAAATCAAGTGAAGAAAGGAAAAGAGGTAAGATGGAACTTGAAAATTTAAGTGATTTTAATTGGTTTTTTTTATGTGTTCTTATAATTTTTGAGGTGTATAAACTAATTATGAGCTTGAATTTTTCATTTGAGGACAAGAAATTGAGGTTAGGAAGGCTAAAGAATTTGGCCAAGGATGCATTTGTGGATGGATGGAGTTTTGGCTTGGTGTCAAGTGAAGAAAAGTGAGACTTAAGGAAGATTAAGCTTGAAAAAAGGTAAGTGACTACAAAATCCTTTAGTTTCCCTATTAATATGATTTTTTTCTTAATTATATAATTAAGATAAAAATATGTAAAATTATTAATTAATGAAATTATGTTAGGGTAAATAAAATTAAGCATGAGAGGAAATGAAATGAAGGCTTTAATGAAAGAAAGAAAATTTTTAAGTTGGAAAAATGTTGATGGCCGAATTACTTAGGTGAAGAAATAATGAGAAAAATTCATGAAATTAATGTACGTTAGCTTAATTTAATAATAGATATGATAATTGATGTCTATAAATTTTTAGAGAATATTTAAAATTAATTTGAAAATTTTTAAGTTTATGTATAGTATATGTATTGAATGAAAATTGTGATTTAGAGTGAATTAAGTGATTATTTTGATGAAAAATGGCAATGACTAATAAATAATGCATAAATAAAATTTAATGGAATTTATTGAATTGATTTAGATTTTATTGAAATTTTTATGTGAATATGTACAATGAAAATAATTAAATTTTTAATGCATAATTGTATAAAAATGATAAAAAATGATGAATTAATGTGAAATTAAATTAATGTCAATTACAAGAAATAAAAAGTCAATCGACGAACTTTTTGAAATAATTATTGGGTCGTTAAAATAATAAGAATAATGAATTATTGGTAAATAATTCATAAATAAATAGAAATAATGGAAATAAATTTATACGTAAATAAAAGAAAGATAAAATGAGTTTTAAATGGAAAAAAGGGACTTAAATGAAAGAAAATAAAAGTTTTGGGACAAAATAGTAATTTTATCAAAATGCGTGACTAATGAGTAAAAATAAGTAAGAAATAGTAATAAGGGCAAAATGATAATTTCAGAGACCTATCTGTGTCAAAAGATAAAGTTTTCATGGTATAAGGACTAAAATATAATTTTACCCGAAATCATAAAATAAAGAATAAAAGATGAATAATGGAAGAAATTATATAATAAAAAAAATTAATGATTATAATGGCAAAATCGTAATTATGTATTTGAAATAAACAGTCCGATAGAAAAAATTAAATTATGCATGTTCAAGGCATAAGATAATAATTGATATTCATAGAGTTCCTAATTACATAAAAAATAGAAAAATAAAGATGTGTGACTAATTTATCAAAATAAATTAGTCAACAAAAAATATTAAGAGAATAAATGATTATAAAAAATAATTCGCCGACAAAATACAAGCCGGCATATCGAATAATTGAAAAATTGGACTGAAAAAGGAAAAATTGTGAAAACGTCAAGCCCAAAAGTATTGAAAATAATTCGTAAAGAATTATACAAGAAGAATAAAAGAGAGGTCAGAATTTGTATAAAAGATTGAAAAGTTCAAGTGTTTGAGTGAATTATTAAAGAATAATTCACAATAGTGACTTGAAAAGATAAAGTGAAAGAAAAGACGAAAGTTATTGAAAAGTCAAAAGTACTAAAAGAGTGTATTTACTCTGAATATAATGTACAAAGAAATAAAAGAAAGAAATTGAAGATTTTTAAATATTCAAAAACGTTTACAAATGTGATTGGTTATGTTTGCCCTTAGCGATAGACATGTATTATTATTTTTATTTAGGATATAAATGGCTAGCCACAGGGACACCTTATACCGCGGTGCAAGTCATGGCGACTTACTATGCTATGGACTGGATCTCTGATCACCATTGCATTCTCTGCTCTGTTATATGCTCTGTGAGAAATGATTCCTTGGGGATCACTTCTCTCTCTATTGTGGCCCTTTGGGGTCCACGTCCTACGTATCCTATCTGAGAATCATGTCGTACTGCACTAGGGACATATTGAAATAAATAAATAGATACTGTTTAATTGAATTGAATATAAAAAGTTATAATGAAAAACGATTCGTTTGGAAGAAAATACAGAGTTGAAATAAATCTGTAAAGATTTCTGAAAAATGTAATTAAATAAGAAAAAAAATAATGATAAGTCTGAAAAATAATATTAATGTCCCTGTTTAAAGTTAAAAAATAATGGTATTAATATGAAGTGAAAGTTAATGTTCAGGTAACGTTTTTCTGAAAGATAAGTTAAATAAAAGTAAAACGATATAAAGGCATAGAATTATACAATGAGGAAAAATAAAAAAATATAAGTCCTAAACAGATAATTGAATGTACGTAAATGTATAAAAGAAAGAAAGAAAGTTCTGACTGCAAAGTACTCCAAAATAGCTATATCCTTTGCGATTAAGCTTATAAGCCTTTTTAACAGTAATGTATTTATTAGACTAAAGTTAAAATAAAATAATAGAATAAATAGTAAAAAGTGAAATTAGAATACAGATTGAATAATTGACCAGTAAAACAAGTATTAAAACTACTTTTATTTTTGGTAATAGTAAAGACACGAGTACCAATTCACATTGCTAAATAAAATGATAATTAATTGCTATGGTTAGAAGATAAAGCGAAAGTATTAATAAAAAGTAAAAAGTTATAGTAAACATTAAGGTAAAGGTAAAAGTAAATCTGATATCGATCTACCTAAGAAAAATACTGCAAAGTAAAGTTGAAAGTTTAGAAACAAAAGAACAACGGTTATCAAAATGCGAATAAGTAACATGAATACTGATAACTGAAATATAAGAAAATGTTTAATAGAATAAGAGTAGCAGTAGCATAAACTACGAAATTATGCTTATTCATGGGAAATTTTTGGATTAGTAGTCACTACTGGACATATTTAATGCTCAGCACGTAGTGTTTACTGCGTGCAGGTTTCGGAGTATTGCAGAAGCACAGTACATTGAAGGTCCAAATTGGAAGAGAAGACTTTTGTGTTAGTTGATGTAAGCTTTTGGCATGTATATACTTAGGCGGTTAAGGTAAAAGCTTGAATGGTATTTTGAATTTATGTTTATTTGTCTTGGATAGTATAAGTTTTGATATGATGTTTTGTGTTTGTTTTAAATTGTTTATAAGACTGTTATTTGATTCTGAAATTATTATAAAAGTATTTCAAGTGGTTTGGATTGTTCAGTAAAAAAAAAAACTTACCGTCTTCAGCTAAGTCTTGTTTCAAAAAGGACTGTTCTGAGAAGGGTATTACACAAAGATAGTATGACCTTTCGGTCTTGCCTTGTCTTGGGCTCAGTATAAATGTCGAGCCTAGGGGAGGAACTTATCTTCTAAATGAATGGACTTCAACTTTCGCATCTTCGACTGTGTTAAGCCTAGCAGATAAGTTGCACCATATTAATTCATCGATCGGGATGCAGCTTTAATTGGAATTAAGCCTTCAGTTATTTTGTGGAGATCGTCTCCTCTGGAGATATTTTGGCCAATTGTTGGCTTAATGGAGATTATCCGCTCCAGAGATATTTTGGCCAATTATTTGCTTTATGGAGATTTGGCGATTTTGTACTTAATGGTATACTTTTGCTTTTTCGGTTCGGGATGGATATCGAATCTCGCGAATGAGTCAGTGGAGATTAAATGGAGGCGTCTTGTATTTTGGGCTCAGGATGAGCATCGAGCTTAGTGAATAGTCATCCCCCAATTTCGATCTGCTTAAATACGATCGACAATTGGGATTTTTGTCGAATGGAGCTAAACAAATCTAAGCCAAACAAATATCCTACAAATAGACATTAATCCTAATGAACAAATAAATAAAAACATACCTTTATCCTTTGTTTTTTCGAAGATGGAGAAGACGGAGAAAATTCTCTTTATTGAATGTCAATTTGTACATGATTATACTTGGTACTTCTTGAGTACTTCGACATTCTGGCTTCCGGAGATGTTTGGTGACTCTTTGTTTGTAGGCAGCGATCATGGCATAAGCGTCTTCTCTCCTTTCTCCTATCAAATCTAAATCTTGGCATCTATATCGAATGTTTATCCGTTCAGAATAGAGTGTGGACCGAGAGGACGAGAGGTCGATTTTTAAAGGTATCATTTCCTCAAAGTCGTAAACAAAAGATGATGGCACTTTATGGGTGCCGGCTCTTAGAGAGATCATGTACGACCATAAGATGCTTTGCAGTTCTTAATTTCAGTTGCCCTTTTGTCTCACCTAGTTATTTCTTTAAGCCTTCCAAGAGTGTTTGATTGGAAACTTCGATCATCCTACTACTTTGTGAATAAGTGACAAAGGTGAGCTTAAGGCTGATGTTGAGGTTTTGGCAAAGGTTTCTGAAGACCGAGGTATTTAACTGCTTGCCATCATCTGTAATAAAAACTTTAGATAAGCCATACCTGCTAATGGTGTCCCTCCATGCAAAATTTTTGACCATTTCTGTCGCGATTGCTGATTGAGGCTCTGCCTCAATCCGTTTGGAGGAGTGGCCGATGGCGATAAGGAACAACTTTGTTTGTCCTGGTCGAATGACCGAGATACATCGATCGGGAATGTGCCATCGTAACTTATGCTTGATCGGCTTATCAGCTGGATCAGATCCTTATTAAGTTTGTGAGTGATCACATTAGGGTCGATTCCAGAGATGTCTTTTGGCTTTTAGGCAAAGGATACCCGATGGATCATCAAAACTTGAATGGAAGCCTTATCAACCTCTTTACCCATGTCAGGTGTCTATTTGAACACTTTTTCCTTTTGCAAGTGTCTTTGCCTCGATTTCTTTCGTAGGATCCATTCTCCGCCCTTGCGCCTATTCGGATCGTCCTACCATCATGACCTCTTTTTGGTGCTTTATCATGGTGACATAGGCTTCCTTAGATGCCTTTTGGTCACCCTTTAGAATGGCGATGCTGTAACACCTTTATTAGAATAGTATTTTTCGATGCGTAACTTAGCGGTAAACGGTAAAATTTTTTTTTTCAAACTTCAATCATTGCCAAATAACAGGATTCTCAGATAGGATACGCGGGACGTGGACCCCACAGGGCCACAACAGAGACAGAAGTGATCCCCCAAGGAAATCATTTCTCACAGAGCATATAACAGAGCAGAGAATGTTATGGTGATCAGAGATCCAGTCCACAGCATAGCAAGTCGTCATGACTTGTACTGCGGTATAAGGTGTCCCTATAACTAGCCATTTATATCCTGAACAAGAATAATAATACTTGTCTATCGCTAAAGGCAAACATAACCAATCACATCTGTAAACATTTTAGAATATTTAAAAATCTTTAATCTCTTTCTTTTATTTATCATTACGCTTTATTCTAATCAAATGCGCTCTTTTGGTGCCTTTGACTATTCATTAACTTTTTGTCCTTTTATTCACTTTCTCTTTTTCAGTTACTTTTGCGAATTATTCTTCGATAATTACTTAGATACTTAGACCTTTCAGTCTTTTATACAGATTATAAATTATGAATTATGGCATTATAATTCACAATTTTCTTTTATTTTTTTATATAATTCTTGCGAATCATTTCCAATACTTTTAGGCTTGACGTTTTTACAATTTTTTTTCCTTTTTCAGTCCAATTTTTTAATTATTCGATATGCCGGCTTTTATTTCGTCAGTGAATTATTTTTATAATCATTTATTCTCTTAATACTTTTTATTGACTAATTTATTTTGATAAATTAGTCACATCTTTATTTTTTTACTTTTTATGTAATTAGGAACTATATGAATATCAATTATTATCTTATGCCTCGAACATGCGTAATTTGATTTTTTCTATCGGACTGTTCATTTCAAATACATAATTACGATTTTGCCATTATAATCATTAATTTTTATTTTTATTATATAATTTCTTCCATTATTCATCTTTCATTCTTTATTTTACCATTTCGGATAAAATTACATTTTAGTCCTTATACCATGAAAACTTTATCTTTTGACACAGATAGATCTTTAAAATTACTATTTTGCCCTTATTACTATTTCTTACTTATTTTTACTCATTAGTCACCCACTTTGATAAAATTACCATTTTGCCCCAAAACTTTTATTTTATTTCATTTAAGTTCCTTTTTTTCATTTAAAACTTATTTTATCTTTCTTTTATTTACCTATCATTTTATTTCCATCATTTCTATTTATTTATGAATTATTTTATGAATTATTTATTTGTTTTTGGGGAGACCCAAAAACAAAACTGTGAGGGCCAAGGCCCAAAGCGGACAATATCGACAAGCGGCCATCCGAAAACGTTACAGTTGGTATCAGAGCCGATGCCGGATTGGTGTGTTGGCCATGGGACCGGGCCTGATGTGTCAGCGAGGGCGCTGAGCCTCCTTAGGGGGATGGAGTCAGTCAAAGGCTCTCACATACAGGTGAATTCAGTCAAAGGATCCCACATCGGTTGGAAAGGAGAACGAAGTAGTCCTTATATGGCTATAGATACCTCTCCCTTATCGAGGCCTTTTGGGGAGATCCAAAAACAAAACCGTGAGGCCAAAGCTCAAAGCGGACAATATCGACAAGCGGCCATCCAGGGACGTTACAGATGCCTCCCTTGGTAGATATCTTCATCATCATATATCTTATGCTGGTGATAGCTCCAATTTGAAAGAGTAGAGGCCTGCCAAAAATGGCATTATAGGTAAAGGTCATATCAATAACCATAAAAGTTACCTTGCAGGCGTGGACTAGAGCCTCCTGGCCGAACTCGGTGAAAAGCTCGATAGATCCTACCATTGGAACGGTAGCATTGATGAGTTTGATCGGTGGTGTGGCGTTCGGTTTGAGTTCTCCGATCGACATACCCATGGCTTTATAAGCTTGGAGGTAAGCAGATTTACTGCACTTCCATTGTCCACCAATATCCTCTTCATATCAAAGTTATTAATTCGCGCCCTGACGACAAGATGGGATCGAATAGAGGAAGAGGTCCCTAAAGCTAGAGAGGCAATGGTTATGACTAATGAGGCACTGAGAGCCTACATCAGGAACCTCAAGTATGATCCTAGGAGATATTTGGAGTAGCACTCATAGTCATTCTTAGGACTAAGAGAGAGCACCAACCATCTAGGCAAGGTGATCGTATATATTCTGCATCCACCATCTGCTGCATTGCCAGGATTTTAGTTTTAGTTTCGGCAGCCATAAGACTAACCACCAATACCACAACAGCCAATAACAGTGCCCAGACCTCTCAGGCCATTAGCTTTCTGTCCACCACCTGGACTGTCATATCACAAGGGACCTGGGTCATCATAATAGCTATTTCTTATTCGGCCAGTTTAAAACTTTTTGGATTTTGTTGTATATAACAAAACTGATGATTTGTATTTATGTTAATGTTGCATTTTGCTTTTGATTTTCCTAGCATTTATTTTATGTTCTTTAATTCAAGACCAAAAAAAATAACAAAAACAATAAAAAAATAAAAATGTCAAGATAAGTGAATGAATGACAAACAAAAAATGACAAAAAATAAATTGACCACAATTGACCAAAGATGACTAAAAATAATAATAAATCTTTCAAACTTAATTATTCACACAAAATGAACAACTCACTAATGCTAAACCTTCTTCACAGGTACCAAAGCCCTCTTAAGAGGCTCATATTCCACATCTTCACAGACAACCATCATATAAACAGCCTTGATGATGATGATTTTTCTTATATTAGAGACACAGTCATTGAAAAGTGTCAAAACCTATAGTAGACATATTGTTGGCTTATGGAATGGAGAAACTCGTTAATGATACCCCGTACTAAACTAGATTAAAAGGATAAAGTATTTGTGAATGGAAAATGGCTAGGAGTCTGTGATGATTCTTCTTCCTTTGTTACTACTCTAAGACACCTATGACACCACAAGAAGTTACCTGAACAAGTTAAAATCAAAAGAGATATACAACAAAGAGAATTGTAGATATTTTTTTACTCTGCAAGAATTCACACAAGCTGAAGTCTTTTAAAAGGGGAATCATATTCCTTCTAATCTCTTTTGGACAAGGGAATTATTAAACTGAGGGGAAATGAGAAAGTTTACAATAAATGGAACATTCTACCAATGATTGATCCAAATGGCTGAAGACAAAGTGGAACACTTTCCCAATGATTGATCCACATGGCTGAAGACAAAGTGAAACACTTCACCAGTGATTAATCCACATGGTTGAAGACAAAGTGGGCCATTTCATCAGTGATTGATCCATATAGTTGAAGACAAAGTGGAACACTTTACCAGTAATTGATCCACATGGTTGAAGATAAAGTGAAATTTCACAACACTAGGCTAGTCCACCCACTCATAAGACAAACAATGGCAGACCACAAGTGGTTTGAAGGCATCAATTTTGGCGAGATGGAACATGACTGCCTCATAGTTTATGGTGTATCTGTAAGTCAACATGAGCATCTCCTTACTCTCAGTAACTCTTTACAAATGCATATTTGTTAGAAATTTTCCAATATGGATATTGACTCAAAGGAAGTTATACATGCCGACAGATGACATCAACTACCACATCATAACAAGGTTAGACATGCTGATAAATGGCGTAACCAACCAATCAATAATCCTCCCTGATTCTGTATGCAAATAAACCGGCACTAATTAGATATAAATAACTCATCATGATTCTGCGTGCCGACAAGCTGGCGCTAATCAAATAGTACACCAAGGGTTAACATATCGACAAGCTGATGGTAATTACCCAACCAAGAGTTAACACATTGATAAGCTGACGGTAACTACCCAATTAACAAAGGGTTAACACATCGACAAGTTGATGGTAACTATCCAATCAAGGGGTAACACATTGATAAGATGACAACAACTACCCCGAACAAAGACTCACAGCCTCAAAATAGTACATGTTTTAAATTAATTAACTAGAGATTCGCTGCCTCAGGTATGTGTCTTTTATCCTTTCACTCTGAATTTTGGCTCGCTTAGGTACTGGTGCACACGTTCCCCAAAATTAGGAAAAACTATGGATACTGTGACCTAAGGCAGCCTATTATGAATTTTTGAAAATTATGTGAGGGACACCCGTCTGTTAAAGATAGACGCTCGTCTATAGGGGTTTTTTCAGTTTTTTCACGTTTTTTAGTATTTAAAATTTTCAGTTAGGATCAAATCTTTGACAAATATGATCTGGTGCGGATTTCTTGGGATGTAACTCCTAAATTTAGAAGGATTAGAGTTAAAGTCATTTTCTAACTCCTCTCTAGGTATTTAAAAAAATCTAGAGTTTTCAAAATTCTCATTTTTTAAAAGAGAAGCAAAGTTTTTGAGATAGAGAAATAGAATTCTCTGCTTCTTGAAAGCAATACAATCTCAAACAATCTTTCACTAAAAAAAACTCATACATATTTTTATCAAACGTGGGAATCAAAGATCGAGGCTCAGACCGCTACTTTTCAGAAGTTACAGAATCTCAATTCCTGAGGGTAACATTCTAGGCTTTAGCCTATTTCTCTCTCTATTATTTCATCATGCTCACATGATTAATTAGGTTTATTGTTTAATCCATGATCTAAATTTTTATGACCTTTAATCCATTCTTTACTCCTGTAATGCCATGATGATTTGAAGTTGTTTTACATGTTAGAAAGGCATGCTAGGGTTTTATGCTCTTCTATTGATTTATGAAAACAACTTAGTTTAATTCATGCAATTGCATGTTTTATATCGTGTTGTCATGATTTGAATTATTTTTGTTGTTATTCTTTAGTTTGGCATGATTTAGGACTATAAGTATGCATGTCTAGGGTTAGATTGATTTTTCCTGTAATCTGGATTGAAAATCTACATTCTACTTATATTTTCGAGTGACTAACGAAAAAAAAGCCAAATAGATGGCCATCGGTCATAGTGACCGACGAGACATCTCGGCACCTTCCTCTCGTCCCATCTCTCATTGATTTTGCTTAGGCGTCTATCTTGTCTTGTCTTTTGCGTATCTATAGCCCTTTTTAAGGCTCTTTTAGATCTATTGTATATGTTCTTTGCATGTATATTTTGTTTTGCATTATTAATCATTTTGTTGATATCATTTTTGCCCCTATTCTAGCATGATTTGCGTTCTGT
Organism: Excoecaria agallocha; assembly: GCA_037975025.1. Lineage (NCBI taxonomy): Eukaryota > Viridiplantae > Streptophyta > Magnoliopsida > Malpighiales > Euphorbiaceae > Excoecaria > Excoecaria agallocha. The sequence continues at coordinate 4,122,515 of CM075815.1, read as the reverse complement.
AAATTTAATGTTCATTCCAAACTACATGTTTTTATATTATTTTAATTCATTATTTGATTCGTTTTGGTTTTATATGCTAATTATTTTGCTTTCTTTGTGCCTTTCTCCGAGCCATTACATTTTATGCATTTGAGGGTTTCTTTTGGAGAATTAATGGACCTTGGAAAGGCCTTCCTTGGAACGGTTCTTCTTTCTTTTCCTTTACCCTTTTTTTATCGCATTTAATTTTTTTGTATTATTTAATTATGTTTTATGTTTGGTTTCTTTTATTTATATATCTTTTTTATTTTATTTATTTATGATTTTGGATGAATTTCATTTCGGCGATTTAGTAGATATTAAAAAAGGAATTTTTGGCATGTTAAGAAAATTCACTTAAATATTTTGCATTTAATTAATCGGATTTATCAAATAAAATGGACTAATGTCTGCTTTTATCTGAAGAACCACATCAAAAGGATTTTTGTAAATATGTATGAGGGAACCAATGTTTTCAAATTCAATAAATTCCTCAATTTATGTATGTCTCTTTGTTTTCATTGTTGGATGATTTGCCTCTATGATAACTTAAGTAGATTCTTTGATTGATTTATTTTATCACTTTATTTACCGTTTTCCAAAGTTCTTGTGGTGTTTATTTATTTCCTTGTAACTCGATTTATGTATGTCTTTTTATTTTCATTATTGAACGATTTGCCTCTATGATAACTTAAGTAGGATTCTTTGATTGATTTATTTTATCGCTTTATTTGCTACTTTCCAAAGTGCTTGTGGTTTTTATTTATTTCCTTATAATGCATCGTGTGAGAAGGCAGGTAGTGGATTAGCAAAAAAAATCTAATTATAAGAAATACCTAACCAAGGTACCAAGTAAGAGTGATATCCCAAATATCAATCTCTATTTGAACATAAAAAGGTTGAGATTCATTTTCAAACATTATACTGGGTGACGACTTTATGAAACCTATCTCTTGAGCCTACATTGGACACTGTCATGGATTGACCATCAACAATAAAATTGGACCAAACCCTTTCCTATTGTGAAGTGACTAATTTGTGAATTTTTGTGAGCCTCATCCAGCCTTGAACCCTACAAATGGGCCTCCGAGAATTAAATCAGAATCAAGCGGGTTCCAACACACGTCACAGATTATAAAAGCACTTCTAATTATGCTTTTTCATTTGGAAGTAGAATTTTTTCACGTAATTCAAAAAAGCAAGAGGTGGTGGCTCAATCCTCAGCAGAAGCCGAGTATATTTCTACAGTGGTAGCTGCAAATCAAGCAATTTAGTTACGAAAGCTACTGACAGATATTGGGGGACAAAGTCAAGATGATACAACTGTAATTTGGGTCGATAACAAGTCAGCCATAGCCAATGCTAAGAACCCTGTGCAGCATGGAAAAAACCAAACACATCAGAGTGAAGTTTCATGCAATTAGAGAAGCTGAGAAGAACCATGAAGTCAATCTGGTGTATTGTTGTTCAAAAAATCAGTTTGCTGGTATATTAACTAAGGCACTCTGTAAAGCTAAGTTTGAACAACTAAGATCAAAGCTTGGAGTCTCCAAGAAAATTCTCAAGGAGGTGTTTTAGAAAATGAGAATTTTCTAGATACTCTAAAAAATCTTTTGTAATTATCATATATCAGATGTATTAGTTATAAAACTTTGAAAACCCTTATTTTATGGAGTTTACTTTTTGAAAAACAAACGTGTTATGTGGGTCTAATTCGTAATATATATATATATATATGTGTGTGTGTGTGTGTGTGAATGAGAAATAGCGTGTGATTTTCCCCAAAAAACTAAAAAAACTCTATTTTGCTCTTTATTTTCATTTTCTCTCCTGCAACATAAGAAAACTTCTTTTCTTGACAAAAAATCCAGATTTCCAACAAATTATATATATATATATATATATATATATATCAAATTCAGAAAATCTTATATTTCAACAAATAATATATATAATTTCAAATAAAAAAACAAATAGTGCAAATATATAAAAAAAAAGGTCACTTGTCATTGTTACGCGGCTCTTTTAAGGCCATCATCGTTTATTAATTCTTGCAATATCTGAAAATTTATTTCTAGATCTGGGATTAGTTTTTTAAGATTTCATTTAAGGCAAGTAAAGGTAGTGTGGTAGTTTTAATATTTCTTAGGGCCATAATTTTGCAATTTTTATATATATCTATATATAAATTTGTCTGTATTTCTCATATAAATCGGTTACGTGGTTATTACAAAATCCAAGAGAGTCAGGGTTTACAAATATTTATGTTCAGAAACGGCTATTCCATTATTATGAAATCCAAAAAGGTCAAGTTACAACTCTTTTACTTGGATTTTCTTTCCATATTACCAATTAATATTCTTGTCCTAATCTCTATTCCCATTTTCTCACCATTAACCTTTTCATTTTCACCCTCTCTTTTTACTTATTTCCATTACTTTCCCATTTTTTAAATATTCCTATCACGAGGTACAAATCTTTTTATTTCTTTTCAATTGCATCACCCTTTTAATCTTGATAATTTCTTATTAAACCAAATAATTAACAATATAGTTCATCTAAAAAAAATCAATTCTTGCATTAGAATTACGTAAGGACCATAATCCGTGAGCTTTTTTTATTTCCTTTTTTATTTATTATAACCTTATTATTCTTAAATTTGTAAGTATTAATAATAAAACTATATATATTTATATATATATTTGTTCAGCTCGTTTAAATTGATGTAGATAATACAGTCGCTTAAATTGGATATTTATAAATATTAAATTTAATTGCCATTGATGAAAAGTTGCATACATATATTCATCAACATATTCTCCCTTATGTAATGTCATCTAATTAATTATACTTTTAGTCATTAATAACATTACAAATCAAAAATTCAACACGCGTCGGCTGTAAATTTTATCTATCTTCGAACTCCAATAACGGTAAATAGACAAATATTTTAGAGTGCATGCGATGCATAAACTTTTACGTAAAAAAACATAAATTTTTATCCATTTTTAAACTCTAATAATGGCAAATATTTTAGATTGCATGCGATGCATGATTTTACGTAAAAAAACATTATACGTACTTACCTATAAGTTATATTTCTCAAAACATATTTTCTTAATATACAATAAACATAAAAACACATAACTAAAAATCAAACTTGTAATTTCTTTTAAGGAGCAAAATGATAAAAATGCAATTAACCTATGCTACAATGAAGTAAAAGAAGAAACAAGAAGGGTGTAACACTAAAAATCAAAAGTAAAAAAGAGGAAAGCGAAACATCCCATTGTATATATATACCTAACTTCTAATATCATAAGCATTTCACCTCTAAAATAGTGAGAGTTAGAGCGAGGAATTAGAACAAAAATGGTGAAAGATGAAGTGAGAAAGATATTGGAGACAGGATTGAAAATAGAAGTGGAAGTGTTAGAAGACAGTAGCAAGAAGGTTAAGAGAGAGAATGATAGTGAAGAAGAGACTTTAAGAGACCGTAAGAAACAGAAAGGGAAAGAGATTGTTAATGAAGAAGATGAAGAAATATTTACTCTTCCACCAGGAATTTACACTAAATCTCCCGCAACTTTGTCTACTTTGGTTAACATTGTCAATAGTCGCCGGAGACGGGCCCCACGTCCCGGAAGCCGCCGGTTCTTGCATGATAATACTTCTCCTGGCTATGGCTGGCTGCTACCCGGTTGGGTAGCCGAAGAAAGAATCATGGAACATGGCAGGATCTATAGGGTATACCTTACATGATCTCTCTCTCTCTCGTTTATATAAATTATTTGATAATTAATATCTGTTCTTGTTTGCTTTTTGTTTAAATGGTTGAATCCTAATTGTTCTTGCCTGATTTAAATGATTAAATTAGGGTTTGCAAGTTTTTATTTGATATATGATATATATAATGATTTATTTTGTTATGGAATTTAATTAATTAAGATTTGGATCAATTGTATTGTGATGTGCTTGATTTTTGTTTTTATGAAACAGAATTTATCTTGCAAAATATGATTTTGATTGATTATTTGAAGAGATCTTGATGAGATAGTTGAGGATGTTTTTAATTTTTTTTAAATTAAAATTATATGAAAATGGATTCTTTAAAAATTCTGTTAAATGATTTAAACATATATAAGCAAAGAAAACAATTTAAACACATTGATGGAAATTTAAAATCTCAATTTTTTTCTCCTTTAATAAATTGAATGCTTGGCTTCAACATCTCAAACAAATAATCCTTGTTTGATAAAATATTTCTAAAGAATTAGAACTGACAATTTTTGACCTAATTTAAATCCATCTGAAAAGAGTAATCCAAATTAAAAAAAAAAAATCGAATAACTTGGGAAATTTTAGTGGAAAATCCAACTAAACCTAAAATCCGAAATATCCACCCAAAAATTCTTGAAATCTAACCCAATCCGAACACGTGATTAGAATTTTTTTCAATTAAATTTAATTAAATGAAAAGATAAATATTTAATTATTTAAATTTTAAACAGTAAATAAAAAATTCAAATAGTATCACCAAAGTTATATATATATATATATATATATTGCTAAAACCTCAAATTTCTAATCTTTAAAAAAAAAAATGCCTCTTCTTTGTTGCTTCTTCCGTTGCATTTTTGTTTCACTTTCTCTTCATAATCAGCTTCCAAATTTTACGAATTTTGGATATTGAAAACTGAATTGATAAAACCAAATATCTATTTCAAAATAAAATCAAATATATCAAATTATTTTTAGTTCGGTCCAATTCAATTTTTAGTCTGATTTTTAGTCATAATTATGACCTAAGACCTGATTTGAACTCACCCGAAAAAGAAATAACCTAATCCAAATCTGAAAATAACTAATGTAAAATGACTTAAACCCGAATCTGCCAGACCAACTCGATTGCCAAGTCTTTTCGGACAAGAATAGTTATAATTTATAATTATATTTCAAGATTAATTCGTTACTCTTAGAATCAGATATTTAAACTTATGAATCTATCACTAAGTAATGAAATCTCCAATGCAGTTTATTTTATTTTATTTTATTTTATAGTAAACGCAGTTTTTGTTAATTTTAATATTTTGCGATGTCAACAAGCAGACAGACACCCCATTTACTAGCTACTTGATTTTAACTTTTTCAGAATAGAATTCATGAGAGGTATTCATGTTTGAAATTTGAAGACTATGACTTTAAATTTTTTTGATACTTGAAGAGATCTTGTGATTTTTTTTATAGGATTTTAATCTTCATTAATCCCTGAAATTGCTAGAGTTTTTTTTTTTTTTAAATAAAAGAACTAGAAGAAATTTTTTATATTTATTTTAAAAAAATAGATCAACTAGCTAAAATGTTTTGTGGATCTTTGGTTGAGACTGATGAAGAAAACAAAATTCGATTAAATTCTTTAAACACAAAATAATTCTTTTACATTAATGAAAATCTATCTCCCAAGTGTAGCCTCACAGTGAAAAAGATTTTAAAGTAACAATTCCAAAATTTCAAATCTCAATTATTATTAGAATTTATTAATTAATTATATCAGATGAGTCCTGAAATCCATTATCTAATCTTCGTCAAAGAATTTTGACGAAGTTGGTCCTCGACAATCTTTATAATCCTATGCAAGTATTAATTTCAGCTTCTTGAGCAATATGTTATTTTGAATTTTATTTGATATTAATTATTATGAGAAACTAATAACGTTCGGATGCAGTACTATTATGATCCTACTGGGCGCTTGTACCATGGCCAAGAAGAAGTTCTGGGTGCATGGGCAGACTCAGGACTTATAGTTCTTGATCTTTAATCTCCCTGCAAAGGTAAAATTTTGATGTATTTCTGTGATTTTTATTTTCTGCTTGCAGCACCAATTTTCTGTGATGTCGTACCATTTTCTATTTCTACAAATTACTTTATTATTACCTGATCAAGAAAAAAGATATTACCCATTTCTTAGTGAAACATATACATGAATTATTTTATATTGCCAAGTAAATTTAGAATCTTTTACTTTATAAATGTAACTCTTTGATATAAAATCATATAATAAGCTGTTGATTTTATCATAAGCGATATTATGAACGGAGTCCAAATATGAATTTTCGATAGAGCATTTATTATTATATATACGCTTATCATCTATAATTCTTTTCTTATCCCGGCAGGATATCTAATATAACATGCACAGAAATATGGAGGGGAATTTGATCCAGGAAGAGGACTGCATCTTGGAATTCCAATATGTTTTTATTTTAATTTACCTATGTTATTAAGCTTTTATGAACAATTAAAGACATCTAATATAATGTCTGAAGCTTTAATTAATAGTATTTCTAGTACTTGTTATGTATATTGGCATCAGGAATTAGACTTAAATCATATATTTGCAAAAAGCCAAAAAGGGATGCGCAAACAAAAACCTAAAATAAAATAGTAGGCAAACGCAGGCAAGGCTAATCATCATCTCCGGGCCTCCTTGGCAAGCTGAACAAAGAATTTACCAATTCAACTAGCAACGGATACCAGAATTTTCTAATAAGAATTATAGAACAACTTAATCTAAATCTTTTCTACTAGATAACCAGCCAATATGCCAATCCCATCCAATAATTAACCTAATTATATCAAACACACATCAGTTTTTGGAAGCATATATAAACCAGGGAAATCAGATAACTATACACACAGGAAGTGTAACTAAACTATCAGTAGAAACTATATTATCATTAATAAGTCTATTTATCAAGCCACTGCATAACTGCTTGATAATACATGCAACACAACATTACAAAACATATATATAATAGAACAGAATATTTCCTTTGACATAAAAATACAAGCCAACGAATGAAACTCAAAATAAAACAGTAATAACCCTATAAAACGATGCACCATTTTCAACTCCAACAGGCTCCGCCAAACACGCTGCCTATGATAGAATGCACCCAACACTTCTGAAAACCTCGTCCCGTTACTTGCAGCCAACGGATATGAAATATAAATACGCAACTTGTTATTATCCTTTATGTCCATTGTATAAAATTGGACTCTGTTACGGTAGACACTTATTCATATGAGGAAAAAGAATCGCTAAACAAGAAAGCCGCAGTACAATTAATCTCTCACAAAGGGAACCTGTATCTCCCGGGCAAAATTGCTATACACTTCAAAGACCCCTCAAGAAGGAATGTCTCCTCTCGCGCTTCACTCTCCAGTGGTTATCACTCATTGGCTTCAACAGTCTTTCTTCTTCTATTTCTGATTGGCGCGATGATTGCAGCCTCTTTAAATTTTCAATGCATTGCTTATGATCAGTAAAGTTTATGCCGCTAAAATCTTTCTCATCTGGGGCCAAATGCCTCTGGTATGGTGAGTGCCACTTTGCTTGCAAATAAGCAAGAGATCTCCATGGAGGAAAAGGCATCGAGTTTTGCTTGAGAGAAAATTTAGCAGCTTCAGCCATGACTTGAAGATAGTGTTTCAGCCTAGTCAGGGATCCCACATAAACAATCGGAAGAGATTTCAATATCCTGTCATAAGAGTCAACAGCTCTAGCTATCTCAAAATGGCTACGGAAGTCAATATCAATAATAACACGCTCAAAGCTTCCCCCGTGACTGGAATAAACCACATCAATGTATTCGTACTCCCCTGCCATACAACATAAGATAAGAATTTCACTACAAGTTGAAGCAAAAAGTTAATCTCAAGAAAGTACAACAGAGGCATATACATAAATGTATTAAAGAATAAATATTACTCCTCAGTAAAAGGCATGGGTATCAGCTATGCAATATAAAATCACAAGAATGTTAATTCAAATTTGCCACACCAACATTTACAATTAGGTATCATAAAACATTTACAACCAGTTATCATACGGTATTCCAATACATCAACAAATGCAGAATAATCTTTTAGATCACAAAGGACTGCATTCAATTAAAAATGCTTCCCCTGGCAGATGCAACAGGGGCATTTGACGAGAAAATTTCATGTCATGAACGATGTATTAGACCAGAATAAGCAAAGCCCACTTAATTTCGTTGCAATAAATTTGTGTCTATGTGGAGATGAGGTCAAAATCAATACTAAAAGCATCTTCCATACCCCATATTCTAGTGAACTTTAAAATCTCTACTTCTAGTCCAACCTGACAAAAATTAACAGGAACAGGAATTTTGAAACAGAATAACTATTTCACTATATACATACCTCCAGGGACCTTGCCACCACCCTGCCACTTAGATGCACACACAGCAGCATCATAACCAGCCAGTCTCAAGAGCTTCACCAAAGAAAACCTAATGCAGCTGGCATTACATGGACCTGGCTTAACAAGGTGCAGGTCCGTTTCCTTGATGGATAACATAAGTGAATGAACCAATGACAGCAAGTCATACTCATACTGGGTTACTGAGTGCCTATAAGACTGCAGTCACATAGTTCAAAGAAAGATGATGAGAATCTTTAATTGACAAATAAAAACATTAAAAGATGAATCACATCAAAGTGGTCTTAACAAAAATTATTTAATTTGGACAAAGGAATTACAAAGATGAAAGTTTTAAGAAATTTGGGATACTCTTCAAACATCATTATCAACATGGCGCTGATAAAGAGAGAACAATAAAATGACCAAATGAATTCATCCAGAACAACCTCACATGTTGCATGAACTAAGGTATCCATACACTGTCAGCTACAATGATGGACCTTCAGTTCACAGTCCCACCCATAATGGGCGCCAGCATGCAATGAAATTTTCATAATCTGACTAAAACCAAGGGTGGGTCACCCGAACACAAGGAAAGAGCGCTTGAGAATTACATGAAAGCACTGACAGCAACAATTTGAGCAAAGGCTGGCTTGCAGGGGCGGACCCAAGGCATGCCCCAATATTTTTTAGTCCTCAGAATTTTTATGAAAAGCCCCTTAAAATTTTATGAATTTTGTAATTTGGCCCCTCTAAATTTTTTTGTCCCATGTATAATTATAATTGTGCCCCCTCTCTTCTTCGTCCTGCATCCACCCCTGCAGGGTTGGCTCAGTATAAAAGAGAGCAGCTAAAAATTGTCTTCAAGAAGCCATCAGACTAGTTTAAGCATTAATCGTATACCTTCTCATAACTATTCTAAAGATTACCTGGCAGAAAAACAATGTAAGATAGCAATCTAGAACTAGATGGTTGCTAATGTTGAAAATTCTCTAAATTCCCTTAAAATTCTTCACTACTTGAAGAGTCCATGCAATAATGCAATGACTTCAAATTTTCTACTTGATTCTTAAGCTACTTCTTGAACTGAAGATACAGAAGATGGAAACCATTATCAAAACATTAAACCATTATCAAAACATTAAGTAGACTTTGCAGATGAGGTAAACTGGCATCCAAGACTAACTACTAACAGATTCAGAAGCACGATGTTATCTGGAGTAATAATAGGAAGGTAAGACAAAAGATAATAACAGCTCCAAAGAGTCCTCATATCATAGATTCGTCACTGGATACTACTATAAGTCTGTAACAACACTTCCTATTGTCTGACTAAAGCTTGGTCAGAAATCAGACCCCAGACGTAATTTCAAAAGCAAAACCATCTGAAACCAGGGGGACAATAAATTACCAAAAAAACGGATGCATTAAATAAATATGGCAAGAAATTTAACCACATACATGAACTTGTGCATAACATTTAATGCAGGACAGGGTTCTGTAGTATCAGGTCAATTGCTGAGTAAACCAAGCAATTGAATTTTGTGACTAAAATTTTTCCATCTCCTGCATTCCAACTTCCAAGAATAATATAATTGAGCTTAATAGGACTTTTCTATCAGGTCAATTTGCTAAGATACAAAGGGGGGGGGGGGGGGGGGGGGGGGAAGGGTTTGTGTGGAAGAAGAAGATTTCGCGTTACTGTAATAATCTTCCTTTGGAATTCTGAAAGATCAACAAATTCACCTAAACTTTAAAAAAGGATTTTGCTTCGCTAGAATAAGTAAAGAGTCATCATTTCTGCTCTATTCTACACACACACACACACACACACACACACACACACATATATATATATAGAAATTCTTATGCCAAGTAACAGAAATAACTTCGTTGTGAAGGCTCGATCCTTACAAATAGAAATTACACAATCAGAAAACATGAGCAACGTGAAATGGTCAAAATTTCTATTGCGATTAAAATTCCTTTTCGCCGAAATTTTAATACTTCGCTTCAAACACACAGCCAGGAAAGTTCAATTCAAAAAAAAAAAAAAAACAACATGAATTAAAATTCTAAAAAAAATGAAAAGGGGTAACTCTGAAGAATGTCAAACAGAGAACATAAATAATTCACAATTAAATTACCGAAATCTTGTCAGCGAGATGATGGAGATCAGAGAAACCGGAATCGCTATCGCTGCTACACCAGGAATCAGGGCCGCTGCTACCGCCGTTCTCAAGAAAATCACTGACCATAAGAGCCAAGTCATGCTCGCTCTCATGGCTAAAACCACCAGCAATCTGCCCCGTTAAACCCCTCGCTGACCAGTCACCGGTCGCCGCTGCCGCACACATAATTAACCTATTAAATTAACCGAAGAAAAAACGACGACTTTAACTCCGTCGGACCTTAAATCCGTCGTCTTTTCTGTCCCCCTCAAATTAATATTCCAACAAAAACCATCAACTAACTGAATTCAAGACGAATCAGAACTTCTACAGAACCAAAATTGTATTCAAATTATACTGTAAATTGGAATTTTTTTTAATTATATATAAAAATGCATTAAAAATTGAAGAAATGTTTTTTTTACTTAATTTTTCATGACTTTTTTTTATGATCGGCGGAGGAGGAAAAGGAAGGAGGAGGTTTCTTGTGCAGCAGAAACCCAAATGGATTTATGGATTTGAAAGAGAAAGAAAATGGAAATTACAGAGTTGATATAATACAAGAAATTGGGGAATGACGAACGAAAAGACGAAATTACCCTTAAATTTCTTGCTTGATGGCCAAATACGTCCTCGGAACTTTCGGGAGGGAAAATGGATAAAGTGAAAAAGCATAAAATGGATTTGGACGCAAAAGAGTTAGGAATTCGAAAATGGATTTTTTCTTTCTGACGAAATTAAAAATAAATTAGGATTAAAAAAACAACATTAAATTTTTTTTTAATAACCAAAAGAACAGAATTTAAGTTTAAATTCTAATAATTGTTAGATTTTTTTTAGATTTTATTGGCTAATTAATTGTTACTGAGCTGCTGTTATGAGCTGAAATAAGTTATTTTCTTTTTCATTTTTGAATTTTTCTAAACTTAAAAATTAATATTTTAATTTTCTAAATTAACTCATATTTTTGAAATTTGGGTATTCATTTTTTTCTGTTGGCTTAAAATAAGCATATATAGATAAATATTAAATATCAATTTTCATGTGATTTTTGCAATTGAATACGTCTTTTTTACAATATATTTTTCTATTTCAATTTTATATAAATTAAGATATTTTTTTATTTATGAAAATAAATTTACAAAATTAGGCACAGCAAAAATCGTGCTGGAAAAAAAAAATTACACGCTCTTGCATGGATTCTAAATTCTAATAATATCCTATGCCTTTTTGTGAAATTCAAGAAGACATCGAAGTCCAATTAATAATTCTAATTTCGAAGAAGAAATGGCTCTTACATCAATGTACACATTAAAATTTTAAAAAAATGAAAATCAGTTAAATCGATAGTTAAAATGATATTTATATTAATTTATCAGTTCAATTTTACACGAACGTAAATTTTAAGAATTATGACGAATAGATGAATTTAGTTATACTATGAATTTAGTTAACCAATAATTCTTATATATAATTTCTTATATAATTCAAAAAATAATTTTCACATTTTAATAATTAATATTTTACTCTATTTAAAAATAAATATATTTTGTACCTTAATCACCAAAAGTCACTCACTCATAAATATTGATAATAACTGATAAATTATTATTAAATTATTTTTTATATTTTTAAAATATTTTTTATTATATTGACATTAAATTTCAATAATTTATATTACTATTTGTATTTTTATATTTAAAACTATTAGAATTTATATTTTAATTTTATAAATGCATACTTTTTCATGAAGTATATATATGTTTAGCTTTTTAAAAGATAACCGAATAGCAATTAACCGATTATTAATTGACTAAATTTAAAATTTGATTTTAAAAAATTGATATTAATAAACTGAATTTAAAAATTATTACTAATAAGCCTCAAATAAGTCTAATTAATGTTAAAACATATAATGTATTAATTCAACTATATTAATTAATTTTTTAATATATATGAAAAAAAGTGAACTGTCCTTTTTGGGAAAAAAATATTTAATACAAGATATAATATGTAGGGACGGAATTACAAATGACTTTTCTTTTTCAAAATTGGCTTTGCAATTTATAATTTGAACCTTAAAGTTTTTTTTTTCCTTATAATTAGCTATCATAAATTTTTTTCGTCCCCTTATTCTTCCTTTATCCGTCGGGGGCAATACATGACAGTGATTTTCCAGGAACTCTTCGCCCCCCAAACAAAAAAAAAAATCAATTTACAGATATTTTTTATAGAGTATTTCTCCGATACAGCATAGGCAACTGTACACATAAATATGCATTATTGAACTAAAATTGAATATTATTTTTTATTTAAGGGTCAAAATTTTTTAAAATATTTTTTAGGGAAATATTAATAAAAAATAAAATTGTCATGATAAGGCATAGGCAATAAGAGAATTTCAGTGCAAAAGAACATTTAGCTTGGAGACCAAGTCATGATTGAACTTTTTTAAATATATCATTCGTGTTACAGTTCATAATCCAACTTGGCAAAATTTGAATAAAACAGAAAGCATTTATTTAGTATTACAAATATTTAGTAGCAGTCTGCTGCCTAAATTGGTGATGACGTTAGCTTCATGAGAATTGGCAGTTATTAATTTATTGACCTGTCACTCTAATTTGGAAATTTGTTTCTCATTCACAAGATAATAATAACTCCACATTAATTATTTGAAAAAATTTTCCCCCTCAGAAAAAATTTTATTTTTATAAATATTTTTGGATAAATCTAAATTTTATAAATATTTTTTAAAAAAATATTATTTTAAAAAATATTTCAAATAATTATGCATTGGAAAGATCAATAAATGGTGGGTGATTAATTTAAGTTTAATTGATGTATTTATTTGTTTGGTAGTAACCTATTATCTTAACGGTTTAATATCACTCTGTAAGTTATGAACAACTAAGAAAGTAACTTTTTTTTTGAAATAGAAACAATTCATTAAGAACTAAAATTAACAGATAAAACATCAACAAGGAAAGGAGATGGATCAGACCACTCTCAACGAACAAACTTAAAATTGATCGCCTTAGCAAGATGATGGACAGCCATATTCGCAGTTCGTCTAACAAAAGCTACAGAACAACCTTCCAAAGCTTTTAATAAAAGTTTACAAGCCACAATAATATCATCAAAATAAGACACACCAATACAATCTTCAGTCACAGTCTTAGAGACCAAGATGCAATCTGTCTGGACACAAACATTTGAAAAATGATTATGCTTCAGCCAACTCAATGCCTCTTTTACCGCAAGAGCCTCAGCTACGTGAACTTCATAACACCCAATGAATGCTGCATGCTTCGCTGCAATACAAGCACCCTTGTGGTCCCTGATAAGAAACCCATAAGAGCTATACCCGAGTTGATTAAAACAACCAGCATCCACGTTGCAAACCAAATCACCTTCCTTTGGAACTTTTCACTTAACGTCAGGCAACCCGGGAACTGAAATAACACAATTTTTCTGCATCTGAGCCGTTTGCCACTGGGTAATTTCCAACCGAGTCAAACGAAGAAGAACTTCCACCGTCTCTCGCTTCTTCTCCCACAACACAGAGTTTCAATTTTTCCATAAGCTCCACAAAACAAAACATTGCTCAACCAAGTTATCCTCCTGCATAGAAACCAACAAAGCCCAGAACCAACGACTAAAACATGCTATCCTACCCATTCGTCTATCACCAAAAAAACGATACCAGACCTCTTGAGCAAAAGAACATTGAATGAAAACATGAGTCTCATTTTCCCCTTGAGTAAGACAAACAGGACAGATAGGAATAATTTCAGCCCGCCTATGAATGAGGTTGTTAACCGTTGGTAAACAGGACGATAGACTACGCCAAAGACAATTTTTAATCTTGGGTGGAACTTTCATATTCCACAGTTTGTGCCAACTGACATGATCTTCTTCTACCTGTTCTTTTGGGGAAATCTTTACCAGTTCAGTGTAAGCCCTTCTCACCGTAAATAAACCCCTCTTGTCGTGATGCCAGAACCATTTATCACTACCTAGCTTCCTCTCTCTAGGAATAGATAAAATAAGCATTCTATCCCTGTCATTAAACACTTGTCCCACAAGCTCCACATTCCACTCTCCATTATTGCCAACGAGATCACTAACAAGACAAATGGATGAGTTTTGAGAAATTGGAGTGGACACTTTTGGATTTACCTGATCTGGAAGCCAAGGGTCATTCCATACACTTGTGGTCCTACCATTGTCAATTTTTCGAGATAGACCCTTTTGAAGGACCGATCTACCAGCCATCATGCTTCTCCACACATACGAAGGGTTATGACCTATCTGCGCCTGAAGGAAGTCAGAAGAACAAAAATATCGAGCTTTGAGGATAGAGGCAGCAAGAGATTTTGGATATTAAATCATCCTCCAGCCTTGCTTAGCAAGAAGAGCAAGGTTAAATTTATGGAGACTTCGAAAACCCATACCTCCACATCCTTTTGGTACACACAACCATTCCCATCTCTGCTAGCAAATACCTGACTGGTTATTGCCATTGACCTTCCACCAGAATTTATTAAGAATTCTGTTCACATCCTCACAAAAATGGAGCGGCATCAAAAAAATACCCATAATATAAGTTGGGATTGATTGTAAAACAGATTTTATCAATATCTCCTTCCCTGCTCTAGACAAGAACTTCTCCTTCCAGTCGTTAATACGCTTCCATATACGATCCTTAAGAAAATTGAAGATCTGGTTCCTTTTCCTTCCCACATAGACCGGAGCTCCCAAATAGAAACCCAAGTCATCTGTAGTAAAGACGTGCAAGGTGTTACAGACAGCCTCCTTCTCTTCTTCTCCCGTATTTTTACTAAATAAAATTGATGACTTTTGAAAATTAACATGTTGACCCGACGCTAACTCATATCTTTCCAGGCAGTCTTGTACACTGTTCTCTTCTCTTTGGTCAGCTCTGAAAAATAGAAAACTATCATCGGCAAAAAATAGGTGAGAAACAGAAGGAGCTGTTGGTGCTACCTTACATCCATGGATCAATCCTCTTCGTTCCTTATCCTGTAGAAGAGCAGAGAGACCTTCAGCACATATGATGAATAAATATGGAGATAACGGATCTCCCTGTCTAAGACCTCATTTAGGCACTACTGGCCCCAATTCTCTCCCTCCATGACTTATCTTATATGACACAGTCTCCACACACAAACTAATCCAGTTCACCCAAGTTTCAGCAAAACCCAACTTACTGAGAATAGTCTTCAAGAAACCCCACTCTAACCTATCGTATGCTTTGCTTATATCCAACTTTAGTGCAGCCATCCCGCTCTTCCCTTGTCTCTTGCCTCTCAAGTAGTGAATTGCCTCATATGCAACCACTATATTGTCAGAAATTAAACGACCAGGGATAAAAGCACTCTGGGTTTTCGAAATAACGGATGGGAGGATTTTTTTCAGTCTTTTCGCCAACATCTTCGAAACAATCTTAAACAAGACATTGCAAAGTGATATCGACCTCAAATCCGTTATCTCCTCAACATCAGACTTTTTTGGAATTAAAACAATGAGCGTGTCATTAAGATTGGCTGGCATTGTACACAACCGAAGAATGGAAAGATAGGCTTTTGAGACATCCTTACCAACTATACTCCATAAACGTTGGTAGAAAGTTGAATTCAAACCGTCGGGTCCCGAGCTCTTATCAGGGTGCATAGCAAAACAAGTTTCTCTTACCTCCCCCTCCCTAAAAGGTGCTGTTAAAACATTATTTTGCTCCTCTGAAACTTTGGGCGTTATAAGATCAGTAACCCCTGCATCATAACACCCATTGCTGTGAAAAATATTCTAAAAATACTCAAGAATAATCTACTCAATGCCTGAGCCCCACTCACACCAGACTCCAGAGTTATTTTTAAGACGAGAGAATAAATAATTTGATACATTAATCCCCATCAGGTTTACGACACCATATAAAATGGTATATTATTTAATGTATATTATCTTTCATTTAGGTAGCTACGTATGTTAAATTATTTATATTTTATGTATTTTTGTCTATTTTATGTGTTTATTTGCATTGTAGGGTAATTTGGATGCAAAAAGGAAGAAAGATCAAACAAGTCATGATGCAGTGCGTGACTCACAACCAGATTCACGACTCACACACAGGTTCACGACTCACAACCAAGCTCATGAGTCACACAAAAGCTCACGAGTCACACAAAATTTCACTAGTCACACAAACTTCACAAGTCACACAAAAGTTCACGACTCACACACAAGTTCACGAGTCAGCAGGAATGTCACGAGTCGGAGGGAGATTCACGAGTGAAGACAGTCGGATGCAGTTCATGTAACGCCCCAAAAATTTGGATTGATTATAGTTGGTAAATAGTATATTTTGGTATTAATTTGCAAGGATTAATTGTGCAGATTTCAAGTTTTTGGATTTTACTTTAAGAATTGTTAATTAAAGTATATTAGAAAAAAATAATAAAATAAGATGAGAATAATTATGATGTTAAAAGGTGAGAAGTTAAAAGAAATGTGGGGTTTAAAATTTAAAGAGACATAATGGATAAAAAAGTTAAAAACAAATAAAAGAAAAAAAATAAAGGAAGAAAGGGAGAGATGAGAGGGGAGTCGGGATCGGGGAAGAAAGGGGAGCAGGGAGGGAACGGCGTCACCGCCGACGGAGCCCTCCATCGCCGACGGAGACTCCTCCCTATCGCCGACCACAGCAGCGGCGCGCTCTACCTCCGGCATCAGAGGCATCGCGATTTCTCCACCATCGTTCTTGCTCCCTCTCTTCTTCTCCTCTCACCGGCGTTCAGAGCAACGACTGGCAGCACGACCAGCACCGGGGGACTCCAACGGGAGAGGCGGATCTTTTGGTGTCAGCCGATCGTCCTCACTCGCCGGCGAAGTGGAGATCGGAGCTTGTGGCAGCCGGTAGTTCCAGGCGATTTTTCGACCAAACCACGATGCCTTGGGGAGCGTGAAGGCCACCGGAAGAATACTAGCGACTCTGGCTTCAGGTGGGAGGCTTCGGCGGGTCTCCGGTGAGGCACCGGCGAGGCTCCGAATAGGCAGATTGGAGAGATCACTCTGGGCTTCGACTCTACGGTATGGGAACTACGTTAAAAGTTTGATTTATGTATAAGATTGAAGCAAGTTCTGGTTAAGATTATGGTAGATTTGATAGTTGGTCTTGTATGGCTTGTTAGTGGCGTTAATTAAATGCATTGTTCTATCGAATAAAATGACGTGGTGGATACATATAACATGAAATATTACAGCACCACTAAGAAGATAATGATCTTCCACGAAATTGATATTAGCTTTGTATATATTGGATTTGTATACGAAATTGATAGTCTGTAAAAGTAAATAATTCATAGGATTAGTAAAGAAATAGTTTTTGAAAGTATAAAAGATACAGTGAATTTAATTAGGCTGAATTAGACGAGATGGAGTTTGAGTTTGATTTGGTTTAAGTGTTAATGGTATAATTGAATAGATAATGACTTATACCTATTAATAGAAGTGACGTTGAACTTGATTAACATGGAATTAAAGGACAAATCTATTGATATAGATATATATAAATAAAATATATGTTATTCTTTGAAGTTTGTGGAATGAGTTGTAAAAAGAATGCAGTTTTACAGTTTCTTGGTTATAAACTAAATAAGTTAATTAAATTATGTATTAAAGGTTTATTTTTGATATTACTATTAAATTTAATGTGTTGGTTTACTAATCACTGTTCTAGGCTTTGCCTAGTTGGAAAGCATAAAGGAAATTTGTGATTGAGTTTTCAACAGAAATGTTTCAGCTCCTTACCAATTGATTTTGAAATTATTTCCTTGGTAAGGAAATTATACGTTGCTACTTTGTTTTGTGTATTTGTTAAGTTTAATTAAGAATTTAGCTAATATGTTTATTTGAAAGATGTATAATTAAAAATCTAGGTTATGCTATTAAACGTTAATAGAGAAATTTTAAAAGTTAATAATTAATTTGGCAATAAAAAGTATAGTTTTTACCAGTTGATTTATGATCGAACTTAGATAGCTAAAGAATCAATATGATTAAAATTGTTCTTAAATAAGTGTAATTTGAAATATGATGGCATAATGAGATATACTCTATGAATATATGATTTGATACAACTATAGTATAGTAAGAGGTCTGAAATAATAATAAGAAATTATATTAAATAGTCATTGTTGCTATCATTGCATAGCTTTCAGTTTAGTAAAAGAAAGGTGATTAGGTAATGAGGGTTAAAGTTTTAAGAAATTAGATACATGTACAGTATTTGATTAAGTCAAAAAGGAAAAAGAAGTAACTCTTTGGAGATAGTTAAAATTAATTTAAGTTTATTCTCACTTCTTACTATAAAACTTGTACAAGTATCGGGCTTTGAAGTATTTTAACTTCACATATATGTTTTATTTTTCATGATGTATTTTGCTAAGGTATTAAACAAAGAAATTATTTGATACGTGAGAGATAATAATAGAGTAAAAAGATGATTATTTGGAATTTAATATACGATAATTGAAGATTATAATGTCATAATACAAAACAAGTGAGAATGTAGCTAGTATAATAGTAGGCTATTAGTATAAATGTGATACAACATGTAAAGAATGGAAATACCTTGACATATAATGAATTGAGAAATATTAGGAAATACTCGTTTCTTTATGAACCTTTGTTTAATACTTGAATAACACAAGTGAATATCATTATTATAAATGAAGTAGACATGGTTTTATGTTTACGCTCTTATGGTATCATGAGAAGATCGACGATTAAATGCTATGCACTTACATGTGTTTGCTTTAATATATTGATGTTTTAAGATTATGTATTTAGATATATGATTATGACATTGAACTTATATGCATCTATAGGCGCTAAAACAATATGAAATGGTGTAGGTAGATATTAATCTCATATTTGTAACTGAATATATGTATTTGAGGTATTAGTTGAGTATATATGTGATGGTTAAATTGAGTACTATAGCGCAGGTGAGATGGCTATAACGAACCATGCAGGTACGTCTTTCTGAAATGACTATGTGTTTATGTGTTGTTTTAGACGCTCATAGTGGATGTGATTATATATGATTTCATGCTCATGAAAACAGTCTAGCAATACATAAACTTTTATGACAAGTATAAAGTATTGTTAATATATGGTTATTTGAAAGTTTAAAAGTAATTTGAAAGAATGTATATTAAGTAAACTCCTTTGATGACTGAAGAGTCATGTAAAGAGAAAATTTCTGAATTATTGTGAAATAATTCATGACATAAGTGAATGATGGTTCACAAACTGTATAAGAATATTGAATGTTCTGAATAACTGTATTATCTGAATTGAAATGATGATAAAGTTGATAAATGTACTGAAAGTAAGTGATCTTTTGCGCCCTTAGAAAATAGTCTGGCAGAAAAAAACTAGCTCAGGATATAATTGGCTAGCCATAGGGATTCTGTACCGCGGTGCAAGTCATGGTGACTTGCTTAGTTATGGTAGGATCACTGATCTCCATAACTTCTGTTTGTATCTGGTATCTGCTACGTGAAAAAAATGGTCTTTGAGATCATTTTTCAGTCTGTTTGTGGCCTAAGGGGTCCACATCCCGTATATCCAGTATGAGTATTTTTGTCGGTACTGTTCTAGGGGCATTAATATGAAAATAAGTTAAAAAGTATAAAAGACAATAAATGTTATAGTTCAAAACTAATGTTCATATGAATTATCCTCTTATATAAATACATCAAATGGATAATGAATTGCAAGTTATAATAGTGATGAACATGTGATTCTCAAATGCTTTATAAGCATTATGTATCTATATATCTATGTACAGGTATGTACGTTATTCTGTTATCGATCAAGTATATGATTTATGACATAATATGGTGTTAAGTATGATATTGTTCACCTTGTTAAGATTATTTAATGATTACATGAAAGTGAATTTTGAATGCATGCTATGGTTTAAATGATGTGGATGTATAAAAGAAATATGCCGGATGTCTTTTGTTGTAGCAATGAATGATGCATTGATTACTGAGTTATTAAGTTTTATTGCCTATGTAAATAAGATGTTTTGTCGCTTATGCTTGTGATTTATGGCTGAATGTAAGAACTGGGATCTAAAGTAATTGACGATATCAATTAGGAGTGTTATCAACTTTGTACTTGTATAATGGATATTACATGTTTAAAAGATTGTTTTTAGATTACTTTGTTCCCCACTAAGCTTTATATCTTAGCACGGGTTTTGTGATCCGTGTAGGTAGCAAGATATACTTGTTGTTGGTTAAACAGCTGCTTCGGCTCAACCATCAGAAGAAGGGATCTAGTTTCAAGCAATTCATCTTTTGAGGTTCACAGATGTAGCGAGGCGATTTAGAATATAAAATTGTTTCTATCTTTGGAGTATTCTAGTGAATTAAGAATGTAATTTGTAATATTGACTTATCTTAGGAAATGTGATTAATAATGAGAATGGATGTATAAGATGCATGATAAAATTATTTTTGTATTGATGTGCCCCTGATGGACTGAGGGAATTATCTGAGTTTCAGGTGGATTAGACAAGTTTTTAGACGTTATATTGCCGGATTTTTATTTGGACAAGTCTGGGTCGATGGGATGATTAAGATTCAAAAGAAAAATCTTGCTGATTTTGAATTGTCACTCAGTGCATTGCTCCTCAAAGGGTCAATGACCAGTATTTGATAAATGGTCCGTGTAAAAAAAAATTTCCTTCTTATCACTTGTCTCTTTTGGACTGTTCAATAAGGGTGTTACATTTAGTGGTATCAGAGCAAAGGTTTAGCCGATCCTAAGATCGGAGTATGTAAGCGAAGAAATTATTACAGGTAACTTATGTATATGCCATATGGAATGAGTGAATTTGAAAAGGGCAAGTTTGTTGTTATCAGTTTCCTCGGATCATTTGAGTTTAAATAAATAAGTTGATGATTGAGGACCAGAGTTAAACTTTTAGTTATCTCGATAGTTATGAGATAATGTTTCTGGGTGAATCCGTTAACCTAACTAGTATACACTACCACTAATATTATGCATTAGTCATGCATGTGTACATTTGTGTTTCAGTCCATGCATAGATATAAGATATACATGCATACAGTTTAGTCATGTGGTCACATGCTTCATAGTTTACATATGCATATGTTATTGCATAGTCATACACTTACATGCTTTGTCTTCGGTTTTGTTAGTGGCAGTTTTGTTATACTAGTAAGAGGTTATAGCTGAAACCCAGCATAGATTTCGTCAGTTGTATTGAATAAGGGTCTCATTGAGATAAAAGAGATTATTGCAAGATGATGCTTAAGAGAGACTTTTATGTGTCCAGATGAGGTTTTAAATGTTTGAGATAGGTATAATGATAAGTTGAGGTTGATTAAGGTGCCTAATATACTTGTCAGTTATACAGAAGATATTATGTGCACTATAGTAACTTGATGGTAAGTAAAGGAATATTACGAGTATAGAATAAGAAATGTTGAATTACATGGATATAATCAGAGTTTGATTAAAAATAAATGTCAGGTTTGAATTTCGAGGACGAAATTTTGTTAAGTGGGGGAGAATTGTAACGCCCCAAAAATTTGGATTGATTATAGTTGGTAAATAGTATATTTTGGTATTAATTTGCAAGGATTAATTGTGCAGATTTCAAGTTTTTGGATTTTACTTTAAGAATTGTTAATTAAAGTATATTAGAAAAAAATAATAAAATAAGATGAGAATAATTATGATGTTAAAAGGTGAGAAGTTAAAAGAAATGTGGGGTTTAAAATTTAAAGAGACATAATGGATAAAAAAGTTAAAAACAAATAAAAGAAAAAAAAATAAAGGAAGAAAGGGAGAGATGAGAGGGGAGTCGGGATCGGGGAAGAAAGGGGAGCAGGGAGGGAACGGCGTCACCGCCGACGGAGCCCTCCATCGCCGACGGAGTCCGTGTTGCCACTCCTCCCTATCGCCGACCACAGCAGCGGCGCGCTCTACCTCCGGCATCAGAGGCGTTGATATCATGTTAAATGTCTACTATTTTATGTGTGTTTTCCTTATATTCATGTAGTTAAATATGTAATGTTAATTGTATTTTCGTGTGTTTATGTTCAATTTATATGTTTGTGTTTGTTTTAGGAAGAAATTGGTGAAGTGTGGGACAAATGGAGAAGAATTTGAGAAATTGAAGACAGAAGTCACGAGTTGGACATGAATCACGAGTAGTGAACACATTCACGAGAGAAGAAGGAGGCGCAGGGCTCACGAGTGAAGAAGCAAGTGTTCACGAGTCGTGAAGGCAGTCACGACTCGGTACGAAGGAAGAGATCACGAGAAGCCAGCACATTCACGAGTAGTGAGGAGGCTCACGATTCGTGATGTGGATCACGACTCCAGAGAAAAAAAAAAGAGATTCACGACTCGTGAGGAGGCTCACGAGTCGGACAATTGTACTGCTTCGCAAAACGATGTGTCTTCTGCACCTGATTTTTCAGCCAAACAACATGTCCTTTCAAAAGCATCCTTTCGTGAAGAATCAAGGGACATATCTGTAGAGAAGATACATATAAATAGATGGGAGAACAACATTTAAAAGGATGGTTACTTGAATAGAAAAAGAACGTATTCTTTTGACTGTTTTTCTCTTAAGAACATTTAGTTGTTTTGGATTTTCTATTTTTACTTATTATTAGAGGATGACAAAAGAGCAAAGCCAAAGGAATAAGAGATTCATAAGAAGGTCAAATTAGAAAGTAAACACTTGGGGAGTGATGTTTTCTTAACTCTTATTCTATCTTTATTGTAATATTGTTGTGGTTATGTTCTTTTGATACATTTTAACTATGCAATTAAGTTTGTTATTCATCTATTTAATTTTATCTTATGAATGAACAATTCTATTCATGTATGAATTATGATTTAAGTTTGTTTGAGTGCTTGAATTTACTTATTATGCTTGATCACCATACTAAGTATGTTAGTCAATTAATTCACAATGAGAGTTGGGATTCTTTGATGGAAAGTCAAATAAATTTACTTGAAGCATTGAATTCACTTAGAGATAAGGGATTCACTTTGAGGGGTTAAAGAATTGGCATAGAGCTTCATGGTTTTTATTTATCTCTATAATGACATGAGAATGCTTATAGACTCTAAATAAGAACACTCTTTATTGACAATGAGAGTTGCTTTAAAGAACCTTGGCTAAATTCTCCATTCATACCATTCATACAATTGTTAATTCATTCAAAGATGAACTTGTTGGTTAAAATGTATATTCATCCTATCTTTTAAGTAATCTATTATCCAAAATCAACTTAAATTACCTTAAGTAGTTTAAAGTTTATATAAATTGCATGATTATAAATGAAGTTGATACCTATCCATTTACTTGTTGTTATTTCAATATAAAATTTACCCGTTCCCTTTGGATCGACACCCTACTCCTACTATACGCAGTCTAGTGAGACTAAGGGTTAAATTAAATCCCCATCAGATTTTGGCGCTGTTGCCGAGGAGCGGTTCAAAATGAATTTTTATTGATTGATACAAAAGAGTAGATGTTTTAGGATTGTATGATAAATTAGTTATTTTGATGCATGAAATTTTATTTTGCGTTTTTGTTTGTTTTAGTATTAGAGTTTTTGTAATCGTTTTAGACTAAAAGTATTATGTTTTGATTTGTGAAGGGAACTTAGAAGGAAGCTACAAGAGGAATTTAATTTTCAAGTAGAAGGAAAACAAAGTGTTAAATTAGAGGAAGGTCATAATTTTCCAATTATGGCGGGTGAAGAAAGGAGAACTCTTGGTGATTTTGCGATGCCAAATATTTCGGAAAGTTTTGGAGGAATAGCGGCACCGGCTATTGCTAATAATAATTTCGAGATCAAGCCGGCTGTCATTCAAATGGTGCAAAATAACCAATATGGAGGTTTGCAAGGGGAAGACCCTTATGCTCATATCCTTGCTTTTCTTAATGTGTGTGCTACATTTAAAATTAATGGAGTAAGTAATGATGCCATTAGACTTAGGTTATTTCCGTTTTCTTTAAAAGAAAAGGCTCAAATTTGGCTTGCTAGTATACCTAGTGAGACAATTACTACATGGGACCAATTAAAACAAGCTTTTCTTCATAAGTATTTTCCACCACATAAAACGGCAAAATTTAGAAATCAAATATCTACATTTAAACAATTACCTAATGAAACCATTTATACCTCTTGGGAAAGGTTTAAGGAACTCCAAAGGCAATGTCCTCATCATGGCTTGCCGGATTGGATGATTCCTTAAATCTTTTACAATGGGTTAATGGAGGAAAATAGAAATATTGTTAATGCTGCTTCAGGTGGTAAATGGTTGGAGAAGACTGCTAAGGAAGCTGAAACCTTGTTGGAAGAGTTAGCTTCACAAGGATACATGGGAGAAGAACCCACTATGGCGAAGGCTAAGGGGTTTTTGGAATTGGATTCCATTAATCTTTTGCCGGCTAAGGTAGAAGCTTTGACAAAAATGGTAAGTAATTCTCACTCCAATGTTGAAAATGTTAGTCATGTATGTGAGAAATGTGGTGGACCTCATATGTATGTTAATTGTAGTGAGGGGTCTAGTGAGGATGTAAATTTTGTTCAAGGGAATTATAACCAAAGGATGAGTCAAAATTCTAATTATTATAACCCACAATGGAGAACACATCCCGGTTTTTCTTAGTCTAACCAAAATGCTCAATTGAACCCTCATAATAATAATAATAATCACAATCATATGAACAAGTTACCTAACCCATCACCTTTTCCAAATAAGCAACCTTTTAACTCCCAACAACCTAAATCCCATTTAGAGAATTTGATGGAGCAATTTGTTAATCATCAAATGACAACTAATAAGCAAAATGAGGAACAATTTAGGCAAATAAATACTAAAATTGATCAACTTGTCACTCATAATAAGATACTTGAAAACCAATTGGCTCAACAAGCCACTTCTAGTGCTAAACCTTTAGGCAAGTTACCGAGTCAACCTGAGTTTTTGCCTCATGAATCGGTTCAATCCATTATGTTAAGAAGTGGGAAAAAGATTGAGAGTAATAGTAAAAGTGATGAGAATCTTATTGTGAATGATGATCATATTGTGGATGCAAGTGAAAATGATAATAAGCTTAATAAACCTAAGGAAAAGATAACCTCATCTAGGGAAGAAGGACCTAAAGTTAACTTGAATGTTTTGCCATTTCCTCAAAGACTCATTAGAAGGAATCTTGATAAGCAATTTAGCAAGTTTTTGAATTATTTGAAGGAACTTACTATAACTATACCTTTTGTGGATGCCATTAAGGATATGCCTTCATGGGCAAAATTTTTAAAAGAAATTGTGAGTCACAAGGGTAAGCTTGAAGATTATGGTTATGTTTCTTTGGTAGAAGAGTCTAAGGCTATGTATTCTAAATACCCACCTAAGCTAAAGGATCTGGGTTGTTTTACGGTTCCTTGTGTTATAGGTGGTACATATTTTGATAAGGCCCTATGTGATATGGGTGTTAGTGTGAGTCTTATGCCTTTCTCAATTTATAAAAAGCTTGATTTAGGTGAGTTAAAGCCTACTAATATGTGCTTATCAATGGCAAATAAATCTATTTCACACCCTATAGGCATATTAGAAAATATTCCAACCAAAGTGGGTAAATTTGTGATTCTTGCTGATTTTGTTGTGTTAGAAATGGATGAAGATCCTGAAATTCCTATTTTGTTTGGTAGGCCTTTCTTAATTACTGCTGGGGCTGTTTTTGATATGAAAAATGGTAAAATATCTCTTGAGGTTAATGGCGAAAAAATTGAGTTTAATGTTTTTGGCATGATTAAATCTTCACCAATGGAGGAGGTAAATAGAATTGATTCTTATGATATTCTTGATGAGTGTATTGATAGTGTTGTGCATGATTATGTGAGTCAAAATTCTATTGCACCTTATTGTTTGCATGAGAGTTGTGATAAAGTTTTGCAAGTTGCCTCATATCCTTTCCAAGGAAATTTCTCAAAGTTTGAGTCTTTGAGAAAGGATGAGGATATGTCATCCAAGATATCTAAGGAGGAAATCAAGCTTGAACTCAAGCCACTACCAACAAGCTTAAGGTACGAATTTCTAGATGCAAATTTTCAATTGCCTTTCATTGTTAATTCATCAATTGCTAAGCATGATGTGGATGCTTTACGTAGTATTTTACTTGCTCATCGAAATGCCATGGGATATTCAATTAATGATTTAAAAGGAATTGCACCTAAGGTTTACATGCATAGAATTTTGTTAGAGAAGGATTCTAAGCCCTCTATTGAAGGTCAAAGAAGGCTTAATCCTACTCTTAAGGAGGTTGTAAGGAAAGAAATAATTAAATTGCTTGATAATGGCATAATTTATTCTATAAGTGATAGTAAGTGGGTGAGCCCAATTCAAGTTGTCCCTAAGAAGGGTGGTTTGACTGTAATTCGTAATGATAACAATGATTTAATTCCTACTAGGACTATCACGGGTTGGCGTATGTGTGTGGACTATAGGAAGTTAAATAAGGTTACTAGAAAGGACCATTTTCCTCTACCCTTTATTGATCAAGTTATTGAGAGATTGGCTAATTTTTCTTACTTTTGCTACTTAGATGGGTTGAGTGGTTTTTATCAAATACCTATTCATCCACATGACCAATCTAAGATAACTTTTACATGCCCATATGGAACTTTTGCATTTAGGTGAATGCCTTTTGGTTTGTGTAATGCACCAGCTACATTTCAAAGATGCATGTTTTCTATCTTTAGTGATCTTATTGATCAAAGTGTAGAAGTTTTCATGGATGACTTTAGTGTGTATGGCACTACTTATGAGAATTGTTTATCTAATCTTTCTAAGGTACTTGATAGATGTATGGAGCATGGTTTGGTTTTAAATTGGGAGAAGTGTCATTTTATGGCTCAAGAGGGCATTGTTTTAGGACATTTAGTTTCTAATAGGGGGATTGAAGTTGATAGAGCTAAAATTGAGATAATTGCTAATTTGCCTCCTCCTAAAAACGTTAGAGATGTTAGAAGTTTTCTAGGCCATGCTGGTTTTTATAGGAGGTTTATCAAAGATTTTTCTAAGATAGCTAAGCCCTTATGCACATTGCTAGGTAAAGATGTTGATTTTCATTTTGATGAGGCATGTCTTAAATCTTTTGAAACTCTTAAACATGCTCTTGTCACTTCACCGGTGTTGCAACCACCAAATTGGGATCAACCTTTTGAATTGATGTGTGATGCTAG
Source organism: Excoecaria agallocha (assembly GCA_037975025.1). Taxonomy (NCBI): domain Eukaryota; kingdom Viridiplantae; phylum Streptophyta; class Magnoliopsida; order Malpighiales; family Euphorbiaceae; genus Excoecaria; species Excoecaria agallocha. The sequence goes on along the minus strand of CM075815.1, from coordinate 4,094,760 downwards.
TAATTATGCGGTAGGGGTTGTTTTAGGCCAAAGAATTGATGGAAAACCTTCTGTTATTTATTATGCTAGCAAGTTATTAGATAATGCCCAAATTAATTACTCCACAACTGAAAAAGAACTCTTGGCTATTGTGTATGCTTTTGATAAATTTAGGGCTTATCTTGTAGGGCAAAAAGTTATTGTTTATTCTGATCATGCTGCCCTCAAGTACCTTTTGAGTAAGAAAGATGCTAAGCCTAGGTTGTTAAGATGGATTTTAATGCTACAAGAGTTTGATTGGGAAATAAGAGATAAAAAGGGGAAGGAGAATTTAGTTGCGGACCATTTATCTAGGTTGACCCAATGTGTTTTGCAAGATAATGATTATGGGGTACCTATTGATGAAGCTTTTCATGGGGAACATCTTTTTAGTGTAGTTTCCAAGGAAACTCCTTGGTTTGCTGATATAGCAAACTACCTAGTGAGTGGAATGCTTCCTTATGGTTTAGATTATAGGCAAAGGAAGAAATTCCTTCATGATGTGAAGTTTTACTATTGGGAAGAGCCTTTACTATATAGGAGATGTGCTGATGGATTGATTAGGAGGTGTATCCCTCATGAAGAAGTTGGTGAAGTCTTAGCTCATTGTCATTCTTATGCTGTAGGTGGTCACTTTGGGGTTTCAAAGACCGCTTCTAAGGTTTTACAAGCTGGATTTTGGTGGCCTACATTGTTTAAGGATGTTAAGGACTTTGTACTTAGTTGTGATAAGTGTCAAAGAATGGGAAATTTGTCTAGGAGGAATGAAATGCCTTTACAAGGTATTTTGGAAGTTGAGTTGTTTGATGTTTGGGGTATGGACTTTATGGGACCATTTCCTAGTTCTTTAGGGAATAGGTATATTTTAGTCATGGTGGATTATGTGTCTAAGTGGGTGGAAGCAATTCCAACCATTGCTAATGATGCCAAGGTAGTTAAAAAGATGCTTAAGAAAGTTATATTTCCTAGATTTGGAACACCTAGGGCCATTATTAGTGATGGTGGGTCTCATTTTTGTAATAAAGTTATAGAGCAATTATTGAAAAAATATAATGTGACTCATAAAATTGCTACACCTTATCATCCCCAAACTAGTGGACAAGTTGAGATTAGCAATAGAGAGCTTAAGTGGATTTTAGAGAAAACTGTCTCTAGGTCAAGAAAAGATTGGGCACTTAAGTTAGATGATGCTCTTTGGGCATATAGAACAGCTTTCAAAACTCATATAGGTCTTACACCTTATCAATTGGTCTATGGTAAGTCTTGTCATTTGCCTGTTGAGATTGAACATAAAGCTTATTGGGCAACTAGGGTGTTAAATTTTGATATGCAACAAGTTGGTAGGAAGAGATTGCTTCAATTACAAGAGTTAGAGGAACTTCGTATGAATGCTTATGAAAATGCAAAGTTGTATAAAGAAAGAACTAAGTTATGGCATGATAAACATGTTCTCAAGAAAGAATTTCAAGTTGGTGATATGGTCTTGTTGTATAATTCTCGATTGAAGCTAATTCCTGGAACATTAAAGTCTAGATGGTCAGGACCTTTTAAAGTTGTTCAAGTTTTCTCTTATGGAGCTGTTGATATTGTTAATGAAAAAGGTGAAGTTTTTAAGGTTAATGGACATAGATTGAAGCCTTATTTCATTGGTGATGTAATGGTTCCTACACATAAGGTTTCTTTGATAAATTCTTCTTTTGCATAATCCTAACATTCTTGTTTAGTTCTTTATATTTGTAGTTCTTTTAGTTTGTGTTTATTTGTTTATTTTCTATTTTGTGTTTAGTTTGTAGATTATATTATCTGCTTTTAGTTTTTATGTTCTTTGGGTTATTTTTCTTTGTTGATTAATTTTTGGATCACATTTGTTATGATTTTGCAGCTAAGTATTTTGGTTTCACGAGTGCTTCACGACTCGTGAGAGTGTTCACGAGTAATACTGTGGCTTAAATCATTCAGTCGTGAATGCACTCACTTGTCGTGAAAATGTTCACGTGTAGCACAACAGCGTCAGGTTCATGAGTCGTGACTTAAATTCCGAGTCGTGATGATTTTTAGTTTGTCTAACCCTGTTTTATTTTCACGTGTCGTGAACCATGTTACGAGTAGTGCCTTTTGTTTCCATTTGTTTGTTCATATATTATTTTTCTTCACGTGTCGTGAGATATGTGTCGAGTCGTGACTTTTGTTTCACCACTACATTCTGCCTTATCTTCACGAGTCGTGAAGGCCATGTCGACTCGTGAAGTACTGTTCAGAAATTACGAGTCGTGATTTTTAACTCCTTATTTTTCATTTCTTTTCATTTTCATTTCTTTATTTCTCTTTTAATTCTTCTAATTACGACTATAAGTGGTTTTTAATTAAGATAACTGCCATTATTAACTTCCATTTAAGAGGGGGAACAGTTATAATTTCAAATTAGGGTTTTTCTAACGTTATTTTTCTTTCACTTTTCCTTCTTCTTCTATAAAAACTGTGGCAGTTTCTTTTACAGTTTCTTTTACATTTTCTTCTCTTTTACGACTTTTGTGTTTTCCTATATCTTCAACCGTGAACTACATTAGTGATTGTCTGTTGTTTTCTCTTCCTCTTTAACATTTGCTGTTCCTTTCTTTTCTTTCTTTTCACAACACACAAGCACTTTTTCTTCAAGATACACAATGGTAAGGACAAAGAATGTTGCTGTTGCAAGTGGTCAGCAAGGAGAGGAGGCAACACCATTACAGAGTTTGCAGACAGATTTTGGTTCTCCATTCCCTCTTTCTTCCATTCATGAAGGTAACAGATTTCTAGTGTTAAAGGATAGAGCTAAATCTCTCTGTAAGTATTTTCCTAATTCTCTGCTTGAACAAGTTGGTGTTCTTGAAGAAGTTAATGAAATACTGTCTGAATGTGGCATTTTGAGGTTTGTTAATATGCATGAAAAATTTTATGTTGACTTAGTCTTGGAATTTTATACAAATTTCAAAGAAAATGCTGATAATCCTAGGCTTGTTGACTTTAAATTGAATGGTGTTGATTATACTCTTACATATTTCATGATGCATAGGATTTTTGGTTTTAGCCCAAATGGATTATGTAATCCTCCTAAGAGTTATAGGCCTAATGAGTTTTGAAACTTTCTTACTGGATTGTCTACACCATATAGGGCTAGAGATGCTAAATCTATGTTTATTTCGGATTTAAAGTATTGGATTTTGCATAAGATTCTTGCATCTATTGTTTTCAACAAGTCTGAATTTAATAGAGTTTCAAGTCATGAACTATTTTTGATGTGGTGTGTGCATAACCGTAAATCAATATGTTGGTCTTATTGGATTTTCAAACAATTGTTAACTTGTGTTAGTCGCCCTGAATCCCCTATCACCCATGGTCATGTTATTGCTGCTATTGCTAGGGGGATTGATATTGATTTGCGAACATATGATGATGTGCTTCCATGTTTATACTTTTCTAAGCATTTGTTTGTGAGGGGAGAGGTAACTAACAATTCTTTTGAATATATTCCACCTATATATCGTTCTTGTTGGAAAGAATTGCCAGGTACTTCTACCACACCAGTGGCTCCTATGGACAGTACATCGGAAGAATCAAGGCCAACCGAGATAGGGCCAAGTGATGAGCCTATGGAGGGTACACCTAGTCATTCACCAGTTTTCACACCCACTGCCGCTTCTTCATCAATTTTCACCAATTCCATGTTTAACCAGCTGCTCCAAAATCAATCTGCCATTCAAAGCCAATTGGCTTCCTTGGAGCAAACCACCACTCAATTAGTTCATAATCAACGCCGCCTTGAGCACAAAGTGGATGCTTTCATTGCCCAATCGGGCTACGTGGTTGTTTCGCCTCCCACTTCACCATGATTTGAGGGGAGTTTTTCTTTCCTCTATGATTTAGTTTATTTTTGTGATTTTCTTTTTTGTTTGTATGTTTGTTTTGTTTCTCCACATTGAGGACAATGTGTGTTCTAAGTGTGGGGGAGCACTTTTGTGTGTTTTGTTGTTTGTTTATTTTTATAGTGAGTTTTGTTATGAGTGTTGCTCATAGTGCATGCCATATAGGTTGTTATGAATATTCATTTGCCTTTATACTCATTTTATTAGTTTTTCAAGATCTTTTTGCATGAGTTTTCTGTTTTTAAGTCATCTCTTTTTACTTTTTTTTTAACATTTTAGGTTATTTAGTCTCTTCATTAACTATGCTTTAAGGTTAGAATATGATCATTTTGCTTAAGATTTTAGGATTTTAGTTGCTTCATGGAAACTATAGCCATAATGCTTACCTTTAGGCCTTTCAATAATGGATGAGGACTAAAAAAAAAAAAAAAGAAGAAAAGTAAAAAATTAAAGCAAGATGCATATCTAAAAGTTCAATAAGGTATGGGATGGAGTGTAAACGCATCCAATACTACATTCTCTTGCTAATCATGGGATGGAGCATAAAATGCACCCATGCTTAAAGAAAGAAAAATAAGAAAGAAAAAAATAGTCTAAAAATGCCATGAGATGGGTTTAAAGGTATGTGAGCTTCTTAATTGTCCTAAAAGGCATCTATAGTCTTTGAATCTTAGGTTTTATGATCATTATTCTTTCTTGAGCATGGTTAGTCTTGAGACTTTATATTCTTGATGTTGAATTTAGTAAACTTTGATGACTTGATGATTTAAGATGCATGTTTTAAGTCTTGATTTACTAATATTTTGAGTGTTAAGGTGTTTGACTTCATATCAATCTTATCTTAAGTAAAAATTGAGCAATGTTTTATAATTTGACTTACTTGTTTTAAACTTGAAATTAGATTTTCTCATTCTTTTCTCTTGCTTGGGGACAAGCAAGGTTTAAGTGTGGGGGAATTTGATATCATGTTAAATGTCTACTATTTTATGTGTGTTTTCCTTATATTCATGTAGTTAAATATGTAATGTTAATTGTATTTTCGTGTGTTTATGTTCAATTTATATGTTTGTGTTTGTTTTAGGAAGAAATTGGTGAAGTGTGGGACAAATGGAGAAGAATTTGAGAAATTGAAGACAGAAGTCACGAGTTGGACATGAATCACGAGTAGTGAACACATTCACGAGAGAAGAAGGAGGCGCAGGGCTCACGAGTGAAGAAGCAAGTGTTCACGAGTCGTGAAGGCAGTCACGACTCGGTACGAAGGAAGAGATCACGAGAAGCCAGCACATTCACGAGTAGTGAGGAGGCTCACGATTCTTGATGTGGATCACGACTCCAGAGAAAAAAAAAAGAGATTCACGACTCGTGAGGAGGCTCACGAGTCGGACAATTGTACTGCTTCGCAAAACGATGTGTCTTCTGCACCTGATTTTTCAGCCAAACAACATGTCCTTTCAAAAGCATCCTTTCGTGAAGAATCAAGGGACATATCTGTAGAGAAGATACATATAAATAGATGGGAGAACAACATTTAAAAGGATGGTTACTTGAATAGAAAAAGAACGTATTCTTTTGACTGTTTTTCTCTTAAGAACATTTAGTTGTTTTGGATTTTCTATTTTTACTTATTATTAGAGGATGACAAAAGAGCAAAGCCAAAGGAATAAGAGATTCATAAGAAGGTCAAATTAGAAAGTAAACACTTGGGGAGTGATGTTTTCTTAACTCTTATTCTATCTTTATTGTAATATTGTTGTGGTTATGTTCTTTTGATACATTTTAACTATGCAATTAAGTTTGTTATTCATCTATTTAATTTTATCTTATGAATGAACAATTCTATTCATGTATGAATTATGATTTAAGTTTGTTTGAGTGCTTGAATTTACTTATTATGCTTGATCACCATACTAAGTATGTTAGTCAATTAATTCACAATGAGAGTTGGGATTCTTTGATGGAAAGTCAAATAAATTTACTTGAAGCATTGAATTCACTTAGAGATAAGGGATTCACTTTGAGGGGTTAAAGAATTGGCATAGAGCTTCATGGTTTTTATTTATCTCTATAATGATATGAGAATGCTTATAGACTCTAAATAAGAACACTCTTTATTGACAATGAGAGTTGCTTTAAAGAACCTTGGCTAAATTCTCCATTCATACCATTCATACAATTGTTAATTCATTCAAAGATGAACTTGTTGGTGAAAATGTATATTCATCCTATCTTTTAAGTAATCTATTATCCAAAATCAACTTAAATAACCTTAAGTAGTTTAAAGTTTATATAAATTGCATGATTATAAATGAAGTTGATACCTATCCATTTACTTGTTGTTATTTCAATATAAAATTTACCCGTTCCCTTTGGATCGACACCCTACTCCTACTATACGCAGTCTAGTGAGACTAAGGGTTAAATTAAATCCCCATCAGGCGTCGCGATTTCTCCACCATCGTTCTTGCTCCCTCTCTTCTTCTCCTCTCACCGGCGTTCAGAGCAACGACTGGCAGCACGACCAGCACCGGGGGACTCCAACGGGAGAGGCGGATCTTTTGGTGTCAGCCGATCGTCCTCACTCGCCGGCGAAGTGGAGATCGGAGCTTGTGGCAGCCGGTAGTTCCAGGCGATTTTTCGACCAAACCACGATGCCTTGGGGAGCGTGAAGGCCACCGGAAGAATACTAGCGACTCTGGCTTCAGGTGGGAGGCTTCGGCGGGTCTCCGGTGAGGCACCGGCGAGGCTCCGAATAGGCAGATTGGAGAGATCACTCTGGGCTTCGACTCTACGGTATGGGAACTACGTTAAAAGTTTGATTTATGTATAAGATTGAAGCAAGTTCTGGTTAAGATTATGGTAGATTTGATAGTTGGTCTTGTATGGCTTGTTAGTGGCGTTAATTAAATGCATTGTTCTATCGAATAAAATGACGTGGTGGATACATATAACATGAAATATTACAGCACCACTAAGAAGATAATGATCTTCCACGAAATTGATATTAGCTTTGTATATATTGGATTTGTATACGAAATTGATAGTCTGTAAAAGTAAATAATTCATAGGATTAGTAAAGAAATAGTTTTTGAAAGTATAAAAGATACAGTGAATTTAATTAGGCTGAATTAGACGAGATGGAGTTTGAGTTTGATTTGGTTTAAGTGTTAATGGTATAATTGAATAGATAATGACTTATACCTATTAATAGAAGTGACGTTGAACTTGATTAACATGGAATTAAAGGACAAATCTATTGATATAGATATATATAAATAAAATATATGTTATTCTTTGAAGTTTGTGGAATGAGTTGTAAAAAGAATGCAGTTTTACAGTTTCTTGGTTATAAACTAAATAAGTTAATTAAATTATGTATTAAAGGTTTATTTTTGATATTACTATTAAATTTAATGTGTTGGTTTACTAATCACTGTTCTAGGCTTTGCCTAGTTGGAAAGCATAAAGGAAATTTGTGATTGAGTTTTCAACAGAAATGTTTCAGCTCCTTACCAATTGATTTTGAAATTATTTCCTTGGTAAGGAAATTATACGTTGCTACTTTGTTTTGTGTATTTGTTAAGTTTAATTAAGAATTTAGCTAATATGTTTATTTGAAAGATGTATAATTAAAAATCTAGGTTATGCTATTAAACGTTAATAGAGAAATTTTAAAAGTTAATAATTAATTTGGCAATAAAAAGTATAGTTTTTACCAGTTGATTTATGATCGAACTTAGATAGCTAAAGAATCAATATGATTAAAATTGTTCTTAAATAAGTGTAATTTGAAATATGATGGCATAATGAGATATACTCTATGAATATATGATTTGATACAACTATAGTATAGTAAGAGGTCTGAAATAATAATAAGAAATTATATTAAATAGTCATTGTTGCTATCATTGCATAGCTTTCAGTTTAGTAAAAGAAAGGTGATTAGGTAATGAGGGTTAAAGTTTTAAGAAATTAGATACATGTACAGTATTTGATTAAGTCAAAAAGGAAAAAGAAGTAACTCTTTGGAGATAGTTAAAATTAATTTAAGTTTATTCTCACTTCTTACTATAAAACTTGTACAAGTATCGGGCTTTGAAGTATTTTAACTTCACATATATGTTTTATTTTTCATGATGTATTTTGCTAAGGTATTAAACAAAGAAATTATTTGATACGTGAGAGATAATAATAGAGTAAAAAGATGATTATTTGGAATTTAATATACGATAATTGAAGATTATAATGTCATAATACAAAACAAGTGAGAATGTAGCTAGTATAATAGTAGGCTATTAGTATAAATGTGATACAACATGTAAAGAATGGAAATACCTTGACATATAATGAATTGAGAAATATTAGGAAATACTCGTTTCTTTATGAACCTTTGTTTAATACTTGAATAACACAAGTGAATATCATTATTATAAATGAAGTAGACATGGTTTTATGTTTACGCTCTTATGGTATCATGAGAAGATCGACGATTAAATGCTATGCACTTACATGTGTTTGCTTTAATATATTGATGTTTTAAGATTATGTATTTAGATATATGATTATGACATTGAACTTATATGCATCTATAGGCGCTAAAACAATATGAAATGGTGTAGGTAGATATTAATCTCATATTTGTAACTGAATATATGTATTTGAGGTATTAGTTGAGTATATATGTGATGGTTAAATTGAGTACTATAGCGCAGGTGAGATGGCTATAACGAACCATGCAGGTACGTCTTTCTGAAATGACTATGTGTTTATGTGTTGTTTTAGACGCTCATAGTGGATGTGATTATATATGATTTCATGCTCATGAAAACAGTCTAGCAATACATAAACTTTTATGACAAGTATAAAGTATTGTTAATATATGGTTATTTGAAAGTTTAAAAGTAATTTGAAAGAATGTATATTAAGTAAACTCCTTTGATGACTGAAGAGTCATGTAAAGAGAAAATTTCTGAATTATTGTGAAATAATTCATGACATAAGTGAATGATGGTTCACAAACTGTATAAGAATATTGAATGTTCTGAATAACTGTATTATCTGAATTGAAATGATGATAAAGTTGATAAATGTACTGAAAGTAAGTGATCTTTTGCGCCCTTAGAAAATAGTCTGGCAGAAAAAAACTAGCTCATGATATAATTGGCTAGCCATAGGGATTCTGTACCGCGGTGCAAGTCATGGTGACTTGCTTAGTTATGGTAGGATCACTGATCTCCATAACTTTTGTTTGTATCTGGTATCTGCTACGTGAAAAAAATGGTCTTTGAGATCATTTTTCAGTCTGTTTGTGGCCTAAGGGGTCCACATCCCGTATATCCAGTCTGAGTATTTTTGTCGGTACTGTTCTAGGGGCATTAATATGAAAATAAGTTAAAAAGTATAAAAGACAATAAATGTTATAGTTCAAAACTAATGTTCATATGAATTATCCTCTTATATAAATACATCAAATGGATAATGAATTGCAAGTTATAATAGTGATGAACATGTGATTCTCAAATGCTTTATAAGCATTATGTATCTATATATCTATGTACAGGTATGTACGTTATTCTGTTATCGATCAAGTATATGATTTATGACATAATATGGTGTTAAGTATGATATTGTTCACCTTGTTAAGATTATTTAATGATTACATGAAAGTGAATTTTGAATGCATGCTATGGTTTAAATGATGTGGATGTATAAAAGAAATATGCCGGATGTCTTTTGTTGTAGCAATGAATGATGCATTGATTACTGAGTTATTAAGTTTTATTGCCTATGTAAATAAGATGTTTTGTCGCTTATGCTTGTGATTTATGGCTGAATGTAAGAACTGGGATCTAAAGTAATTGACGATATCAATTAGGAGTGTTATCAACTTTGTACTTGTATAATGGATATTACATGTTTAAAAGATTATTTTTAGATTACTTTGTTCCCCACTAAGCTTTATATCTTAGCACGGGTTTTGTGATCCGTGTAGGTAGCAAGATATACTTGTTGTTGGTTAAACAGCTGCTTCGGCTCAACCATCAGAAGAAGGGATCTAGTTTCAAGCAATTCATCTTTTGAGGTTCACAGATGTAGCGAGGCGATTTAGAATGTAAAATTGTTTCTATCTTTGGAGTATTCTAGTGAATTAAGAATGTAATTTGTAATATTGACTTATCTTAGGAAATGTGATTAATAATGAGAATGGATGTATAAGATGCATGATAAAATTATTTTTGTATTGATGTGCCCCTGATGGGCTGAGGGAATTGTCTGAGTTTCAGGTGGATTAGACAAGTTTTTAGACGTTATATTGCCGGATTTTTATTTGGACAAGTCTGGGTCGATGGGATGATTAAGATTCAAAAGAAAAATCTTGTTGGTTTTGAATTGTCACTCAGTGCATTGCTCCTCAAAGGGTCAATGACCAGTATCTGATAAATGGTCCGTGTAAAAAAAAAATTCCTTCTTATCACTTGTCTCTTTTGGACTGTTCAATAAGGGTGTTACAGTTCACGAGTGAAGACAGTTTGATGGAGTTCACGACTCGTGAAGGTGTTCACGAGTCGGACATGACGCCTGCTCCCAAACGATGCCACCTTTTTGCACCCGATCCTTCAGCCAACCATCAGGACTTTTCAGGGCAACTTTCCATGATTGACAACTATTCTGAAGGGACATATATGTAGACTTAATCTCTATAAATAGGGATCCAAGATGCTGAAAGAGGAGGAGATCAATCAATTTTTTAGTTTTTAGAAATATAGTTATTATTTTGGATAAACATTTTTACTTAGCTTTTAGTAGATGATTACAAAGGGACATAACCAAAGGAACAAGAGATAAGTTTCTTTCTCTTGTTTATCTTTAATTCAAATATGTATTTGGCTAGTTTCCTTTCTACATTATAAATATGCACTAGTATTTGTTTAAGACATGTTTATTCTTATTATGCATGAATTTTGATTTACATCCATTTGTGTGCTTTGATTTGCTATGTATGATTGGCCACCATATTTGGCATGATAGTCAATTTATTCGCAATGAGAGTTGGAATTCTTTGATGGAAAAACAAATGAATGTACTTGAAGCATTGAATTCCTTTAATTTGACTTAAGGAATTCACTTTGAGGGGTTAAAGAATTAGCATAGAGCTTCATAATTTTTATTTATCTCTATAATGATATGAGAGTGCTTATAGACTCTAAATAAAAATATCTTTACTGACAACGAGAGTTGCTTTAAAGAATCTTGGCTAAATTCTCCAGTCACTTTATTTATATAATTATCTAGAACTTGTTCTTAAATGAATTACTATTTCATAATTTTTAATGTATGTTCATACCATCATTTAAGTCATCTTTAATCCAAATTAATTTAATATATCCAAAGTAGTTTAGATATTTAGTTAAATGCATGATCTTTATTTTATTCGTTACCTATCCATCTAGTCTTTGTGATTTCAATACAAAATTTACCCCGTTCCCTTTGGAACGATATCCTACTTGCTCTATACGCAGTCTAGTGAGACTAAGGGTTCAATTAAATCCCCATCAGATTTTTAATGTATTCCCCACCATATACAACTAAATAATATACCATTTTATATGGTATCAAATTCCCCCACACTTAAACTTTGCATGCCCTCAAGCAAGGAAATAATGAGAAAATCTAATTTCATGCTAGACTAAGTAAGTTAAATTATAAAACATTGCTCAATATTCACTTTAAACAAGATTGAAATGAAGTCAAATATCTTAAACACTCAAAATTTCAGTAAATCAAGTCTTAAGATATATATTCTAAGTTAGCAAGTCACCTAAGTTTACTAAACCCAACATCAAGAATATAAAGTCTCAAAACTAACCATGCTCAAGAAAGAATATTGATCATAAAAACTTAAGAGTTTAAGACTATAGTTGCCTTTTTGGACAATATTCAAGCACTCATACCTTTAAACCAATCTCATGGCATTTTTAGACTACATTTTTCATTCTTTTTCTTCTCTTTTTTTTTCAAGCATGGGTATACTTTTAGACTTTATCCCATGAGTAGCAAGAGAATGTAGTATTGGGTGCATTTTACGCTCCATCCCATACTTAATTAAGCTTTTGAATATGCATCTTGCTTTATTTTATTATTATTTTTTTAATTTTCATTTTTTTTCATTCATTTTTTTTATTTCCACTAGTCCTTATCCATTATTGAAAGGTAAAGGTAAGTATTATGGCTAAAGTTTCCATGAGGCAATAAAAATCCTAAAATCTTAAACTAAATGAGCATATTCCAATCTTAAAGCATAGTTAGTAAAGAGACTAAATAACCTAAAATGTTGAAAGAAGTAAAAATAGATAACTTGAAAAAATAAAATACATGCCAAAAGCTTTGAAAAACTAATCAAATGAGCACAAAAGGCAAATGACTCTTCATAACAACCTATATTATATACAATATGAGTAATACTTCTAATAAAACTTACGAAAAATGTTAGTCTAAATAAAGAAAAAGATACACACCCAAACAAAAAATAACAATGTGAAACGAAACATGCAACACACAACATATGCTCCCCCACACTTAGAACACACATTGTCCTCAATGTGAAGAAACAAAACAAAAACAAAAAGAAAAAGAAATAAACTAAATGATAAAGGAAAGAAAACTCCCATCAAGATCGTGGTGAAGGTGGAGGCGAAGATACCAAATAATAGAAGAATAGAAGTTAGGCATATGTTCACATGTTCACGAGTCGGACACAACTTCACGACTCGTGAAAAATTGGATTATTCGGTAGATGTAAAAGGGTTCATGAGTAAAACCAACATTCACGACTCGTGAAGAATTCCTTTCTATGTTACTCGTGAAACTCTTCTCGAATCGATAATTTTATGCATGACTCGGTAACATGTTCACGACTTGTGAAGCTTCCCATTGCTGTAATTTTTCTGCAAATTTGACCAATCTCGATCCAAATGTTAAAAAGATAGAGGAGAAATAAGACAAGAAAAATGAAAATGATAAAATACTTAAAATATAACCAGGAATAATCCAAAGAACAAATAAAATCTAAACTAAAAAAAACTAATCCTAAACAAAAAGATTATTGTGCAAGAAATGAATTTAATAAATTAATTGTTAAAATCACAAATACTTTTGGTCTAAGAATATTACAAAAACTCTAATTACAAAGAATACAACAAACACAACATAAAATTTCATACATCAAATAACTAATATATATCATATAATCCTAAAGCATCCACTTTTTTGTATCAATCAATAAAAATTTATTTAAACCGATCCCCGGCAACGGCGCCAAAATCTGATGGGGATTTATTTGAACCCTTAGTCTCACTAGACTGCATATAGGATGAGTAGGGTATCGTTCCAAAAGGAACGGGGTAAATTTTATATTGAAACTACAAAGAGTTGATGGATAGGTAACGAATAAAATAAAGATTAGGCATTTAACTAAATATCTAAACTACTTTGGATATATTAAATTAATTTGGATTGAAGATGACTTAAATGATGGTATGAACATACATTAAAAATTATGAAATAGTAATTCATTTAAGAACAAGTTCTAGATAATTATATAAATAAAGTGACTGGAGAATTTAGCCAAGATTCTTTAAAGCAACTTTCGTTGTCAGTAAAGATATTTTTATTTAGAGTCTATAAGCACTCTCATGTCATTATAGAGATAAATAAAAATTATGAAACTCTATGCCAATTCTTTAACCCCTCAAAGTGAATTCCTTAAGTCAAATTAAAGGAATTCAATGCTTCAAGTACATTCATTTGTTTTTCCATCAAAGAATTCCAACTCTCGTTGCGAATAAATTGACTATCATGCCAAATATGGTGGTCAATCATACATAGCAAATTAAAGCACACAAATGGATGTAAATCATAATTCATACATAATAAGAATAAACATGTCTTGAACAAATACTAGTGCATATTTATAATGTACAAAGGAAACTAGCCAAATACATATTTGAATTAAAGATAAACAAGAGAAAGAAACTTATCTCTTGTTCCTTTGGCTATGTCCCTTTGTCATCATCTACTAAAAGCTGAGTAAAAATGTTTAACCAAAATAATAACTATATTTTTAAAAACTAAAATATTGATTGATCTCCTCCTCTTTCAGCATCTTGGATCCCTATTTATAGAGATTAAGTCTACAGATATGTCCCTTCAGAATAGTTGTCAATCATGGAAAGTTGCCCTGAAAAGTCCTGATGGTTGGCTGAAGGATCGGGTGCAAAAAGGTGGCATCATTTGGGAGTAGGCGTCATGTCCGACTCGTGAACACCTTCACGAGTCATGAACTCCATCAAATTGTCTTCACTCGTGAACTGCATCCGACTGTCTTCACTCGTGAATCTGCCTCCAACTCGTGACATTCCTGCTGACTCGTGAACTTGTGTGTGAGTCGTGAACTTTTGTGTGACTTGTGAAGTTTGTGTGACTCGTCAAGTTTTGTGTGACTCATGAGCCTGGTTGTGAGTCGTGAACCTGTGTGTGAGTCGTGAACCTGGTTGTGAGTCACGCACTGCATCACGACTTGTTTGATCTTTCTTCCTTTTTGCACCCAAATTACCCTACAATGCAAATAAACACATAAAATAGACAAAAATACATAAAATATAAATAATTTAACATACTTAGCTACCTAAATGAAAGATAATATACATTAAATAATATACCATTTTATATGGGGATTTATTTCAACCCTCAGTCTCACTAGACTGCGTATAGGATGAGTAGGGTATCGTTCCAAAGGGAACGGGGTAAATTTTATATTGAAACTACAAAGAGTTGATGGATAGGTAACGAATAAAATAAAGATTAGGCATTTAACTAAATATCTAAACTACTTTGGATATATTAAATTAATTTGGATTAAAGATGACTTAAATGATGGTATGAACATACATTAAAAATTATGAAATAGTAATTCATTTAAGAACAAGTTCTAGATAATTATATAAATAAAGTGACTGGAGAATTTAGTCAAGATTCTTTAAAGCAACTTTCGTTGTCTGTAAAGATGTTTTTATTTAGAGTCTATAAGCACTCTCATGTCATTATAGAGATAAATAAAAATTATGAAGCTCTATGCCAATTCTTTAACCCCTCAAAGTGAATTCCTTAAGTCAAATTAAAGGAATTCAATGCTTCAAGTACATTCATTTGTTTTTCCATCAAAGAATTCCAACTCTCGTTGCGAATAAATTGACTATCATGCCAAATATGGTGGCCAATCATACATAGTAAATCAAAGCACACAAATGGATGTAAATCATAATTCATGCATAATAAGAATAAACATGTCTTAAACAAATACTAGTGTATATTTATAATGTAGAAAGGAAACTAGCCAAATACATATTTGAATTAAAGACAAACAAGAGAAAGAAAACTATCTCATGTTCCTTTGGCTTGTCCCTTTGTAATCATCTACTAAAAGCTAAGTAAAAATGTTTATCCAAAATAATAACTATATTTCTAAAAACTAAAACATTGATTGATCTCTCTCTTTCTTTCAGCATCTTGGATCCCTATTTATAGAGATTAAGTCTACAGATATGTCCCTTCAAAATAGTTGTCAATCATGAAAAGTTGTCCTGAAAAGTCCTGATGGTTGGCTGAAGGATCGGTTGCAAAAAGGTGGCATCGTTTGAGAACAAGTACTTTGTCCGACTCGTGAATGCCTTCACGAGTCGTGAATTCCATCAAGCCTTCTTTACTCGTGATCTTCCCTCCGTCTCGTGACATTCCTGCTAACTCGTGAACTTGTGTGTGAGTCGTGAAGTTTTGTGTGACTCGTGAACCTGTATGTGACTCGTGAGCTTTTGTGTGACTCGTGAGCTTTTGTGTGACTCGTGAAGTGTGTGAGTCGTGAATTGTACTGCCCTCCTTATTGAGTCGTGACTACCTTCACGACTCGTGAACTACTGCTGCCTAGTCGTGAATGGCTTGCTCTTTCTTCTTCACTCCTTCTCCACTCGTGAGGCTCTTCACTAGTCACACAAAACTATCCGAGTCGTGAACCACTCACTACTCGTGATCTTTTTCTTCGAATTTTCACCATCTTCTTCATTTTCTTCACACCTCACCAATTTTAACCTAAAAATAAACATAAACACATAAATTGAACATAAACGCATTAAAATACACATAATATTACATACTTAGCTACATAAATAAGAGAAAAATACATATAAAAAGGTAGACATTTTACATGACATCAAATTCCCCCACACTTAAACCTTACTTGTCCTCAAGCAAGAGAAAAATGAGAAAATTTAATCCCAAGTCAAACTAAGTAAGTTAAATTATAAAGCATTGCTCAATTTTTACTTAAGATAAAATTGAGATGAAATCAAATACCTTAACACTCAAAATATTAGTACATCAAGATTTAAAACATATATTCTAAGTTACCAAGTCACCTAAGTTTACTAAACCCAACATCAAGATAGTAAAGTCTTAAAACTAACAATGCTCAAGAGAGAATTTTGTTCATAAGACTTAAGAAGTTAAGACTATAGTTGCCTTTTTTGGACAATTAAAAAGCACACATACCTTTAAACCAATCTCATGGCATTTTTAGACTATATTATTTTTTTTCATCTTTTTCTTTCTTTTTTTTAGCATGGGTATACTTTTAGACTTTATCCCATGAATAGCAAGAGAATGTAGTATTGGGTGCGTTTTACGCTACATCCCATACTTTATTAAACTTTTGGATATGCATCTTGCTGTATTGTATTATTTTCATTTTTTTTCTTTTTACTAGTCCTCATCCATTATTGAAAAGTTTAAAGGTAAGTATTATGGCTATAGTTTCCATGAGGCAACTAAAATCCAAAAATCTTAAACTAAATGAGCATATTCTAACCTTAAAGCAAAGTTAATAAAGAGACTAAATAATCCAAAATGTTGAAAGAAGTAATAAGAGATAACTTAAAAACATAAAACACATGCCAAAAATCTTGAATAACTAATCAAATGAGTATAAAAAGTAAATGAATCTTCATAACAACCTATATAACATACAATATGAGCAATACTTATAACAAAACTCACTATAAAAGTTGGTCTAAATAAAGAAAAAGATAAACGAACAACAAAACACACAAATGCTCCCCCACACTTAGAACACACATTGTCCTCAATGTGGAGAAACAAAACAAACTCACAAATAAAAAGAAAAGCAAAAATAAACAAAAGCATAAAGGAAAGAAAACTCCCCTCAAATCATGGTGAAGGTGGAGGTGATAGGACCTCATAGCCCGCTTGGGCAATGAAAGTGTCCACCTTGTGTTCAAGACGGCGTTGACGATAAACCAATTGACTTGTGGCTTGCTCCAAGGAAGCCAATTGATTTTGGATGGCGGATTGATTGTGTAGCAATTGATTGAACATGGAAGTGGTGATATTGGAAGAAGATCCAGCAGTTGGTGTGAAAATAGGTGAATGACTAGGTGTACCCTCCATAGGATCATCACTTTGCCCTTGCGCCGTTGGCCTTGACTCTTCCGAAGTGCTTTCCACAACAGCCACCGGGGGAGTATAAGTGCTTGGTAATTCCTTCCAACAAGAACGATATATAGGTGGTATGTATTGAAAGGAATTGTTAGTGACTTCTCCTCGTACAAATAAATGCTTAGAAAAATATATGCATGGAAGTACACTATCATAAATACGCAAATCAATATCAATTCCCTTAGCAATAGCAGCTATGACATGACCATGTGTGATAGGGGACTCCGGGCGATTAACACAATTCAATAATTGTTTGAAAATCCAATAATACCAACATATA
This sequence comes from Excoecaria agallocha, assembly GCA_037975025.1. Taxonomy (NCBI): domain Eukaryota; kingdom Viridiplantae; phylum Streptophyta; class Magnoliopsida; order Malpighiales; family Euphorbiaceae; genus Excoecaria; species Excoecaria agallocha. The sequence goes on along the minus strand of CM075815.1, from coordinate 4,076,997 downwards.
GACTTACGATTATGCACACACCACATCAAAAACAGTTCATGACTATAAACTCGATTAAATTCATGCTTGTTAAAAACAATAGAGGCAAGATCTTATGCAAAATCCAATATTTTAAGTCTGAAATAAACATTGATTTAGCCTTTCTAGCCCTATATAGTGTAGTCAAACCAGTAAGAAAGTTCCAAAAATCATTAGGCCGGTAACTCTTAGGAGGATCACATAAACCATTTGGGCTAAAGCCAAAGATTCGATGCATCATGAAATAAGTAAGAGTATGATCAACACCATTCAAGCGAAAGTCTACAAGCCTAGGATTATCAGCATTTTCTTTAAAATTTGTGTAAAATTCCAAGACTAAGTCAGTATAGAACTGCTCATGCATATTTACAAAACTCAAGAGACCACATTGAGACAACATCTCATTGACTTCATCAAGAACACCCACTTGTTCAAGCAAAGAATTAGAAAAATACTTACATTGAGAGATTGCTCTATCTTTTAGAACAAGGAACCTGTTACCTTCATGGATGGAGGAAAGAGGGAATGGTGAACCAAAGTCTGTCTGTAAACTCTGAAGTGGTGCTTCATCTCCTCCCTGCTGACCCCTTGATGCTGAAACGTTCTTTGTCCTTACCATGGTTGTTAAAGAGAAAATGAAACAGAGAAGCAATGTGTAATGTGGCTGTAACGTGAATCAATGTAGAAATAGGAAGTAGATGTTGCAGAGAAAAGAAAACAAAGAGACAAAAAGAAATGAAAGTTACAGTGAAAGAGCAAGAAGTTACGAGAAGAGTAAAAGAATAGGGAAGGTGAAAAAGGAAAATGAAACTAACTACAGTATTTATAGAAGGAGGGGAAAAATGAAAAGATATGACGTTTAGAAACCCTAAATTGAATTTATAACCGTTCCCTCTCTTAAATTTAAGTTAATAAAGGGTAGTTAAGCAAATTAAAAACCGCTAATACTCCTAATTAAAAGAAATAAAAGTGAAATAAAGAAATAAAAATGAAATAGAAATAAAATCAGGAAGTGAAAAATCACGACTCGTAACTTTTGGAACAGTGCTTCACGAGTCGGCATGTACCTCACGACTCATGAAGATAAGGCATTTTGTGTTGAGGAAGCAATGTTCACGAATCGGCAAGAATCTCACGACTCGTGAAAGAAATATGGATAGAAAAAAATGGAAATCATCACGAGTCGGTATGTACCTCACGACTCCTGAGCCCTGCGCTTCTGTATTACACGTGATACCCTTCACGACTAGTGAGTCTGCTCACGACTGAATAAATAAAGCCTCTGGAATACTCGTGAAGATGTTCACAAGTCGTGATGAACTCGTGAACATGATGCAATACTATAATTTTCTGCAAAATCTGACCAAACTTGAGCCAAAAGTTAAAATTACAATAGATAAATAAATCAATAAGAAAGAAAACTATAAACTACTTAAAACTTAACCAAAAATAAATCATAAACAAAAACTCTAATTTAAAAGCAAACAAAACACAATATAAAAATTCATACATCTAATAACTAATTTATATCATACAAACCTAAAACATCTACTCTTTTGTATCATTCAATAAAAATTCATTCAAACCGTTCCCCGGCAACGGCGCCAAAATCTGATAGGGATTTATTTGAACCCTTAGTCTCATTAGACTGCGTATAGGATGAGTAGGGTATCGTTCCAAAGGGAACGGGGTAAATTTTATATTGAAACTACAAAGAGTTGATGGATAGGTAACGAATAAAATAAAGATTAGGCATTTAACTAAATATCTAAACTACTTTGGATATATTAAATTAATTTGGATTAAAGATGACTTAAATGATGGTATGAACATACATTAAAAATTATGAAATAGTAATTCATTTAAGAACAAGTTCTAGATAATTATATAAATAAAGTGACTGGAGAATTTAGCCAAGATTCTTTAAAGCAACTCTCGTTGTCAGTAAAGATGTTTTTATTTAGAGTCTATAAGCACTCTCATGTCATTATAGAGATAAATAAAAATTATGAAGCTTTATGCCAATTCTTTAACCCCTCAAAGTGAATTCCTTAAGTCAAATTAAAGGAATTCAATGCTTCAAGTACATTCATTTGTTTTTCCATCAAAGAATTTCAACTCTCGTTGCGAATAAATTGACTATCATGCCAAATATGGTGGCCAATCATACATAGTAAATCAAAGCACACAAATGGATGTAAATCATAATTCATGCATAATGATGTCATGTAAAATGTCTATGTTTTTATGTGTGTTTTTCTCTTATTTATGTAGTAAGTATGTAATATTATATGTGTTTTTATGTGTTTATGTCCCATTTATGTGTTTATATTTGTTTTTAGGTCAAATCATGGTGAAGTGTGAAGAAAAGGAAGAAGATGGTGAAATTTCGAAGAAGTGGTTCATGAGTAGTGAAGAGAAATCACGAGTAGTGAAGAGAAATCACGAGTAGTGAAGAGGATCACGAGTAGTGAAGAGGATCACGAGTAGTGAAGAGAAATCACGAGTAGTGAAGAGGATCACGAGTAGTGAAGATGATCACGAGTAGTGAAGAGAAATCACGAGTAGTGAGAAGGCTCACGACTTCAGAAGAATTCAAGGGAATCACGACTCGTGAAGTCATTCACGAGTCAGACAAGGCAACTGTTTCCGAAACATTGTGTCTTTTGAACCTAATTTTTCAACCAACCATCGTGACCCTCCATGGCAACTTTTCACATTGAAAACCATTATGAAGAGATATGTCTATAGAGTATTCTCTCTATAAATATGAATGGCATTAATTGGAGAAAGGGATCGAAGAGATCAATCAATGTTTAGTTTCTAGTTATTATTTTGGATAAATATTTTTACTTAGTTTTTATTAGATGTTTACAAAGGGACAAGCCAAAGGAACATGAGATAGTTTTCTTTCTCTTGTTTGTCTTTAATTCAAATATGTATTTGGCTAGTTTCCTTTGTACATTATAACTATGCACTAGTATTTGTTTAAGACATGTTTATTCTTATTATGCATGAATTATGATTTACATCCATTTGTGTGCTTTGATTTGCTATGTATGATTGGCCACCATATTTGGCATGTTAGTCAATTTGTTCGCAACGAGAGTTGGAATTTTTTGATGGAAAAACAAATGAATGTACTTGAAGCATTGAATTTCTTTCATGTGACTTAAGGAATTCACTTTGAGGGGTTAAAGAATTGGCATAGAGCTTCATAATTCTTATTTATCTCTATAATGACATGAGAATGCTTATAGACTCTAAATAAGAACATTCTTTATTGACAACGAGAGTTGCTTTAAAGAATCTTGGCTAAATTCTCCAATCACTTTATTTATACAATTATCTATACTTGTCCTTAAATGAATTACTATTTCATATTTATAATGTATGTTCATACTATCATTTAAGTCATATTTAATCCAAATTAATTTAATATATCAAAAGTAGTTTAGATATTTAGTCAAATGCATAATCTTTATTTTATTCGTTACCTATCCATCTAGTCTTTGTAATTTCAATACAAAATTTACCCCGTTCCCTTTGGAACGATACCCTACTCGCTTTATACACAGTCTAGTGAGACTAAGGGTTTAAATTAAATCCCCATCACATAATAAGAATAAACATGTCTTAAACAAATACTAGTGCATATTTATAATGTAGAAAGGAAACTAGCCAAATATATATTTGAATTAAAGACAAACAAGAGAAAGAAAACTATCTCATGTTCCTTTGGCTTGTCCCTTTGTAATCATCTACTAAAAGCTAAGTAAAAATGTTTATCCAAAATAATAACTATATTTCTAAAAACTAAAACATTGATTGATCTCTCTCTTTCTTTCAGCATCTTGGATCCCTATTTATAGAGATTAAGTCTATAGATATGTCCCTTCAAAATAGTTGTCAATCATGAAAAGTTGTCCTGAAAAGTCCTGATGGTTGGCTGAAGGATCGGTTGCAAAAAGGTGGCATCGTTTGAGAACAGGTGCTTTGTCTGACTCGTGAATGCCTTCACGAGTCGTGAATTCCATCAAGCCTTCTTTACTCGTGATCTTCCCTCCGTCTCGTGACATTCCTGCCAACTCGTGAACTTGTGTGTGAGTCGTGAAGTTTTGTGTGACTCGTGAACCTGTGTGTGACTCGTGAGCTTTTGTGTGACTCGTGAAGTGTGTGAGTCGTGAATTGTACTGCCCTCCTTATTGAGTCGTGACTACCTTCACGACTTGTGAACTACTGCTGCCTAGTCGTGAATGGCTTGCTCTTTCTTCTTCACTCCTTCTCCACTCGTGAGGCTCTTCACTAGTCACACAAAACTATCCGAGTCGTGAACCACTTCACTACTCGTGATCTTTTTCTTCGAATTTTCACCATCTTCTTCATTTTCTTCACACTTCACCAATTTTAACCTAAAAATAAACATAAACACATAAATTGAACATAAATGCATAAAAATACACATAATATTACATACTTAGCTACATAAATAAGAGAAAAACATATAAAAAGGTAGACATTTTACATGACATTAAGCGTATGCATGGAAATATCTAGAGTTGGCATCGCCCTCTTGCAACTAGAAAAGCTTGGCTCTTTGTTTCCAAAAGTCTTCTTATTGCTTCAAGGTTTGAGAGAAAACTTCAGAAGCTGCCTTATATTGGTCTACTGAGCCTTTATCTCTACGACCTTTTAATCTCTCCAGAAGTGAATGAAGTTGTTGGATTCTGGTTTTAAAATCCCCATCCAACGTCTGACTCCAATTCTTAAGAGCTCCCACACACGACTGGATTTTGTCAGAAATCGAATGCAATCCCGTTCTATCCCAAGCATCCCACACAACTGATGAGCAGTTTGTATCTCTGAGCCATGCATTCTCAAACCTGAACCACTTATGAGCAGAAACCTTTACCCACACTTTTAGTTGAAGGAACAGAGCAGAGTGATCAGAGCACACTGTGAGTACATTATAGAGCCCAGAATAAGCAAACAACTGAACCCATTCAGCATTCACTAGGGCTCTATCCAACCGTTCTTCCATCCACTTAGAGGTCCGTCTGCCAAATTCCCAAGTATATGGATAGCCCCTCATATCCATCGCTGCTAATTCAGATTCACCTACGGCATCCCTAAAACCTTCAAGAAGCCACCGGGGTTGTTTACACCCTTCTCTCTTATCTGATTCCTTTAGCATATCATTGAAGTCCCTACACAACACCAGGCCCCTCTTCGACCCTCAGCCAAAGACCGCAGCATCTCCCAAGATAGTCGACGTCGGTGCCTCTCTGGGTAGCCATAAAAGCCAGTAAGATGCCACAAGGAACCTTGCTGGATAGAGACTCTCATGTCTATATAATTTTGCAAGCTTGATACCACCTGAAGTTGCACACAATCTTTCCAGAAAACTGCCAAACCTCCACCTCGACCTTCTCCATCCACAGCATAACAGAAATCAAACCCCAACCTTCTGCTAATATCTTCAACTTTACTTTTCTTTATCATTGTTTCCATAAGGAAAACAATGCTGGGCCTTCTTAAGGATATAATATCCTTTAACGCATTAACTGTCCGTGGATTGCCCAGTCCATGGCAGTTTCAACTTATGAGACTCATGGGCCCTAGCGGGCCTGTGCTCCAGGTCCCGCCACTAGGTAGTTTTTTGTCTGCCCCACTTGATTTACTGTCTTGGGCCCATCCTCTATATGGGCCCGTTTCACATCAACTATAAGGCCTTCCTCAATACCAGTAAATGCTCCACCCGTTTCTGCATCATTTTTGCCACCTGCATGCATGGAAACTCCCATAATTATCCCACGTAAATCATGCCCCTTCTCCCCGCTCCTATGAATTCGGCCAGCATATCCGGATTCTTCAACTTCCATGTTGGTCGACTGAATTTCCCACCTTGCCCCTCCCCCATCTTCCATGTCTTCTCGCAGCCATGCTTTTTCGACGTTAAGGTTATTCCGTTTGGTTGCTGCCCGCAGGTGACTCCCATAGGCACATTCAGTAGGGCATTCAGAGAGATCAAACAAAATTTATCTGCATGACCAATAATCCCACAATAAAAACAAAATGATGGGAGTTTATCATATCGAAAGTCAATCCAAAGCCAATCCCCCCACTCCTTCTTATCTTCTGGCCTCTCTTTATGGGTGCTCGAATATCGATTGCAACCTTGATCCTCACATATCCTTTCTGTGGACCTCTAAAATTTTTTGGGTCGGCCTCCACGAACTGTCCTATCTTGTTCCTAATGGCTTTGCACGTCTCCTCAGTTTGAAAACCTATAGGGAGGTTGATTATCTGAACCCATATTAGGAGTGAATTCAGGTCAGCCTGAGTCTCCTGTTCTGTATCCAAAAGTTGCTTGACAATAAGAACATTTTGGTTGAAAGTCCAAGGACCATCATTAAGAACCCTCTCTATATCAAGTTCGTGGTAGAACTGAAACAGATATCGTTCACCCGTTGCCGTCTCCGTTATGGTCACCCCCTTAACCGGCCTCCATATCGACGCCAATGTATTTTTCATAGAGTCAAAGTGAATAATCTTGGCATTTAGAAATCGGCCTATAATGAAATATTGCTTGTCATTGGAATGTGATGCACTCAGCACTTCATCCAACATAAGCCCTTCCTCCTCATCCTCGATCCTTAAACTTGCACAGAGATAAGCCACTTCCTTCCCCTTCTCAGAGGAATAACCCATCTAAATCTATCGTTGCTGATAAATAACTAATTAGTATATGTAAGATATCTCAAAAGAGAAGACAGAAACACTCCAAAGGGAGAGATAGAAACACTCCAAAGGGAGAGACAGAAAAACATGGATACTAAGAAAGTAACTTAGGATAGTGATATTTGGATCATTTATTACATTTTTAATTAAATTTTGTTTTGAAAGTGAAATTAGGTTTTGATGATCATGGCAACTCACATGTGCTTACCAAATAACTAATAGTATTCACATGTGCTTACCAAATAAGTAATAGTATTTGTTAGCATCACATGTTGCATTGCCAAAAGGGCAGGTAAATCACAGCCCACCCTTATGTCATTAACAATATGTGACATTCACATAGTATCAACACAAATTTTGTTATTTAATTAATGATTAATGACTAAACACAATTGATTTTTTTACTACGATTATATTGCTTACTTTAATTTGTGATCGATATAAACTTTTGGCTTAACCATTTTATTTTTTTAAGGAAAATTAATAAAAAAAGCCAAAAATTATGATTCAGTGCACAATATGCAGCATAGTTATTAAAATCGGATTGGACTGGCCGGTTGAACCGCGAACTGACAGTCCAATCGATTGATTCAACTGCACAAAATCGGATTGGCAAAAATCAAATTGAACCAAAAAAACCGGGTTGAATCGAAAAACCGGACAAACCGGATTTTTGGCTAAAAATTACAAAATATTATATTTTTTTTGTATTTTTTCACCCCATATATATATATATATATATATATATATATATATATATATATATATTTCATTAGTTATTTATTTGAAAAAATTAGTATTTTAAATTCTAAATATGTCACTTAATAATTTAATATACTTATTATATATTTGGTTCATTATAATCAAATATATGTGTATATATATATTAAATTTTTATTATTTATTTATTTAAAAAAATTAATATTTTAAAATTTAAAGATATCACTTAATAATTTAATATACTTATTATATATTTGGTTCATTGTAATTATATATATATATATATATATATATATATATATATATATATATATATATATATATATATATATATATATATATATATATATATATATATATATATATGAAATTTTCATAATTTATTTCTTTGAAAAAATTAGTATTTTAAATTTTAAAGATGTCACTTAATAATTTAATATATTTATTATTCATTTGAATTTATTGTAATTAAATATAATTATACTCATATATGCAACATCTAAAAAGGAAATATTTTTCATGATATGATTGTATTTTTATATTTCTAATATATAATATTCAAAAATTCATAATTAATTACTTGTAATAATAAAATTAAAATTATATTTTATAAGTTATTATTAGAATATTTGTGATATATATTAATGTTTGATAGATATTTTTTTTAATTTTTATATAATAGTATTTATAAAATTATAATATAATTTATAATATTTTAAAAATAGAAAAAATTCGGTTAAATCCAATTAAACCGATCAAATCATAAATCTCCAACCTCATTAGTTTTTTATTCGATCCGATTTTAATAATATTAATATACAATATACGAGTATTCGACTAATGTGTACTATTATTTATATTTGATTAGATTATCACACGAGCGCACCAAATAGGGACGATTTAAATTAGTTAGTTAAAGAAAAATAAACGTAATCCAACTATTTCTGTTCAGTCTTTTAGTTAAGATTATGAATCAAAGTTAGGAACAAGAAAACTAAAAGTAGCAATGGAAAGGCGAAAATCATGAAAAGACAACAAACAGAAGAAGAAAAATGAGAAAGGTAGAGGCAAAGTCTATGGGTGGGGAAAACACGGTTGCTAGCAGTTTCTGTCTACCCATGAAAGAGATAAGGACAAAGACAATTTGCCACATGTACATTTTATCATTAACTTAAACTAGACCAAACCCAACTCATGCTTTTTAATAAAAAAAAACTGGTCGGCCAACTAAGACCAAAACTATGCAAAGCAGGAATCCCATGGGGCTTCTTCGTTAACATGCCTGGTACAGGAAAAAACATAGCAGTGGTGCATGATTAATTTAATTATTAATATAAACTGCAGTTATATATCGGGAAAAAGTTAATAAAAAATCATGTTAGAATAATAAGTAAATAAAGAATAAATTGAGACTCTGTTGGGGTCAAACTTGGCATAATGGTGTATGATTACCAATACACATATATATAATAAACAAATGGCCTCTTGCTAAGAAAGAAAGCTTAAATTCATAAGTAGATGATTTCTTATTATTATTTGGTTTTTTGACCGGAACCTCACGGGCTCGGAAGTTTTAGCACTGCGGTGTTAATTTGGAGATGATTTCTTCTTATTATTAATTGAAAGAGAATGTATTAGGAAATAATCTGCCCTTTATAGTAGTAGGTTCCATCTTGCGAGTTAAGGTTGCCAAATGCCTAAGAAAATGTTGCTGACAATTTATTAAATTGAAGTTTCAATACTGTAATGACAAAATTATTAGGGACCATGAACCTATCCCTTAAATCTTAAGGAGAAAAGATATTTTCAAAACCCTGAAGAATTAAAATATACTAATATAAATAAAAAAAACAGGACAACTTCATAAATCGATTACATAATATATAACTTTAATAATAATATAAAAATATGACGATTTGATAAAAATGCATATCGTCGCCATTCTTAAACCAATAAATTTATTTTTCCTTTTACAATACATGATGCTCTAAATAGTAAATCATCAAATGCATTACGCTATTATATTTTATAGGCCATTAGTCATTTAAAGAAAAAAGAAAAAGCCTAAATTGCAGATTCAGCAACAGTCTTGACCATATCTTCTGGTCAGAGCTACGCGAGGCTGCTGGCTAAAGGAATGGAATTGGAGTTCAATAAATCATAATTATAACAATAATAAAATTGGAGCACTATGATAATTTCACTCAAGTAGACTTCTATGGAGATCATACCAAATATTGGCATGTTGGATAAAGTAAAAGCATCAAATATAACAAATTCATGACATGCCGAACCTAGGAAGGTGGCTCCAAATTTTGAGCCAATCCTTTCACACATGTTCATCACTATAATTCCCCCCCCCCCCCCCCCCCTTCTCTCCTGTCTGGATTCTAATCATTGCTATAAGGTAGACTCTTATAATGAGAATCTAATCATAACATTTTCATTATAAGAAAATAATAAAAATCTCATAATTACTAATAAATAATTAAATGGTATGACAAGGAGTGTAGTGATTCCAACTCGGGTGCTATCGAAAACTAAGCTTCTATTGAATAGGGCAAGTTCACCAGCAAACAGCTAAAGAAACGATGAAAGATGTATACATCACAGTTAAATAATAATAATAATGATTAAAAAAAATTAATTCATAAAATAGAAGCTCTGCAACTCTTATCTCCTTAACAGAGTGCGTTGAACTTGCAAGGAATAAAAGAAGACTTTGAGGACCCACAGCATGTGGAAACAAGGGCTAATTTAATAATTCCATAATTCATGGTGGGCCACAGAAGGAAACACGAGGCATTTTCTAGTCCTTTCTACCTGGCTCCCCAAGGAATATCCCGACATATCTCTATCCTTCTTGTCAGCTACAAAATATTGATTCTCTATGCTAATCTATGGTACATGGCTGGACATTTGGCAGGTATTATCACTGTGAAAAGAACATAGAAGATGCTACAGATTTCAGACTTTTTCTTGAAACCTTTTTTGAGATATTCTAGTTTTTTTTAATCTGGGTGACGCAATAAAAAAAAATTGTAGAGGCAAAATTAAGGGTCCGAACAGCTCTATCTTGTTAGACAATGGGGCCATAAGCTAATGAGCACAGCAACCTCAAACCATTCATAGCTGTTAATAAAATCTATCATGACCAAGAGACAATTAGTCCATAAAAAATGACACGTCGAACAAAAAAGATGATGAAAATAACTCAATTTCCAACAATGGATCACCACTAATAATACTCTGCTAATAAATAAATAGAAAGCCCACTCAAATTTGAATTTCCAATATCTGACAAGGGAATTGGGCAAGTAAAGCACGCGGGCCGGGAGGGGGGGCTTGCATATTTTGTATAATACCATCTATCTTCTTTTTTCTTTGAAATGAAATGCATAATCTATACTAAAACATATTCCTTAAATAGTTTAAGATGTTAGTATGTTTAATTGAATTTGAAATAGAAAGACTTAAATTTATATTTTAGTTTCCGTCTAAAAGAGTTTTTCTATAATGGTGATGAGATTTATAACTAGAGAATAAATTCTTGAACATGAATAGTGAAAAATTTGTAAAGGACATACTTTAAATACCTATAAAGATGATGTAATTTCATAACACTTCACTAATCTATCTATTCTTTTCGGCTTCCTCGTTTACAAGCCCAGCACTTGATTATCCTATGACTTAGACTAAAGCAAATTAAAACTGCTGGATGCGATTCCCCAATTCAAACACTATCCACCACTTTGTAAAATTCTTATTTTAACAAATTTTCCGACTGAGAAAATAACTAACTTGTCCAGTAAATATTTCTGATTCTGTGCCAATGCAATGCAAGTCAAATAAGATATAGCCCAAGTAATTCCAGTAACGTCAAATCCAAACCCAAAAACCAAGCAATAAAGCATTTAGGAAACTTTGAAATATAGGAAGACTAATACATTGGCACAAGCTATCCCTTTTTCAGGTGAAATATCTTCACAATTAATTTATTGTGTAAAGCAAAAATTTCTATTTTCAATATAGCACTACAGTACAAAAGGGTTCAACAAATTAACATTATTTCATCTCTATCCATCAGAGAAGATTCTTTCGGAAAGGTTTTTAAAGAAAACGGAAATACCTTTTGTAGCAGCCTGCTGAAACATTTTTCCCACGCTGAGGGGGGGAAGGGATTTGAACAGAAGACTACTCACCGGGGCTTCAGGTTCCGCTGCAATATAAAGATTGGTTAAACAATGAAAATATTGTCAACTAGACATAATACTCCTAATATAACACGATAAACAGAAGAAAATGAGAAAGGAAAAGAAGATAGCTAACTTTTTATCGCTGCAAATCAATAACGAATGGGTAAATTATGAAGAAACAAAAAATAGAGAATAAAATTTAGTCATAGGTCTAATTTACTATCTACAATTCCCTTTATCTGTTACTATAAAATGCAAAGGATTAAAAACAAGTTTGAAGAACATACTTTTGGCCTCACAGTAGGTACTTGTGGCTGTCTATCTTGTGTTCTGTCTGAATCTGCCAGAACCTGTTCATTCTCATGCCTGTAGAATGCCTGCAATGCTCTCCCAGCAAATGCACGAATTATATTGACTTCCATTGCAGACATATTTCTCCACTGTAAGACCAAATTGAGGATATTACCAGTAAATGAGCAGAAAGTATGTCATATTTTCCAGAGAATTAAACTGACACAGGAAATTTGGTAGAAACGAATGTGTCCTAGAACTGTACTCGTGCTGTCTATGAAGTTACATAATGTAAGATCAAACAAACAATACTATTACAACATAATGCAGGACAGAAATCATACCATGAATTTTATTACCAAAAGGTGCACAGTTTCAAACAAACTAAAAGGTGCACAATCATTAGCTTAACAATAAGCATCTCCATTATTAGCTTTTTTACCATTAAGTTAGTCAAAAAGCAAACAAGAATGATACACTCCTCTAGTGCACCTTTGTCTGCGTTTTTGTTTCTTTTTTTAATGTAAAATAAAATTTCATCCCTAATTGAATTTATTTGATTTGAATTTCCACATTTAACATAAAATATCCAAAATGAATGGAATTGAGATAATTTCTCTAATTCATCTTATGACAAGAGAGAAGAGAAGAAATTCCCTTCAGCTTTTTCCATGCTTTGCTATACGAAATAAACAAGTAAATCACTCAGGCAACTGTACAAAACTATAAAATCTAGTCACATAAAGAAAGGTATAAGCATACCGTCACAGCAGATGCAGTAAATTTCTCTAGATTAGTTTCCACTTTATGAAACCTTACGTCTCTGATGTCCTCAATAAGTGACCTCACCTATATATAAGAAAGTGTCAAGGAAATCGTGGCAACTATCCAGATTGATAATTGAAAAATTTTAAGAACAAAACAGAGAAAGACTAACTTCACACTCACCATATATATATCAGGAACATCATCATGTGCACTGCCATAAACAAAATTAGAGTCGACAATCAATGTTTTCCATTGGTTAAAATTTTGCATGGAATATAACAAGAATGATCGGTATTTACTGGTCAAAAAGAAGTCTTGATATTTCCACATAATGAAACGGTAATGGCTGGAATGCTTGTGAATCTCGTTCCCCTTCCAGGACCTGGGTCAAATTTTCTAATCCACAATGACAAAATGGCAAGCAGAATTACATTTTATTATTTAATTCCTAGCAAAGACAAACAATTGATAATCTTAAATAGAATTGCCGATAAACAGAAAATTAATTATTGCACTGCAGGTCAAAAGCAGTATCTTGTTAAAATATGTACAGCCATATTTATAATTAAGTTCCCGTTCATGCATATTATTTTGTGTCCATAAAACCGTAACCCAAAAATCATGCATCCCATTATCAAGGTGGAGCAATAAATAAGGTCATACTGATTTCAAAGTTCTAAAGAGTTCCCAAAAACAAATTGTGTGCAAAAGGTTGATTATGCCAATTGGGAAACAAGAAAGTACAATCAAATGGAAACGGAATAAAACTGTTCTTTCAGCACAGCAGTACAAACTCAAACTTTTCTGCACGTGCATTACAAGTTAACTCTCAACTCTATCTAATACTGATTAAGCTCTCAACAAACTTTCATTTCTGTCGTGATTGACGGGACAGTGTGAAAGTCAAAGTCTAACAAAATCTATTGTGGGTGTTTACGGACATCATTTACAAATATAGTTGCATTTTCTAGTACATGAGTAAGTGTTTGCGTTGAGATGTTACGCACTTGGTTTTATATACAAGAAACTTACCAATTGACATCCATTGAGGAGTTCTAATCGTGCACTTCCCTCGCTTCTTCAAAGCCACAGCTAACCACAATGGCACTTGGGCAGGTATTTGCGGATAAAAGGGACCATAATCGCCCTATCATCATAAATAATCCGAATTAGAATAGTGTATAAATTCGCATATCTTATTTACACAGAGGGAGAAAAAGATAAATACACAGATAAAATTAAGAGAATCCATCCTCAGATTAGGAACAATCTCCACCAATTCGTCCTCAGCCATAAATTCGACCTGAGAAATAAATCCTCAAACGAATTAGAAAGTAAACAGACAAGAAAATCGTGTATAAAATCATAATCTAAGTCAGAGCAACACCTCTTCAGGGGAAAAGAGTGATAGGTGAGAATCAGATTGACCGGCCATTGCTGGAGACTGGGAGGATTAAGGTCTTCAGCTCGAATTAGAGAATGATTAGGATATTTCAGTGATTTAGCTTAAGAATTGGGACCAGAGAAGAGAAGGTGGAGATGAAATGGGACTGAAAGTGTGAACCCTAGGTGACGGGAAATTTTGCAGCAGTTAAGAGTTTTTTTTTTTTTCTTAATGCAGTGAGGTTTTCAGTTGTGTATTGTTCTTTTTTTTTTTTTTTTATCCTTGAGAATCGTACTTTGCGGAGCGCCAAAAAAATGGTTTAAAATTGGCGGGAATTGGCAAATTCTAATTTTGGGATTAGGCCATGTGAAAATTCCACGGGCCTATTACAAGTTCCAATTATTTTCTTTTTCCCACTCTTACATTCGCAAGTGATAGATTGATTTTTGGATCAAAAGTACTATGTGAAATATTTGATTTTTTTTCTTTTGCTACCCCTATCCCATAGGTACAACATTGGAATCAATAAAAAATATTTTCTTCTATATCTATATGAGTCGATACTATTGCATTCTAATTCATTTCCCTAAGGAAAATTCCAAATTAGATCTTAAATTGACGAGTTAGTATGAGCTTATCTATATGGTTATGCACTCTTCGAATAGGAATCCATTTTCTAAAAGATCCTAGCTTTCGTGTGATTTCGATTTCTTTTTCTTTTTGTCTTATAGAGAAAAATGAGTTACGGATTATAGTATGTTGTGCGTATGCTGCTCGCATGCATGTATATCGTCCAATTAGATGTGTGTATACTACATGCATTTTTACATCAAAATATCACTCAAAAATAGCTTATTAATTAAACTCAACTACTAAATTAAAAAATGTTATGTTCTTATAATTTCCTTTTTTTCTAAATGGAAAACTGAAATTTCATTAATCAGTAACTAAAAACATAGCAATTAGAAGAGGAATACCTTCCCACTTCTTAAAAAATACATTAGGTGCAGTAGTTTTAGCAAGTTCATGAGCCACCATATTTAAATGTTTTTTAACCCAAACTAAGGAAACATTAGATCTAGCATTCAAGAGGAGTTTGCAGTCTTCAATTACATTGCTAGCAACAATAGGGAAATCTTGAGCTTTAGATGTAATTGCAAGTTGAACTTGTTGTGCATTAGTCTCTAAAGTTCTTGGGCCAAGGAAATGAGAAAGACAAAATGCAAATCATATCGACTAGCCAATAGCCCTACTAAAATGGGAGAATTGCAGTTGTGAATCCAAACCAAGATAGCAGCTAAAAGCATTCCTTTATCATCTTACACCACTAAGCCAAAACCTACACCATCATTATTCGAAGAGAGAAAAGCATCCATATTATGTTTTCAAAACCTTAGAGGAGTGCATTCTCTGAATCAACCAGATCATATTGAACGTTAACCTGTCTTGTGATGGTATCATGAGATAACTTTTCTCCAATCTAATAAAAAGATACGAGCATAAGAGACAGTGCCATAATGAGGAATAATTTTATTATGCTATACAAATAAATTATGCTCATATTAAATGCGCCACAACAAATAAAAAAAATATGCAATTTTCTCCTTTCTATAGGACTAAAAAATAAACACAAACTAGGGTAAAAGATCATCACCAATTGGAAAATTAATTGGCGAACCAAAAATACCCTAACAGCCCCCAGCCTTGAAATAATTGAAAAATTCATACACAAGTGATTCCAAAGCCCCACACCTTTTACACACATTATCAATAGAGATGCCTCTATTTTGCAACTGCAAATTAGTTGGCAAAATATTACAAATTGAACGCCACACAAAATTACAAACTTTAGGTGGAATATCAACTTTCCATATTATCTTCCATACATTAAATCCACCTCTATTATGAGTTAAAGAGATACCATAAGCTATAGCATAAGCTGATATAAAAGCCAAATTAGAAATAATGCCAAATCATTCAATCAAGTCTACGATAAAAGGCTCAAAGGTATACTTAAAACAATGTCAGTTTCTTTTATGTCAATAAACCTCGAACTAGACCCTCTTTCCAACTCCTTAAATCTTTATTTAACAAGTCAGCCACTTGAAAATCTTTATAGCCCTCCAATAAAAAGCTAAAAATAAAGAAATTTTCAACATTAGGAAGCCAGGGGTCATACCACACTTTTATTGACAAACGATCACCTTACAATTAAAAAGTCCTCATCTATATAGTATTTAGCCTTAAGGATTCTAGCTATAAGAAAACTTGAATTAAACAAGAGACACAAAACTTGTTTACTAAGCATGGCTAAGTTGAAATGATGCAGATTATAGAAGCCCATACCAGTTTCCTCTTTATTGTGATATAACTTATACCAGTTAATCTAATGCAAATTGTTATTCCCATTTGCCTTTTAACCCCACCAAAAACTATTTACCATACGTTAGACATCATCATATAGATACCGTGACCCGAGGCATCCTAGATCAGGGTTACTTGATGATGAGAAAATAGTATATTACGATAGCAAGTTCGGATCTCGAAGCTCCGATCTTGGATTTGTCATTTTCTGTTAAACATTTTCATGATTCTCTAAATACTTTCAAACATTTTCGAGTGTTTTTAACAAGATAGCCAAAAAAAACCCTATTTTTGGACTGATAGTGGTGACAGACGGCCATCTGTCACTTGAGGGGCGGCCATTTGCAGGTCTTTACCACCAAAATAGTGTAAATCAGGGGTATTTTGAAAATTTTGAGGTCTAGTGATGAGGGACGACCGTCCCTCACTCACAGAGACCCATCCCTTGATCAAAACCTAGATTTTCCCATGTTTCCTGGAATTTCAAAAAGAGAAAAGTTTTTAGATAGAGATTAGGTCCGAATTTTGGAAATTTTATCTCCTAATTTGGCAATTTTTTAAGTTGTGATTGAATTGAAACTCTTCTTTAGGTATATAAACAAAAATTAGGGTTTTGAAAAGGGGATGAATCATTATTATTTGAGAGAAAATCATTAGAGAAGGAAGAAAATCAATTTCATTCTCTCTATAAAAAGTTTATGTTTTTGCAATCTTTTGAACTTACAGACAAAAATGAATTCCATACTTCTTTTGACAATCAAAGAACACGATTCGGAGTAGAGATCTGGACTTCAGAAATCACAGAGTCAAAATATATCCTGAAGGTAATATTCTAGGCTCATTTATATTTTTCTCTCTCTATCATTTACTCACTCAATTACATGATTATTTGGATGTTAATTTGATTCTTTTCGACTGTTAAGACTGAATAACATACTTACCTTACTAAAATATGATTTGTTTCTGATTTGTACGATTTATTAGATGCATGATGATTAAAAGAGATTCCTCCATTGTTGTTTTGAAGTTTTTCTTTTTAACATATATATATGTGTTGTATTTCCTCAATTTTAACGTAATTTGATGTTTTGGTGTTTTAATGTGTTTTGGGCATGATTTAATGTTTAGTTATTGCATATTTGGGACTAAGATATTCATTTGGGATATTTTCTGCATTTTTCTCGCTCTCCAAAAGTTTCTGTTCTGTTCCAGAGTTGACAGACGGGAAAAAGGTGTGAGGGATGGCCTCACTCAACTGAAGGACTGAACTTCCTTCTGGCTTCCTCCTGGCTATCCCTCGCTTATTTTTGGCCATCCCTGAGGTATTTTTTAGGATTTTTTCCATGCATTTTAAGATTTTTTTTTGTGTCTTTTGTTCTAATATTTGTTCTATGAAGTATTTATGCAATATTTTGGTGAGTTTTGTTACTGTTCACATGTTGCTATAATTAATTTTGTTTGTGTATATAAATTATGTAAATTTTTATCTTCAATGCTAACTAATTTGCTTGTTTTATTCCTTTCGAGAGATTCATATATTCATGGCTTTAAAGGACATATAGTATTTGCATGGAAAGTCACGCCCGTACTTTGGTCGCCCCCCTTTATCTGGGTTACTTCAATTTTATTTTGTTTGGTTATTATATTGTTATTTATTTATTTATTTATTTTCTTTGTATTTTATTGTTTATTTGAATTATTATTTTTGGAGGATGTAATAGGTAGTAATAAATAATTTTTGCTCGTTAAATGATAAAATTTTACTTAAATTATTTTTACTAATTAACTAGATTTTTTTTAAGAAAAATGGATCAATGTCCAACTTTTCTACCCAAAATTCACATAATATAATAAAAGTTTTTTTATAAATATGTATGAGGGAACCAATATTCCCAACCTAAATTAACTCTTCAATTTATGTATGTATATTTATTTGTGCTTTGATTATGTGGAAAATTTACTTATGTAATAATTTTTAAGTAGAATTTTATTTTGAGTATTTATTTATTGCTTTTTGTTTGAATGTGATGTTTACTTAAATTATATTGCTTGCATTGTGTGAGAGAAGAGAGAAAATTAATTCTAACACTCAATTATAAAATAACTCCTAACCAAGATGCCTAATAAGAGGGATGTTCCGAACACCAGTCTTTGTTTGGGCATCAAAATAAGGTTGAAAATCAATTTCCAACATTCTATTGGGTGGCAACTCCATGACATCTGCCTCTTTCAGCCCACTAGTAGACACCTTCATGAGTTGACCTCCAGCAATAATTAGGGTTTAATCCTTTTTATTACAAAATGGCCAGTTTATGATTAAAAGTGAGTCTTCTCTGGTCTCAAACCCTAAAAACGGACCTCCGAGAACAAAATTGGAATGTAGGGCAAGCTCTAGCACGCGTCACAATGGTGACTTTGTTGGGGATTAAAGAGACCTTGCTCCGAAAAACATCTTGATTAAGTTTTTTTATAATTGGGTTTTATTAATTAATTCTCTCTCCTTTTTAAATTATATTTTTTGCATATATCTTAGCGCATAGAATTAAGTTAGGTGTTTTTTTAGCCTCGATACTATCCTGAAGCACGCCTTACATTCACTCAGTGTAAGGAGGTGCCAAGGACACCCACCAGCCCAAGTCTAGTACCAAATGGTATATAAAATAGTGATCTATTAGTCATTATGCTCCTAATGAGGTAGACCTATTAGCAGAGACCATACTTGGGTAGCCCTAAAGTTTCATCACTTTCGACTCAAGCCCATGTAATGATAATAACAACTTCCCATAAGTTGTATAACCATAAAAATCTTTTGTTTGCTATGTAGACCTATATATATTGACCAAATTTAAATGAATTAGGAGGGTATCGGTCAAAGGCTACCATACCCCGATGAGCCCAACCCAATCTGTATGAGTTAGTCAAAATATATAATGGTCAAAATCCATATACCTACACTTTCAATTAGAGAGGTTATGTTGTCGATTTTCCATCGTGCATCATATGCGTCTATTAAATACCCTGTTGACCCATAGGCTAAGTCCACCTAGAAAAGAGACTGCACGACCTCCCGTGTGGGATTAATAAGGTTGGAAGGCTTTGTATATACTTGTGTGTGTTTGTGATTAATGTCTAATGAAACCATACATTGCATTCATGCATCATGTATATGTTTTGTACATGCATCATTTATCATGCATCACCCCCTAACATTTAATTCTTCAGGCCATTATAGACTCATCTAGGTGATCCAAAGGGTCCAACGGATGCTTGGTTTGAAGGTATATATCCAGTTTACTGAAGTTTGATTCTAGTTCAGATCTGGGTTCAGAGGTCAATTCTGAGTTGGTTTTTAGTTAGTTATCGAAAAGTAGCAAGGAAACTAGTTCAAAAATGGCAAATAACGAAATGAATGAAGCCAGAAGGGGAAATGAGACTGGGAGAGCTATCGATGATACCACAATAAGATTTCTATTTTTTAGGAAAAGGCCAAATGTCACTCCTATTGGGCCTTCAACAGTGAAGGATGACTTAGACTGGAGGTTGGATAGATGCCTATAGAAATTTAAGGAGAGGATATTGGCTATGATTGGTAGAATGGTGGCTTCTACTATACCTAACGTTAGGCCTCAGCCTATAGTACCTGCTTACAGGATAGTGAAGCTGACTCATGTTAGGAATGCTGCCTCAGTTGATGCTACTGTGCTTCAAGATCCATCTAGGAGGGAAAGGAGGCATGATCCTGAAGATGATTTCATAAAGGAAGAGGAAGAAGAGTATTTTCCTTCGGTGATGAATATGAGAATAAGGGGTCCTAGTGTAGAGGATCCAGTTTTTAAAAAGATGGAAGAAAAACTATAAGCTATGCCCGGGCTGTTGTTTACTGGTAGGGGAATGAACCTCGATGATAGGGATCTAGATGAAGACGAGCCACTACCCCAAAGGTTCAAAATGCCAGACCTACCCAGGTTTGATGGTACCTTAGACCTTTCAGCTTATATTAAGTAGTACATACTGATCATAAAGGGGATTACCCTATCCAAGAAGCAAAAGGTATAATACTTTTGTCTGAGTTTGATTGGGACTGCAATAGATTGGTATCACAATTTGGATAGGCAAACTAAAAAGGATTAAGACCTATTAATAGAGGAATTTCTCAAGTAATATGACTGTAGTACGAGGATGAAAGTCACCTTAAAGGACCTTGAGTTACTCCAATAGAAGCATGATGATTCTTTCTATGAGTATCTTACTGGGTGGAGAAATAAGGTGATGGAGATAAAGAGGAAACCTAACACGGCTGATCAAATTAGGTTGTTCATATGAAATACAAATCCATACTTGAGAGATGGTTTGAAAATAAAGGGTCTGAAAGACTGAAAATCCTTAAAGGATATAGCTATAGAAGCTGAAGGAGAGTATTTAGCCAGAAAAGCGAGTAATGAAAATGCAAGAAGGAACTTTGGTGGAAGAAAAGCTGTTAGGAATAGTAATGGGAAAAATAGAGCTGGAAAGACTGTAGATGTATCTGCTACAGAAGCTAGCCAACAGAGACGTTATTTCGAATTGGAAAAATTATTGTCTTGGGTGTTAAATAGGCTGGTTAAATAAGGGAAGCTTCAACCATTACCATCAAGAACAGCAAAAAGTCAGGGACTCCCCTACCATAGGAAAGATCAATACTGTGCATACCACCAGCACACAAGGCATTTAACTGATTATTGATGTACTTTGATGAATAAGATTTAAGATTTGATAGATAGCAAGCGTATTTTAGATCCTAAAAAAAGGAACAAGAAGAAGAATGGAGGATACAATGTTGTGCCCTTGCCTGTGCACATGATCAGGTCTAGCTTGCCTAAGTGGTACGTAATGAAGGATCTATATGGGAATGAGTACTTGGCCGTTACTCGCTCTATCTCGAAATTAACAAAGCCATTTAATGTAAACCGGCCAATTTCTATGATTGACTATTGGGATACCCTATGAATAGTAGAGATGAGGGAGTTTTGGTGCTAATAGACATCTGGAGTTTAATAAGTGAGGATGAAAAAAATCAGAGGAAGAAGAAGAAGTGAAGGCAGTCAAGAGAAGTGAGAGAGCCCAAAAAATCGAAAGGCAGTCATCTCCTGCTGTAGTGCCGATAGAGAAGAAAGTGGAGGATGATCAGATAATCAAATAGTTGAAGAAGACACAGGCTTAAATATGTATTTGGAATTTGTTGAGGCAATCTCCTTCGCATAGACAAAAATTGGTAGAGGCCTTGAGCAAAGCTACTGTTGCTATTACCATATCACCCTCTGAGTTACTGGATTTAGTTAGGGGAGAAACCGAGGAAAATATAGTATACTTTGATGTTTACCTACCAGCAAAAGGAAGGAATTATAATCATTCTCTTTACATCAAAGCTCAGATTAATGAGAAGCACATGACTTGTGTGATGATAGATGATGGGTCCTCTATTAATATTTGTCCATTGGTGGCAATCTCAACTTTCGAGTTGAATGAGCACATGCTAAGAAAATTTGATTTGACCATTTATGCATATGACAACTCTAAAAGGCAAATTGTTGGGACCTTCAAGGCTAAAGTAAAGATAGAACCCATTGAGATTGAGGCTGAGTTTGTGGTTTTGCCTATCCCAATAAATTTTCTATGCTTCTCGGAATACCATGGTTTCATAAGCTAAGAGGAGTACCTTCCACGTTGCACTAGATGATTAAGATTCCCTACAATGGTTAAGTAGTCAATATCAAAGTAGAAAAGGAGAACCAGGTGTCTATGCTCAAAATAGTCAAATAACCATTTAGTGGGTTCTATGTGGCAGTTATTAAGGATGAAGAAAATAAGGATGACTTTCCCGATAGTCCTTAAGTGATCAATATGCTTAAGAGGATGAATTTCCTGCCTGGAGCTGACTTGGGCAAGAATTCTCAAGGACTTTAGACTACTGTAACTACTAAGGATCAGAAGGACAAGAAAGGGTTAGTCTACACAGGTACCATGAAGAAAGGGAAGGAAAAGAAGGCATTGGAAGGAATCCCTCACATTTTTCAAAGTTTTGTACCAACTTCAGGTCTGTGCCTTTATTATGGCGAGAATGAACCTTAGATGATAGAAGGAGAGGTAGCGCTAGGATTTGAGCTATTTAATAATGTCTTCGATTGGTAACAAGGGATCATCAAGACAGTTGAAGGTTTTTGGGATAAGCAAATTCTGCTGCACCATTTGGCTTGGGATAAATAAGTACCAGAGGAAGTTATGACAGAGAAGCTTCTCGCTACTAAGCTGAAAGGCAAGGAGAAGATACAGGTCAAGGAGCCACCCACTGAACTCGAGATTGGAGAGGCGTCTGATGCTAACAAGATTAAAGAACACATGTTTATTGATGTTGTTTATGTTTTCGAACTGTTTGATGAGAACAATATTTGCTCTTTTGATTACATTAATGAGATGAACAATTTTGCTTATCCGTGTGATGTTTCTTCTGATTTCAATATTTATGATTATAATCATAAAGCATTTATTAATTATTGAAACTAAAGAAAATCCAAAAAAAATTTTACTAGTATCAGATATAACTCCTGCAAAGAGGGAAAAATTTGAGAGAATATTAAAAAAATATGAAAAATTCTTTTCCTGGACCTATGAAGACATGCCAGGAATAGATCGAGAAGTCACTGAATATGCCATTCCAACATACCCAGGGTACAAACTAGTTAAACAGAAGCTTAGAAAACTTAGGCCAGAATGGGATGAGAAAGTGAAGGAAGAAGTCAAAAAGCAAATAGAGGCCAAGTTCTTAGTAAAAGTTTAGTACCCCACGTGGCTAGCGAATGTAGTCCTTGTAGCAAAGAAAGATGAAAGGATAAGAGTCTGTGTGGATTATAAAAACTTAAATAAAGCCTATCCCAAGGATGACTTTCTTTTGCCTCACATAGATGTTTTGGTTGATAGTGCAGCTGCTTGTGCCATGTATAGTTTCGTGGATGGATATGCAGGGTACAATCAGATCCTGAACAAAATAGTGGATAGGATCAAAATAGCTTTTATAACCGAATGGGGGATATATGCTTACTTAGTCATGCCTTTTGGACTTAAAAATGCGGGAGCTACCTATCAAAGAATGGCCACTAAGATTTTAGATTATATTATTCACAAGGAAGTAGAGGTGTATATAAATGACACGATGATCAAATCAATAACTAGAGAAGGCCACTTCGAAGCATTAGAAAAGTTCTTTTAAAAGATTAACAAGTACAATCTCTGCCTCAATCCAAAGAAGTGCATATTTGAGGTTACTTTAGGTAAGCTTTTAGGTCATGTCGTGAGCCAAAGAGGTATAGAGGTAGATCCTGATAAGGTAATGGCTATCAAAGAAATGCCAATGCCCCAGAAAGAAAAAGAAGTTAGGGGATTCTTGGGGAAAATTAAGTACATAAGTAGGTTCATCACTAAGTTAACTTCAATTTGTGAACCAATCTTCAAGCTATTCAGGAAAGATTAGCCCGTGGTTTAGAATAAGGATTGTCAGAAAGCATTTGATATCATTTGGGATTACTTGTTACATCTACCAGTGTTGAGACCGCCTCAGGCAGAAAGACTTTTGATTCTGTACTTAGCAATAGAAGATAGTTCAGTGAGGGCTATGATGGCACAAAAAGATGATTTAGGGATTGAGTATGCAGTATATTATCTCAACAAGAATTTTCTCTCTTATGAGGCAAAATATGTAGAGGTTGAAAAGATTTGTCTGGCAGTCATATGGGCATCTAATAAGTTGAGACACAAATTTCATTCTTACAGGATACAAACCGTAGCTAAGCAGAATCCCCTTAGATACTTACAAAAAGCTCCTTCATTGTTAGAAAAGATGGTTGATCCTCTTGAAGGAATTTAACATAGAATACATCACTAGAAAAACCATTAAAGGAAGAGCGGTAGCAGAATTCCTAGCTGATCAACCTCTAGAAGGTGAGGAGATGACCTATGAATTTCTCGATGAAAACATAATAGCCATAATAGTGTAAGGATGGCATATGTATTTCGATGGAACTGTTAACAATAAAAGAGCAGGAGTGATCTTGGTTACCCCAAAGGGAGAAAAGATGTCATTAGCTAAAAAGCTGAGATACGAGGTCATAAATAATGAAACAGAGTTTGAAGCTTGCATTTTTGGGTTAAAGGCTCTTTTTGCTGTAGGGAAAAAGTCTGCAGAGGTGTTTGGAGATTCATCTCTTGTGGTTTACCAAGTGAGGGGTGAATGGTCAGTGAAAGAAGAGTGATTGCTACCTTATCTTAGATACTTGAAGGTTTTGAGCAGTCAGTTCGAGTTTTGCTCTTTCAAATATGTGCCTAAGGAGGAAAATCAGTTGGTAGATACCTTAACAACTTTGGTATCTATGTGGGATAATCCAAAGGGAGTGATTATAAAGCTTGTGTTAGTTTGAGTTCTAATAGGCCATGCTTCGAAAAAGAATAGGTCATGGATATTAAGGTAGACGACGAAAAGCCTTGGTTTTACGATATTCAAAATTACCTAGAAAAGTCAGTGGTTCCTGAGGAAGCAACTGAAAAGGACTAAAGAATGATTCGTAAAATTAAAACTTAGTTTATCACTGTATAAGGAGTGCTTTATAAGAGACAGTCCGATGGAATTCAATTGAGATTTTTGGATGAAAAGGAAACAAAGAGGGTAATGAAAGAAGTAAATGCGGGAGTATGTGGAGCTCATATGAATGGGTTAGCCTTGGCAAAGAAGATCATGAGATAGGGCTTCTTTTGGCTTACGATGGATACTAATTGCTCTAAGTATGTCAAGGTGTGTCAACTGTGCCAATAGTATACAGATCTAAGACATCTGCCTGTTTATAAACTATACAACCTCACATTG
Organism: Excoecaria agallocha; assembly: GCA_037975025.1. Taxonomy (NCBI): domain Eukaryota; kingdom Viridiplantae; phylum Streptophyta; class Magnoliopsida; order Malpighiales; family Euphorbiaceae; genus Excoecaria; species Excoecaria agallocha. Next base: position 4,051,625 of record CM075815.1, on the reverse strand, counting down.
CCATGGCCATTTGCTGTATGGGGAATAGATATCATGAGAATGATCCATCTGTCTACCTCAAATAGACACAAATTCATCATAGTAGCTATTGATTATTTTACTAAGTGGGTAGAAGCCGAATCCTTCAAAAAGGTGGATGCACGGGACATGGCCAAGTTCATTGAGAAAAACCTAATAGTAGATATAGATTGCCTTATCATGTGGTCTTAGACAATGGATTACAGTTCTCGGGTGAAACTAGATAGATCCTTATTAGATATGGGGTTCAACATCATAAGTCTTCTTTTTACAGACTTCAAGTAAACAAAGCAGTTGAAGTAGCTAATAAGAATGTAAAGAGGATTCTAGCTAAAATGGTGCGAACCTATAAGGATTGGGCTAATAAGCTACCCTTTGCACTATGGGGTTACACGACAACAGCCAGAACTTCAACAGAAGCAACCCCATTTTCTCTGGTTTATGGAACAGAAGTAGTATTACCGGTAGAAATTGAACACCAAACCTTGAGATTAGTTTTGGAAACTGAGATACCAAAAACAAAATGGGCTAGGCAGAGACAATCGTAGCTTAACTTGCTGGATGGGGAAAGAATGAGGGCGTATTATCACAATCAAGTTTATCAGAAAAGGTTGGCCTGTTCATTAGGGAAGAAAGTCAGAAAACATGTTTTAAAGGAAGGAGACTTAATGTTAAAATAGATGAGGCCAGGGATTTCAGACATCCAAGGCAAATTATGGCCCATATGGAAATAACCTTTTGTGCTTAAGAAGCTATTATCCAAAGGCATTGCCATTTTGTTAGATACCGATGGCAATGAATTTTAAGAACCTATGAATGTCGATCGATTAAAAAGGTTCTATGGCTAAAGAATAAAAGAGAAAAAGAAGAGAATAAATGCCCCGCGGGTTGAAAAATGAAAAATTACGGCCTTACGAAAATTGGATGCCTCGCCAGGGTGAAAACCGAAAAAAGGCATCTTGGGCAAAAATTAGAGGCTGAAAGAAAATAATCAATTAAGAAAACATGAGAGGGTTGATTGATGACAGGAGTTATAATGCTTGTAAAGTTTCATTTTGAGATTGAATAATATATGTCGTTGTGGTAAAGTCAAATACTGATTATGTGTATCGAAATCATAAATGAAATATCATGCATGTATTCATAAATGTCGTCCAAGTGTCTAAAAGTAACATTTCCTATCATATGTTCAACAAAAAAAACACCATTTATGAAAGTGTCCAATCTAATCTATCAATATCATGTCTCTCTCTTCATCCAAGTGACTCAGAAGAGAAAGTCTATTGTCAGCAGCTGGACTAATAACCCACCGCTTGTATGAGTCAGAGGTAGTGAAATGACAGGCACCCACATCAAAAATAGTGGTCCTCACTAAAAGTTAAATCTAAATTCTCTGATAATATTTAGTCACAAAGTAAGCAGTAAGAATGCTTCCATGAAAGCTCAAAGGTTACCTAACAATGTCCTGCCTACCTCTAAACTGGCGAACACATCGAGCAAACACATAAAAAGTGGCTTGACAAAGTCCACAAAGAGGAATGCATCTCGAATCTCCATCCATGACCACAGAAACAACGGGTAACTAGAGACACCTAAACCTAATATCGACATCTATGGAATGATCGAGCCAGTCAACGGCATCTTGAATCGACTGAAACTCACGCTGAAGACACCTACTTGTAACAAGTCTCATAGGGTAAATCCATGTGGTTCTAACTCGAGGAGGAGGCTCAAACAATAGTTGTAACTTCTTACAAAGCCATACCGAAAAAAAGCCGCTGAGGTAGGTTGGGTTCATCTCAGGCAAAAGTAAAGCATAGAAATGTGTGAAAATCTAAAAGGATACATATTTCAACAAGAAAAGCTAACATGAAAATCCACAAAGAGCATGTTACCTTTAAAGATAAGGACGTACCTGCAAGAGCAAAGGACTGCCTGTCAAGAATGAGGAAAAACCACTATGAGTAGAGAACCTATGATAAAAGTCGTCTAAACCTATGATGGTCTCTGCCAAGATTAGGGAAAAGGGATTATACCCCCAACGGATGCCAGCAACAACATCAAATAATCCATAATTTGCGATCATAGGATTGCCAGCATGCATCAACTGACATTGAGAAAGACAACAGTGTAATACCACACCAGGATGAAAGGTGAGGACATCATCGAAGTTAGGCAACACATCTATCAGCCACTCTAGTGGAAAAGTCTCCCCGTAAGGCACTAGATCCCTAGCCTTAGAGGAAAGGACTCTCAGGGCATGGACCACCTCTTTGGGATAAGTAACCACGGGAGAAATCAAGCATGGTCGAACATCAAAGTCGAACCTAACACCCACTATGGTAGTAAACTTTTCAGGTAAAGGGCATAATTCCTAGTGAGTGAATCGAAAGACGTGAAACCTAGGATCCCAGAACTAAAGTACAGTAGGCAAAAGGTGTTTATCTGGAGTGACTCTCCTAAAAAACCTTAGGCTTGAATAAGGGGCTAAAAAGGGGTCCTCTTAAGTTCTCGAATCATCCAATAATCGGTGTAGTTTCATAAGTCCAGTAGTCATGATTATTGGATTTTTGAGTAATCTAAAGATGTAGAAATGATGAGAGAAAATAAATAAACGAAGGAAAACAAGCAAAAAAAGGCAAGAAAGGAAAAAAAGAGAAGAGAGAGAAGAGTACTTGAACAAAGCTTTTTGGAAGTTGAAAAGTCAATGGCACAAAATCCAAAAAAAAGGACACTATTTATAAAAAGTGGTGAGCCACGGCCATCTGTCCCCTTAGAGTGAGCCACGGGTTGCCCATCCCTCACCACTGGAAGACCAAAAGTTAAATTTTTACATGTCTCATGCATTATACGTACATATTAGGGCATTCATCTTTGTTTGCATTTTGCAGGGGGAATGATGATCTGAATTTCTGAACCTTGAGGTTTTATGATGTTTGGAGCACAAAAATCAATATTCCAAGGAGGAATAATTAATTTTAGGGGTATTTTAGACTTTTGGGGACTTATATATAATAAAATATAATTAAAGTTTGTAAATATTGTAAAAATTCTATTGAAACCAGTAAAAAGAGCGTTAATAATATTTTAAACTAATTTTAGATGGATAGAGAATTAAAAATTGAGAAAACGGTTCAAAAATCGAAGAAAACGGAGTTAAAATATGAAAAAATAAAAATGGAGGGCAATATGGTCTTTTTGACCTAAGGGATGGGACATCTTATTCGTCTCATTTTTTGCCAGGTGAAGGACGACCAGCCCATCCCTTACTCGATTTTGGCAATATAAAAAACCATTTCTTTCATTTTCCGTTAAAAACTCTATTTTTTCTGGTGAACGTTTCCTCTCAACGATTTTTCAAGCTTTTCTTCTTTGTTCGACGTCCGATTCGCGATCCGTTTGTGCCTACGGACTATTGGAAGTGAGGTGTACTTCAAAAAGCCTAAATTTCTAACTTTTTCCTTTTTTTTTGTCTACTCTTCCCAAGTAAGTGTAGTTTAATAATTTTGTATTTCCTTCCTTTCTCTTTAAGTTAAGAATAAAACTTAGGCTAGTAGACTTTAGTTCTAGGTGTGATAGGCGTGAGAACTTGCTGTTGTATTTATATTCAATATATTTTTGTTGTTATACTTTTTTTTTGTTCAGAAATAAATAATATCTTATAGTGTAAGTAACATAATATGTATAACCTTTTATATGCTACCTTATGTATGAGCATGCGATATTTATGACATAGGCAGTAATGTACACGGGATTTAGGTTTTAAGAGGCATTCTTTTGTCTGTACTATTGCACCAAGCATGAATATAAGGAATTTATATTGTTCTGCGGCCTTGATGGCACTACAAAAAAACTACTAATTAACGACGGAAAATTTCGTCGCTAATTACCAGATTTTTGTCGCTAATTTAAATTAGCGACGCTGGGACAAACTATCGCTAAAAGGCCAATCGCGAATATATTAGCGACGGAATTCAAAATCAGTCACTAATATAGCGACGAAATTTTTCGTCGCTAATTTTTTTCCGTCGCTAACTTATATTCCTAATTAGTCGCCGAATTATAATAATAATATTTAGCGACTATATTTTCCGTCGCTAATTATAAATTTACTATTAAAGTTAGCGATGAAATATTAGTTGCTAATATTGTCGCTAATTATTTCTTAAATTATATCTATTAAACATTAGATCTGTCGCAAATCCGTCGCTAAATTATTGCATAATTGATTTTTTTTGTTGTATTTTAAAATTTTCAATCCTGTATACAATGATCGCTATTTATTTATTAATCCTGTACATAACAATGATCTCACACATATATATATATATTTATTCCAAATAAAAATATGTTCGAAAATACACATATATATAGAAAATTATTTGAAACATTACATAATATTATCCTCAAACAATCTCTCATGAAACAATAAAATAGTAATATTATCGTACTAATTAGCATCAACAATATCATCTAAATAAAATAATGATCAAACATATAGTGCTGCTAATATCACTAGGAAGCAGAACCACCACCATGAGCAGATAGAGAATCATTATGTGGATGATCATCTTGTACAGCTGAAGGGACAATATCATCATGTCTAGATCCATTAGTAGTAGTATTAGGTTGATCAGCAGCTGGTTGTTAAATCCCCAAGTGAGGAAACTGTATTTTTAGCACCCAAATTCCGCCTTGTCTTCAATCCCTTATAATTTCCAATTCCCATAAAAATGTGTAGACTTAAATATCTTACTCTTTCAAGTAAATGGCCATTACTTTCTTTTATCTATAAAATCATGTATTAAAAGCAAATCAAGACCTTGATATTCCACTATAACTCCCAACATAAGAAAAGCTAGATAAAAACCTCATTTTTTAAGTGTCAAAGATCAATTGCTGTGTCATGCATGCTCCCATAACAAAGTATAATCAGCATATGCCAAAACCAATGCTCAGCAAACGTATGAATACTTGTTTTGTATGAGCATGCACAAATTATATTTATTTAATTAATCATACATCATTTTCAACTTCGGATTTGTTGGACCAAATACTTTCATCTAAAAAATTAGCAATCAAATATTGCAATATTAAAAATAAGATTTATATACCCCCCAGGTTGAAATGGGATTGTACGGATCCCTTCTCTTTTAATCAAAGATTTCAAGACTTGAATATTAAGCACCTTTAAATACTAAGAGAAAAGGTCGAAGAAAAATCATTTTCTACAAGCAGAACTTACAAGAACAACAGCCTCATCTTCAATGGTATTTTTGAAAGCTTTCAGTCCATCACGAACAACATCCTTTATTTGGGCAATAGTATGGCATTAGGTCCTGTAACATTAAAAAACTAAATAAGTGATCCTCTTCATTAAGCAAATAGCAAGTAATGTCCAATATAAGTATAGTGGCAAGAATAGGAAAAATGTCCAACAGCAGTTGAAGAACTAAGGTGGGATGAGAAAAAGTTAGAACTTCTAATAATTTTTATTTGGTGATATACACAATTTTTAATACCTTTTATCAAGATTGTACAAGAATGGGGATTTTTGACATGTTCCACAAATGTATATTTCTCTTCACCAAGGATGTGCTCATAAACCAGTGCAGCCCAACCAAGACAATCAGAGATTAGAGATCAACTAAACCAAAAATGTGGAGTATGGACAACATACAAAAACAAGAAAAGAAAGATGAAATCAAAAAGAAATAAAACAAACCGTAGAAAGGAAAAAAGAAAGAAAGCAAACCTCAGAAGAAGAAATGATTTGCCAACTCCAGAATCCCCAATCAGCAAAAGCTTGAACAAATAGTCACTATCAAAGAAAATAATAAAATTACAAAAAGAAAAAAAATCGAAACTATTGTGAGGAATCTTGGCTATATATATATGAAACTTTAGTCCCAGTAATTGTAGTATCAAAGAATGATGCATCAAATTTGACCTTTACTTTTTCCGCTAGTCCAATCTTTTTATCTTCCTGTTGATCTAAACAGAAGCCCAAACTAGATGCTAACAACCCCAACAAGATCTCTCTCTATTTTTTATTTTATAAAAAAGAAAAAAATTTGTTGTACAAAATATAAAAAAGCCTTAATTAATATCAGAGCAAATAACATAAAGAAACACCTCATTTGTACTAAAAGAAAATAGAAGAAACACTACTTCGAGTCAAAACATACACTAAATTTGTCAAGTCAGTTAAACTCTAACCTGGCATAATTCAAGATAGAAAAAAACAAATTCAGTTCAATCTCCCTAAAAGGCTAAAAATTCTTCAAAAATTGCTAAGACTCTCTCTTCTTTCCATGATATGGGATGCCATAAAACCCAATAAAAAACCATCGACTACCTATCAAAGTTCTAATCTCCATGTTAATGAAATTGTCAAAAAAAACAACAATAAAAATATCCAAATTAGCTTTCCACAAAACAGCTAAGTTCCTCTTTACCTAAACAGTCTACAACAAAACAACTATCAAAGCCTATTTAAGTTTAATAACTTCAACTATGTCCTTTTTGACTTAGGTTTTTATGAGAAAAATAACATCTAGCCTATAATTTTATTTAGCTCAATAATAGTTGTTATTGCCCGAGGGCTTTTGAGCCCTCGGATGTTCCAATTTAATTATTTTCATGATGTTCGATGGGCCTGAATTCCAAGGCCGACCAATATATTGTCATGGAGCAATAAGGAAGATAAATAAGAAATTGACGCAGCAATAGTCGACTTGCTCAAGGGGATATTAGGGCAATGTCATTTCTTACCCACTTCAACATTAAAAACAACAACTTTAGGATTAAGTGATTGGGCTCTCACATATTCGAAGCCCGTAACTTCACTCTCAAGTTGGCCTAAAGATAGGTCATGATCCATACCAGCGTTAGTTAACACATCAACTCTAGCTAGGGTGCTTTACCATTTCCTAAATCTATGGGATTCTACCTCGCAACATTCAAATTCAAATTTGTGCTCTTATAGTTACCAAATTCCTTATAATCTTGCTATAAGAATAGGAATGATTTTCCTTGCATCATTTCTAAACCAATTACTTGCCATTGTTCTAGCTTGATGTGGAGTAACTCTAATGGTATCATCCCATTCAAAAGTGAAGGAATGTGCTTTTTCATGGATTCGTAACTTGTAGATACTATCTATGTGGGCCAATCTGCCACCCATGTAAGAAAAAACAATGAGCCTTTCATATTTGAACAAAGCTTAAACATAAGAACCATTCTTAAAAATAAGTTTTTTATTCCTTGCTAATGGTTGCCTCACATTTATCTCAACCCGTATTCACATAAACTCCATCTCTGATAGAGAGAATGCTACCAGCCCAGGATTCCAAGCCAGAGGCCCACCACATGGAGAACTTACGCTAGGGAATCAAAGAGAAGTAAGAAAAGACAGGAAGGATGGCACGAGAAAAGGATGAGCTGGCAAAAGTAGTTAAAGGGGTGGGTATAAATAGAGCAACAACTGAGAGTAAAGGGGATCATTTTTGGGGTTATTTTTATTTGGGTCAGCAGGGGCTGATTAGGAGAGTGGAGGTGCAGCACCTTGCTCTTAGGACGTTTGGCTTCTTAGTGAGAAGCTGCTATTTTCTATTCTTTCTTTTCCATTATCTGTTCTTTGTATTTTCTCTTAAGATCATTATTGGAACACTTGTGATTACTTGGAAATATTATCAATACAATCTTATTTTTCATAAATTATTGTTAGTTACATATACAATTTGCTGTGTCTGTTTTTGAATCTTCATCATTGGTCTGACCTACCAGATTTAATGGAGACCCTTTAACAACCTTTGTATTCCAAATCAGATGAAAGCAACCATAGAATTTGCATGAATGAGTTGACTAAATCCATTTTCGAGCTCCAAGCAGATAAGGAGGAGGAGGAGCAGTTCCGAAGGTTATACACAAAATGGATGAAGATACTAGACAAGCAGCCTCAATCAACAGAGAACTATAGTTTCCCAGGAAAATCGATGGTGGAGGGAACTAGAATTGTTGATTCTCAGCCATCCTTACAACAAATTTGTAATATCCCTAATGGTATCTTAAGAGGGATAGATGTTAATTTCGTATAAGACAGAGATTGATTTTGTGATTAATTAAAAGAAAATTGAAATGTAGGGACTTAATTGAAAGTGTAAAGTAAAAGAATTGTGGTGAACATTTGAAATAAAGAAATATGAGAAATTAAATTAAGAAACATAAGTTTAAAGAGGGATTAAAGTGAATTTTTCCAAGATTTTATTTGAGCCACCAATGGAGAAGTGACATGAATATTTCTAGAAAAAAAAAAGATAAGTATAAGAATGGAGAGGGAGAGGTGGCCGGCCATATTGGCCACAAACACAAAGTTTTGTTTATTTTCCTTGGTTTCTCTTCTCTTATTCTCTCCTCAAGTCCAAGAAGATGATTCTTCAAGTAGAGAAAAGTCTATAGATGGTAGAGATGAAGAGCAAAAGTAAAGAGAGAGCAAGGAAAGAGGAAGAAGAACAAGTTAAAACTTAATAGAGGTTTGGGAGTTATATTATTGTTTTATGTGTTTTTAGTTGAAATAAATTTCTCTATATGCTTTGGATGATCTATAGTTGATTTTTGAGTGAATATTTGAATGTATAGTGTATGAGGAAGATGATTTGTGCCTTAGAAAGTGAGTTGATGAAAATCTATTTTTAGTTCACATGAACTAGTCTTAGTAAAATTGGCATAACTCCCTATATAGATGTCTAATTGATATGATTCAAGTTTTATATGAAAGATAAGACCTAGATCTACAACTTTGTAGAAGAAACCGGGACCTAAATCTATCTCTAGAGTGTCCGAAAATGAGATTAAAATGGACAGACCCCTGCTGTCCGTCCCATGAGATCAGTCTTCAGTTTTTAATGAATATCTTTGAGATGTAGAAGCCATATTTGAGTGATTTTTGATGTTTTAGAAACTAGAGACATAGTGGAACAACTTTGTAGAAGATAACTTTCCTTGAAAATGATTTTTTCTGGGTCAAAAATGGTATAGAAGTCGAGACAGAAAATCCATCTCTGAGCGATTTCAGGCATCACGGTTATTATGAGTTTCATAGTAACCGTGAGGCAGTCCAGAACCAAAATGCACCCTACCTCATGGTTACTAAGCATTTCATAGTAACCGTGACCCCTTTAAAAAGTATAGAACACGGTTATTACTCATATGGTAATGACCGTGAGGTAGTCTGGTGTAGTCCAGACCCGAGAATGCAATTAGGTCACGGTTATCATTAATTTGGTAGTAATCGTGACCCTACCCTATTTTTCTTAAACTTGATTTTAAATTCTCAAATTGTTAATAAAGCATGTTTAAGCCTTTTTAAGTGCTTTTAGAGTGTTTTACGTAAACGAAATAAGAGTAATGAACAATATAAGTGAATGTAAAACTTAATGAATTATTGGAATAGAGTTAAATGTTAAATCTTATTATATGAAAAATTTATACAAATAATGAATATGAATAAACATGAACATGAGTGACATGGTATAGTAAAATAATTGCATAATTTATTGAATGTGTTAGTGTTATGTTTATAAAAGTATGCATCAAAATGTAGAGGTAATGAATGAGAGTGAACTTGGTACATGATTTGCATGGTATTATATAATTATGTTAAAGTGTGAGTTAAATATATTTGAAGTATATGTACATTGTATAGTGACTTTATTGTATGCTTGTATTGAATTGTAAAATCTATGATTGTAAATGTATTAAGTGTGATAACCTTGAGTGACTAAAGATTATTTATACGCCTGAATTTCGCATAGTAATGGATAGATAGGCATGCCTATAAAAGGGATAGTGATCGCAACTGCTAGTGTAGTGTTGTCACCGAAAGGTGGCTAGTGTAGTGTTTGATACCTTTGGGTATCTAGTGAACCGAGACTTTTATGTCTCTAGTGCAATATCTAGTGTTTGTATCCGTATCCACCATTAATAAGAATTCAGGCAGTGAAAGTGATTCGAATATTGAATAATGATAAGTGACTAATAATTTAAGTGGTACATGGTCTTATGCTAGTGTTAGTGCTTTATGATAATGTTAGTGTTTTCAGTGAATATTGAAGTGTAACTGAGAAACTGTATTGTGATAATTATTGAATATATAATTGTTATTAAGTGTGGTTAATGCATGTACTGAATGAGAGTGACATGTTATTATGTAATATATATTGGCATGTTATATTGATTGTATTTGCGACTTCGATAAGAAGTCAATTATACCGTTTACTCCCCACTGAGCCATTGCTCAACACGGGTGTTTTTCCGTGTAGGTATTTAAAGATGAAGAAGTGCTTTTGCTAGAGTCAACATCTGCAGGCCATTAGAAGGGTAGTGAGTAAAGGGTTACTTTTGATAATGTATTACATTGTTGCATAACATGTACAATGTATATAAAGATTTGAAATATGTATATAATAAACTAAATTGTAATTGTACTTTAATTGTAATGTATGTCAGATGTATAAATGTATTATTGTACCAGTAATTTAATAAAATAATAAGTATTTTAAATGGTAATAAGAGCGGGCATTACAAAATTAAACTCCCTATGTTCAATGGGTCTGACCCCATGGGATGGATCGTCCGAGCCGAGACACATTCATATATACACTGGATTCCTCCTGAGATGCATGTCCGGTTGGCTGAAAAATCTATGAAAGGTGCAACGATATATTGGTATTCAATGCTCCTATAAATATATCCTAATTTGATTTGGGAGCAATTCAAGAAGGAGATGATGAGGAGATATAGTGAGACCTTGACATGGGAGCAATTCAAGAAGGAGATGATGAGGAGATATGGTGAGACAGAGGATGCTACTTCTCCAAATTTTCCAGAATCGCAAGAAGAAGAAGCGAGTGTTCAGATCTGAGCGAATCTGGGTGTTCATAAGTCGGCGAACATAGTGGAAGCCATAAAACCTTCTTGCGCTATCGAAGCCCATCTGCAAACCGACCAGCAGATGAGGGTGTCGTCGAAGTTGGGGCAGTGTTCGGTGATGGAGAAGAAACCGATCTTCCCCTTGGTTTCTAAGGCTGGACATAGGAATGGATCTAAGAAAATTGGGCCATTCCAGTTGCAGCCCAAGCCTGCTTTTGGGTCAAGCCAAAACAAACATCCATCCCCTACTACCAATAACCACCAAGTCAATTCTTTCCAACTTTCACTACTCCACAGAACCACGACCATCATTCGCCGATAATCACCAATCGGAGGGGAAATCAGAGATCCCCAACCCGATAACTCCCTAAGACAGAATGGAAGGACCGGTGCACCAAGGGGTTGTGTTTTCAAAGTGGGCTCATTTACTCACCTCAGCACCGGCGTTCCACGGTAGAATCGAAGGAGATGCTACTTGGTGAAGGAGAGGAAGCCGAAACTGAAGAGGAGTTCTTCGAGGCCGAATGAGACAATCTAGATCTGCAAATTGATGATGAGTTTCAGATCCTTGAATTTAATGCCCTAGGAACTTAGGAGGAAGCATCGATGATAGAAGGACCGGGACTGGACGCTAACAAGCTCCTGGGTACTACTAAGGGGGTGTCAACGGTGACATTGATGGGAACCACCAATGGAATTTCCACGCTGATGTGGGCCAACGGTGGAGCAAAATTCAATTACATCGTACCTAAGCTAGTAGCGGTGTTGGAATTTCAGATATGGGATGCAGTAACTGGTCAAGGATTCTCTCAATATATAGAGCATCAAAAGAGGGCCGGGTCCGTAGAATTTTCAATTGTTGATCCTATGATGTTTGCCAGTGGAAGTGATGACTGTTCAGTGAAATTATGGAACATCAATGAGGGGGTTCTACAGATACCATTTGGAATCCAACCAATATTTGTTGTGTGCAGTTCTCTCCATCCTCCACATATTTGTTAGCATTTGGATCTTCTAACTATAAGATCTACTGCTATGATCTTCGTCATACCAGAATCCCTTGGCGCACATTAGTTGGCCATGCAAAAGCTGTCAGCCATGTTAAATTTTTAGATCCAGAAACCCTTGTTTCTACATCTATAGACAACACTCTAAAGCTTTGGGATCTCAATAAGACTAATTCAGTAGGGTTGTCATCTAGTGCTTGTTGCTTGACATATGGTAGGCACGCCAATGAGAAGAATTTTGTGGGTCTGTCTACTTTGGATGGATACATAGCTTGTGGTTTAAAAACTAACGAGGTTTATTGTTATTATCAATCTCTTCCAGTGCCAATTACCTCATACAAATTTGGAAGTGGTGGTCCAAATCCAGGAAGCTACACTGTTGATGACAGCGGATAGTTTGTTTCAAGTGTCTGTTGGAGACGAAAGTCAAATAAGGTGGTTGCTGCCAACTCAACGGAAATCATAAAAGTATTAAAGATGGAATTTTAGGTATGCTGCATTACAACCCTTAGAAATAAACTGGGTAATGGGAACTTTATTGGAGTAGATAAGGGATATATGGACATTTCTATGCCAATAGGTGACTACCATGGCTTTATGGACACAATAGAGACACATTTTGGGGAGTGGAAATTGATATTTGGGGTGAGCAGGAAGTGTAAGGGCATATCTATTCAGATTGGTCAGTATGCTGGCTGTATTAAGGTGTTCGTGGACATGGGTGTTACCCACGATTTTGTCTTCCAATACTTGGTCTCGGTAATGGGTTTAACAGTAACGAGAATTAAAAAACTGGGTATACGATTGGGTATTGGAAATTTAATCACAATTGATAAAAATGTACATGGATTCCCATTCAATTAGAGGGATAGTATCTTTGGTGCGTTAGTAACTGAACTTGGAGAGTTGGGCCTTATATTGAGGGTAAAATGGCTATTTACTCTAGGTGTTGTGACCGCAAATTTGGCTGTGAAATGTCTCAAGTTCTGTTATCAAAGGAAATGGGTGCTTTTGAAAGGACATGCTGCAGCCCAAAGGACCTGCAAGTCGTTCCAAGCAGGAGTTGAAGGCCAGCTACTCTCTATCAGAGAGTTAGAGTATCAGGCAATGTTGATGGATTAGAGGAGGAATCTTGAAGCGAACCATTCTAGTGCCTCCATTTTCAATCTTGAGGACAAGATTGTTTCCCATCGGGCGGCAATGATAGAGAGAATGCTACCAGCCCAAGATTCCAAGCCAGAGGCCCACCAGATGGAGAACTTATGCTAGGGAATTAAAGACAAGTGAGAAAAGGCAGGAAGGATGGCACAAAAAAAGGATGAGCTGGCCAAAGTAGTTAAAGGGGTGGGTATAAATAGAGCAACAACTGAGAGTAGAGGGGATCGTTTTTGGGGTTATTTGTATTTGGGTCAACAGGGGTTGATTAGGAGAGTGGAGATGCAGCACCTTGCTCTTGGAACATTTGGCTCCTTAGTGAGCAGCTGTTATTTTCTGTTCTTTCTTTTCCATTATCTATTCTTTGTATTTTCTTTTGAGATCATTACTGGAACAATTGTGATTACTTGGAAATATTATCAATACAATCTTATATTTCAGAAATTATTGTTAGTTACATATACAATTTGCTGTGTCTGTTGTTGAATCTTCATCAATCTCCCTTATAACAACCTCTCGAGTGTCATAATCAAGAAATCTTCCAATAAAATTATATTAGCTAGGGATTGGACTTATATGCGTACTGGACTACTACATTTTTCTTTTTCCTTTTTAACAGGAAAAAAAAAAAAGAAAAAGAAAAAGGGCGCCTGCATTACAAGTGATGCAATCCCTTTATCCACCAGCCACTTCCTATGACCTCCTAAAACCCATGATCCACACCTCACCTTAACTACCTTATTCTGAATTCACAAATCTACCCTCAGCTACCACATCTCTATAATCACCATATGCCCAAAGAATATTCGATTTTGGGAGGTCATGCTTGTAATTTCGCAAACTTAAATTCTTTTTCGAACCCTGCTAAATAACAGTCTGGAAAATCCATAACCGTGAAAACTCTATAGATATAAACAGGCGACTTTAGTCAAGGGACTACCATCTTCAGAGAGCGGAATCGGAGCGCTTAATCGTGAAGATCAATGGCCAGGAAGTTTTTCGTCGGCGGAAACTGGAAATGCGTGAGTATTTGTTTGCTTATGCGAGGAAACTGTAAATTATAAAATGTGATTGGATGTTTGTTTATTTGTTTGCTTTGAAATGAATTTGGATGCAGAATGGAACCACTGAAGAAGTGAACAAGATAGTCTCCACACTCAATGAAGGTCAGGTGCCGTCTTCAGATGTTGTCGGTAGGTGAATTCTTTTGTAACTCTCTTCCCTTTCCATTATTACGTACCGTTTTCCGAAGGGAACAGCTTCTTGTTTCCACACAGTATTGTTTTTGAATGATCTGTAATCAGAATCAGGGTTAGTTGTTATAGCTGTTTGACCTAAGAAGAATACTCTGCTGTTGATTGATGTGAAATTCAGAAAATTAAATATGACCAGAAAGCTATTAGCTATAATTGGACTGTCTTCTTTTTCAGAGGTTGTGATAAGCCCTCCATTTGTATTTCTTCCATTGGTGAAAAGTTTGCTGAAGCCTGATTTTCATGTTGCGGCACAAAATTGTTGGGTCAAGAAAGGAGGCGCTTTTACTGGCGAAGTTAGGTATGTTGAGTTTTATATCTAATTTCCACAATTTGTAATCGGAGTGGCTTAATCAGCTTGACTTGATTATTGTTAAAAATTATAGTGGTAGAAGTTCTAAAGTTCGTTTCTCATTTCTAGTGCGGAAATGCTTGTAAATCTGGGTATTCCCTGGGTCATTCTTGGCCACTCTGAGAGAAGACTTCTCTTGAATGAATCAAATGAGGTAGGCTCCGTTGCATGAAGCAATATTACCGGAATTGATATAATTCCGGTAATATTCTTGCTCATTAACTGTGATTTCCACTTTCCCACGTCTGATAACCTCTGATTCTAAAAGCATTTCCTTTTAGTTTGTTGGAGATAAAGTTGCATATGCACTTGCCCAAGGTTTGAAAGTTATAGCTTGTGTTGGTGAGACTTTGGAGCAGCGTGAAGCTGGATCAACTATAGATGTTGTTGCTGCACAAACCAAAGCAATAGCCGGTTTGCAATCTAATCATGTTTTTCAAAATGTTGGCAGTTTGTAGATTTTGTGATTGTTCAAGACTGTTGCTTAAATAAATCTTTTGCAAGAGTTACCTGTAGCTAAGTAGATGAATTATGAAGAATGACATTGGATATTTTTTCTTATGCGTCAACTGATTTAATGTTATGATTCCAAAATTCTTATATTAATTTCAAATTGGCTTTTATGGCAGAAAGGGTAAAGGATTGGACAGATATTGTTTTGGCCTACGAGCCTGTGTGGGCCATTGGAACAGGGAAGGTTGCAACTCCTGCTCAGGCACAGGAAGTAAGTCTAGCCTGGTCTTTATAGAAGAAATTATGCTCAAACACCTTGATGGTCTGTATTTTGAACATGCCATTTTAGGGTTTTGAGAATTACAATAGGAGCTCGGTGAATTGGTTGGTGAATTGTGACATGTGAAGGGGCCCATGTCAGGCCTTGGAAGGACATTGTTAGGGCTTTGAAATCTGAAGACTTCAGGATCCACATTTTTAGTTTTCTTTCTTTCTTTCTTTCTTTCTTTCTTTCTTTCTTTGTGTGTGTGCGTGTGTTGGGAGAGAAGGGAACTGTAGTCAATGTGAGATTTGAGATGGCTGGCTAGAAGCAGATGCGAAGAAGTAGAATTTATCTCTGTATTTTCCTCAGAGATTTCTAAGGCATTGAAAATGATAAATTTTCTCATTTGGGAATCGAGAATTTTTAGGATTTATAGCCAATTTCATGTTTCGATATTTAAAAAGAATATGCATTTTATAGTCAATCTATTTTTATGAAGCTTCCTTTTGTATAAAATGACTTCCTGTGCTATCGTGAACATTGAAACAAATAAACTGGCTTTTGAATCATGCAGATGAAATCAAAAGTCTGAACTTTGTTCTTAGCTAAAATGGCTTTCCTTCTTAAAGGTTAAAATCACGTTTGCCTAGCGGTACCAATTTTTGCTCGGTTGCTGTTTGATTTCTGCTCAGCTATTTGTATTCCTCTCTCTGATAGACTTCTTGGTTTTTACCTGAGGATGCCATATATATCAAGTTGTGCGTTTTTCACTTTATCTGGTTTTTTATGCAACCATTTTGTCTATGTAAAAGGTACACTTTGAACTGAGGAAATGGCTTAAAGCCAACACCAGTCCAGAAGTTGCTGCTACGACCAGGATTATTTATGGAGGTATGTTCATAAATTAGTCTTACATCGGCTTCATGTTTTGTTATTATCCTGCCTATTGTTGGTAAACTATTAAGAATATAGAATGCTGATGTCAGTTTTTTTTTTCTAATATCAATTAATTTATTGAATTATTCACTTGAAGAGAGAATGAAGTTATATGCAGTGAAAAATGCACCCATGCAGCTTGAAGCAGGTTGATTGGATTTGTAAGCTACTAGACCAGATATAGGAAAGGGTGTCTAGTGGAAGAGGCTTTCCACTTTGTGGGTTCAGAAAAAAGACAAGATGTATGCAAACTTCCTTGCATTTGCAAGTATACAGGATATAAGTCTATCTGGGCCCTCCACTGGATTCTTCATTGACTTTCTCATAAACGAACAGTTACAAATAAAGCCACTGTTTATTCAATCACCAAAATCAAGTCATGGATGTCTCTAATTTCAAGTCATACTTGATATATAGGAAGCATCTCTTAGTATTAGATGCCCATTCATGTTCTTGAACCTCCTGGTTTTGGATAACAATATTGTCGCTTCAAGAAACAAAATAAGCTTACATGACTGATATTTGCCTTTTCCTTCAATGAATTAAGGATGGTGAGAAAATGAGTGGATTGATGTTTAGTTACTGAATTATTTTCCTTTGGTGTTTGATAATTTTAAGACGTTGCATGTTTCAGGGTCAGTCAATGGTGGAAACTGCAAAGAATTGGCAGCACAGCCCGACGTTGATGGCTTTTTGGTCGGTGGAGCTTCTCTAAAGGTAACTGGATGATGCTTTAGTTTTTCTGATTTGAATTTTTACGGCCCTTTTGTTCTTTTCCTTACATTTCATTTCCCTTTTTTTTTTTTGTGGTTGGGTCCACATCAGCCCGAGTTCATCGAAATTATCAAGTCTTCGGAGGTAAAGAAAAGTGCTTGAGCACAGCACCATGCATTTTCTCCTGAGTTTTTGAAGCTTATGTATACATCATGTATAATTTGACATCATTGAGGAAATAAGTTCTGGCTTTTGTAATGATATACTGCAGCTTAAACTACATTGTGCTGAATAAATTTCAACTATTTCATTATCAAAAAAAAAAAATAATAATAAACTATTTCCTTCTTCATGCCTGTGAAATAGACTACTTGCCTTCTCTTGATTTCATGCAACTGGCCCTTTTGTCTAAATAGTAGCAGCAGCAGCAGAACTCCTCCCTAGTATTGAGTTGTTTCTCCCCACACTTTACCCAGAACTAGAAATACACGTCACTTTTAATGCAAAGCTATGAGGTCAAAAATTAATACTGAAGGGCTAAAACAATTAGTTGATCACATCCAAATATCACTATTATAGGAGGATAAAAAAAATTCTTTCTTTTTCTTTATTTATATTTTCTTACAAGCAAGTGATGAATTTTGCCTAACAATAACATAACCATCAAGTGGTGACACCCATTTAAAAGTTACTTCATGTGATACAAGTTCCAAAATATCCAATTTAGGTCGCACCCTAATTATTTTTTATTTATTTTAAAGATCGAATCGCAATATAAATCCATGAAAGTAATCTAAAATCCAAGTTATATCAACATTGCTAAATTTCTCAACTAATGACGTTTTGTTGATCAATCCTTATCCCATGATGATAAACTATTTACTAAGCAATTATATATAAAATGACCAAAGACGAACTCTCTGTCATTTTATATTATTTTGCACATCCATTCTATAATATTTATGAATTTTTAATATTTATATATAAAAGAAATTAAACAGTATTTGCTTGCATTTATCAGTGACAATATAGTAGTACGTAGTCCAGAAATGAACAACAACAACAACAAGCATTGCTAATTTGCTATTCCTTATGGGTTCCCACTTCCCACAAAAAGAGATTTCTTCCATGGCCGGAACGCAACGCGAAAGGCGATCAATAATGTAGCTCGCAATGAGAGAGGGAATAAGCATAAGAACACAAACAAAACAACAGGGACAGGCTCTGACCAATGAATCCAATAAACATATGAAGTCTTTCGGGTTTCGAAAACAAGTGAAAAATTAGCCCCAAAAGCTGTCACCATAGCCGCTATTGATCCGTAGAGGAAAAAAAGACCAAAAATCAGCTTGGTAGACAATAATATGCCAAAATCATCGATTGAATAACTAGAGGTGAGAATTGATAAGAAGCAAAATATGGAAGAAGCTGAGGCTATTAATGACGTTGCATCTGATGTGGCAAAATCTCTGAACTTTTCATCGTTAAGGAGAACAGGAATCCCATTTTCCTGTCGAACCCCACCAGGTAATGCAAAAGCTGCTGCAAAAGCCATAGTGGTAACAAGTGTTGAAATTAGCATGCACGACTTTGCTACATTTTTCATCCATTTCTCTCCTTCTTTTCTTAGTTCCTCGTGCTCCTCTTCAAATAATTCCATAGGACTTTTCCCTTTCTTATTTTTTTCTTTCATGTTCTGCGAACCAACCGTTTTCCTCACTCCCTAAATACAAATTTTCAGTAATATCACATCCATATATACCCATGGATTAACGTTCGAAATCTTCTAAAATAACAAGGGGGTGAAGGATCTAGTAATTATTACCTTAAACCAAGCCACCTCCTGTTGCATTTGAAAAGCTGCGTCTAGTGCATGTGGCATTCCACTAGGTGGTAACGGCGACTTTCCAGCCAAATGTAAAATGTTATTCCCTTCGCTATCAATTTTCATACATATGAAAGTCTTAGCAGAACCTATCTCAAGAATTAGATTGAAGATGGCCACATGGCGATGCAAAACAGCAATATGAAATATGGTGTAATTATTCTTATCAACTTGCCATATTAGATCAGGATATGAACGTATGAGTGTTGTTAAAAACTGGTAGTTCCCTTGTTTTGCTGCTATAAATATCAGACCCCCAGTTTTTCCGATCATCAATTTGGAAATTGTTTTATGATCCTCCAATGTTACTTGCTCCCACAGTAGTTTGACTCCTTCAAGCCATTCTTTTTTTGGCTTTCTAAATATGTTCAAAACTGAAATTCACAAATATTAGACATGTATTAATAATCACAACAATAGCCTTGAATTGAATGGTTGTTAATGTAAGAGAATACTGACGTGAAAATCCTGCAGCTCTAATTATATTTATAGTACTTAGAGTTGAAGAAACGTAAGGCTTTCGAGCAAATGCATGTAAGGCTGTCTCTCCGTTGCTGTCTGTTTTAGTGGCCAGCGACCTCTTTTCTTGTACGATTTGGAGCGCAACGTCTCAAAGCAAGTAAAGTATATACGTAATCAATTGTTTGTTCATGAACTAGTAATTTAAAGATAAAATTAAAATGAAATAAGAAGTGAACTCACCATAAATATCAGAGTCAATGAGAGCAACAAGTAAACCAAAGTAATCATCATCAGTGTATCCAGCTCCCTTTGGATCAATATCATAGAGGTATCGCACCATCTGGTCATGTCCAAGCAAAGCTGCCATATAAATTGGTAAATTATTTCCTCGGCCTCGGATTGTAGCTAAATCAGGGTTCTTTTTTAGCATAATTTCTGCAATTTTAACATTTCCAGATGCAGCGGCGCAGAAAAATGCTGTATTGCCTTCTTCAGCACTTTGTGTTGGATTCTCAGATTCTCTTCTTTCGCCTGGAACTGCTACTTCACTTCTAATAGCTAAATCTCCTTCACCCATCCTGTCGACCAGTTTTCGTACAAAATCAAAGTGACCAGCTGCAGCTGCTATGTGGAGAGCTGTTTCCCCTTGTGCATTGGTCCTACTGCTTGGCTGGATTTGCCCTCCATGTTTTTTTAAAATTTCTTCAGCTTTGCTCCAGTCACCACTCAGTGCGGCTTTATGCAATTCCAATTCTTCCTTCCTTTGCTCTAACAAAGTTCAATCATTCATCAATTCACAAACATCTTAATTATTTTCTTTTTCAACTACAACTCTTTTAAATTCTCATATTGTCTTTTATTTTGGGTCAAGTACGTGATAGATTGGGTCAGTTGTGATTGTAAACGTGTTCAGTTTTATGAAATTAATTTTTTAATTTTTTAAAAAAATATTTTTTAAGAAAAAAATTGCATCTATAACCTATAGAAAGTAAAAATCATTGTTGTCACTTTCAATATATATAAAAAAAAATTACAAATAAAAATAATATAAATATATCATGAATGGATAAAACTAAGTTACAAAAATTATCTAATCGGATCGAGTTATTTTGTGGGTTAAACGAATCGAATCGATTTTAAATTACACTTTTATAGAAAGATTAGAATTTCTTGTGCTGAGTTAACAGTATCTAGTTAGAATTAGTGCCTTTCATGACATAAAACAGGTTATTTATAAACCAAAGGTATTTGGACAAGAATAATAAGTGAAGAATTTGTGTTCAAATATAATCCTTTATTTTTTATGTTCACAACTATATATTTCGTTCTTTAACTAAATTATTTAGCTGAAAACTGCTTCAACTTAAAATTTACCAGTTTTTGCCGATAAACTATTGATAATTTGCACAAATAGTCATTTACCTTTCACACCTATAACTACTCCAGTACGTACCTTAAAGCTCCATAGTTCCAGTTTTTGCATGTATACATGGGCTGGCAGTTAATTTCTTCGTTTAATTCTTTATTTTTCCATTTCTCTCTCAATTATTTGAAATTTCCCAAACAGTCTGACAATAACTTGTTTTGATCTTAAATTTCCTTAAAATCAAGCCAATTAAAATAGTTTTGAATTAACAAATTTTATTGAAGGATGAAATAATTTAAAAAAAAAAAGGACTATATATATGTATATATTACCCCATTTAAAATTATGTGTTTGCACTTTGCACAAACTCTTAAAAATTTATGATTCTAATTTTTCTTTTTGAAAGGTTTCTACCGACCCAAAAAAAAAAGCAAGAATGAAAAGTACAAGCAAATAGGGTACCTTGGGATTTATGTTAATCAAAGCTATACTCTTCCGAAAACATTTAAAAAATCATCAGTTCATTAAAATTAGGTAATCAGCTGAACTCAGAATAATCAAAAGGACATACCTCAAAATTGACAAGGCTCTTTTGTTTTATGCATGGGAGGGAATTGATGAACACCTATTTATAACCTTATAATGCATTATGCCTCTGCCCATTCCCTCTCTCACACGTAAAATAATATTCTATATTATTTTCTTCATCCACTTATCAGAAAAGTAAAAACACAAAAGTTTAAAAAGTAATATTCTATAATAGCATTGATTTTTTTTTATTATTTTTATTTTTATGAGTAGAGTGTGATATTTAGAGATTGCTATCAAAATACTTAAGCAGTGCAGGGTTAGCCTCATCAAGATTATTCAAAGTTGGTTTCTTTTTAGTTGAAAAATAACAAATATCTTGAAAACCAATAAGTAAGTATTGATTATCCAACCATTTTACCCTCACTAGGAATCGAAAGAGTGAATATCCCCAGTAAACCAAATCCCCAACTAAACCAAATTTCTTGTTGCAGTCACGATTGCCAAGAATTTTTCAAATTTTTTCATCAGAACTTGTAGTTCATATTAAAGAAATATTACCTGAATCTGTATTGATGGTCTTCGATTCAAACCCAACGTCAGCTTGGACGTTGAAGAGATTTGCCGGTAAAGATTTTGGTTCACGTTTAATTTATTTATTGAGATTGGATTTGGATATGGGTCTGATAAGGTTCTATAATGCATTATGCCTCCGTCCATTCCCTCTCGCACGCGTGAAATAAAATTTTATATTTTTTTCTTCATCCACTTATCAAGAAAAGTAAAAACACAAAGATTTAAAAAAGAGACATACCATATAATAAAATTCTATGTTCTTTTCTTCATCCACCTACTAAAAAAGTAAAAACATATAAAAGCATAAAAAGAGATATATCCTATAATAAAATTTTATGTTTTTTTTTTTCACTTATCAAAAAAGGTATATAGAGAGATATATCCTATAATAAAATTTTATGTTTTTTTCTTCGTCTACTTTTCAAAAAAAGTAAAAGTACAAATGCCTAAAGAGAGATATATTCTATAATAAAATTTTATATTCTTTTCTTCATCCACTTATTAAAAAAATAAAAACACAAATGCGTAAAAAGAGACATATACTGAAATAAAATTCTATTCTTTTCTTCATCCACTTAAAAAAAAAAAAAAAAGGTAAAAGCACAAAGGCAGCAAATATATCTTTTGCTAATTCAATATGAAACTCTAATAAAAATCATATTTCAACTCTTTTTATAAACTTTTGACCCAATTGAATCGGTTTATAAAAATATGACTTAAGTTTACAATAATCAATTTTATCCGAAAGGTGATCCAACACTATAAGTAATTTATTGACGTATCTGTTTATACGTGAACTCGCTAACAATGCATTGAATTCAGCTTTTACCTGTGGAATATTCCATTGGAAACTAAAATTTTGATTAATTGAAATAATTTTACAAAGGAAACATTGGACTTGTACGAGACGAAGAGTTACAGGCCCAACATCATAATTTAAACACTTGTTCATATAGATCTTTGGTAATAACTATAAGTAACGATGTGTATCAGTTGATTAAAAAATATATTTTTTTTATTTCTAATTTGAAGATTTATATTAAAGCACACAGTTATAACATCATAACACTTAATAATTACTCATAAATCAAACTAAATGCTCCTACTAGAATTCAATCTAGAGCATATGCACTCTGAGGAAGGTTTTTCTAATTTCTACCACTAAACGCCGGGTCACTCTCTCTTTATACCTATAATGGTTGATTTCAACACTTTTTTACTCAAAATTTCACAAAATTGGCACTAGAAAATATTGTGCTATGGTTGATTTCCGCATTTTTTTTTCATTTTGATTGCCAGTTGGCATAATTATCACTGAGAAGACAATATAATGGTGAGAAGAGAATGCTACTTTATAATTAATGTATGCCATTGAACCATAGGCAAAGAATTGGCATTTTGAGATGCATGAAATACTTCAGACTTAACATGTAGATTAGTTTTCATCAAGTTCAACACATTTTAGTGTTCTCTAATATGTAAAAACCACAAGATCATAAAAAATAAAAAAAGTAGAAAGCTAATAGAAATTGCTTATTTCTACATGACCCCATTTTCTCTACCTAATATTTCTTTCTAGTTTAAATTGTAAACTCCAATTTAAAAAGTGATAATTTTTCATTCTCTTTTGCCAAAAAATGGAAAAAAAAAAGTGCTTTTAAATCCAAAATTTTTACTTCAAAGCTTTTTTTTTTTAATTTTTTTAGCTAAGGGAATGAAATACCATTGATAATATCCATTTTATTATACTTGAACCCGGCCCAATAATCACATGTCCAATTAGGCTCAAGTCAAATTGTTGTCTATCAGCCACTTGTGTTAACATGTGTTAGGATGGTTTGCTCGGACATCTATCTATATCACTTTGTCTGTCACATCGCAGGGGTCATATCCTGCAAACTATCACATCAGATGCCTAAATATGTTAATTGCAGATACGGGAGATCAGATATTCAAGTACTCTAGTTTTATAAGCTCTAACTATCTAGAGACTATTTATACACAGAAAGATTTTAGGAACAGGGTATTGCATTACTGTTATTCTCTCACTACATTTTCTCTCTCTAAATCCACTGATTTAGGCATTAGTGTGCTAATCTCCCGCACACTAGGAGTTAGTCCTTATCTTACAAATTGGCTTGCCATATTCAATAGATCGACCCGCTAATTTTCAGTTCATCTTATTCTTCTCATAAGTTATAATATATAATGCAGGACTTATCAACCATTACTATTTCAATTGGCATGATTTTGAAACAAAGCAAAAATCAAAACAATTTATAATGTGACTTTTAAGAAAACTTGAAAGGATTGAGAGAAAGAGACAAAGAAAAAGTGAAGTAAGACAAATTCTAACAACCGACACATACCTATAAATAAACCAACGTACAAATTATCTGCAATTTACTGACAAAAACCGCTACTATTGATTTTTAAGGTAAATAATTTGAAGTTGGAGAAGTTTTGAATTAAAAATTTTTATTGAAGATGAAATATATAATTATGCATGTAAGAAAAAAGGACTATATGTATATATTACCCTAAATAAAATTAATTGTTTACATGCACAAACTGTTACAAATTTATGATTCTAATTTTTCTTTTTGAAAGGTTTTTACCGACCAAAAAAAAGAAGCAAGAATGAAAAATACAAGCAAATAGGGTACCTTGGGATACATGTTGCGGTTGGCCTGCTTCAATATCAGCCATTTGATTGCCAAAGCTATCAGATTCTCTTCTATCGCCTGAAACTGCTACTTCACTTCTAATAGCTAAATCTGCTGTATTCTCTTCTTCAGTCATCTTTTGGACCAGCTTTCGTACAAAATGAAAGTTACCAGCTGCGGCTGCTATGTGGAGAGCTGTTTCCCCTTGTGCATTGATCCTACTGCTTGGCTTGATTTGCTGTCCAGGTTTGTCAAAAATTTGTTTAGCTTTGCTCCAGTCATCACCCAGTGCGGCTTTGTACAATTCCAATTCTCCCGTTCTTTGCTCTAACAAAGTTCAATCATTCATCACAATTCACAAACATCTTAATTATTTTCTTTTTCAACTACATCTCTTTTAAATTCTCATATTGAAGGATGAAATAATTATGCATGTAAAAAAAAGGACTATATGTATATATTATCCCATATAAAATTATTTTTTGCATGCACAAACTCTTAAAAATTTATGATTCTAATTTTTCTTATTGAAAGGTTTTTACCGACAAAAAAAAAAAAAGACGAAGAGGAAGAGGAAGAAAAAGAAGAAGAAGAAGCAAGAATGAAAAATACAAGCAAATAGGATACCTTGGGATTTATGTTGCGGTTGGCCACCTTCAATATCAGCCATTTGATTGCCAAAGCTATACTCTTCCAAAAACATTTAAAAAACCATTAGTTCATTAAAATTAGATAATCAGCTGAACTCAGAATAATCAAAAGAACATACCTCAAAATTCACTAGGCTTTTTCTTTTTGTGAATAGAGAATATGGAAGTAATGAACGCCTATTTATAACATTTCTTAAATTCTCTTTGGCCCAAAAAAATAAAAAAATAAAATCAAAGTTTTTCGAATCGGACCCGCCATGAGCACTCTATAGGTTCAGTTCGAATAATGGAAATCTTATTTTATGTCAATTCAGCCCTTTTCTTGTATTATTCACCATGCCAAATTTGAGGATGAGTTTTTGTTTTTTGGTTCTGATCTAAAAAATTAAACTCATATTTTCATTTTTAAGAAAATAAATTGTGAATGTAATGCAAAAAAAAAAACATAATAATAATAATAATAATAATAATAATAATAATAATAATAATAATAATAATAATAATAATAATAATAATAATAATAATAATAATAATAATGCAATTGACATTGTTAAAATTAAATAATTAATGATAAAAAATCAATACACAAAAGAGTGTACAGCGTATACATTTTACACAAAGAGTACACAACATATACATTTTACGCAAAGCATACACATAAAATAGTATTTATGTATCCACAAAAGGGTATATATTATATACACAATGTTTAAATTTGTTTTAAACATCATCCGTGATTTTGAAATTGAGACAATTAATTTTGTTATCAAAATCGGTATATATTTCAACCAACCAAGTGAATTTAAAATACTATAAATTATTTATTATTTCCGTGTGTGTGTATATATATATATACACACACACACACATATATATAACTGTTGATATAATCAAAGTTGATTCACGATTTAAATGTACGATATGGTTTTTTATTTAGTGTATTTTAACATTTATAACTTTAATAACAATTATAATTTAGCATTTTTTTTAAACTTTGTCTCATTTTCTTTATTTTCCTTAATATTGATTGTATAAAATATTCAGTTTATTTTAATAATAAATATCCTAAAAATGGTCAGAAGCCCTCTTTATATTTTCAAAAACAATTTTTTCAATTTTTTTTTATATTTATTCTTTTAATTTTTACTATTTGGGCCTTCAATATTGATTTTAATTAAATTTATCCTTCTTAATATTGATTGCCACCAAATCTATCCCTTTAATATTAGTTTTAATCAAATTTGTCCATTTTATGTATCAATTTTCACTAAATTTTCACCCCTTAGTCCAAAATTTTAAATCCGCATTTGGTGGCGTATCATAGTATAGAAGGGATAAATTTTTTCAAATTTTAAAATATAAAAAATAAAATTATACCAACTGAAATATTAAAAATAAAATTATACTTTTTATCAAATATTAAAAGCTAAATTCCACCAAGAATAATTGTGAGGTTACGTTCTCTAACGTTAGTCAAAATGAAAAATAAATAAAATAAGCTTTAATCTCTCGCTTCATTTATAGTTTTTGTATTCTAATTCTATGGGCCAACTCCATTAATTTTATTTTGTATACAAAAATTAAATTAATTCCGCTGCTTCGAAGTACTTGTCTAAACGCGTTTTCATGGCTTTCACCATTCGAACTGGGGTCCGTCAATAAGACTAGAGATGCTCACGGGGCGGGACGGGGCCGGGGATTGCATCCCCACTCCCTGCCCCGCGCGGGGTCTGGGATTCCCCGTCCCCGCCCCCGAATCTAGAACGGGGAGAAAATCCCCCGGTCCCCCGCCCCGCGGGGATCCCCATCCCCGTCCCCCGCGAGGATCCCCATCCCCGAATTTTTTATTTTTTTTAATTTTAAAATATAATATTTTATAAATAATTAAAATTAAAATATAACATTTAATAAATAAAAAATTTAAAATTAATCATAATATAAATTTTAACCATTCATAAATTTAAAATTAAGTAATAAAATTAAGTTATATTTTAATTTTAATTATAATTATTTATAAAATATTATATTTTAAAATTAAAAAAAAATTTGCGGGGCAGGGATTCCCACGGGGCGGATACCCCATTTCCCGTCTCCGTCCCCGATTTTATAACGGAAATTTTTTTTCCCCCGTTCCCGCCCCCGTGGGGGGAAAATTCGGGAATTTTCTGTCCCGTTCAGGGCGGATTTCCGTTGGGGCCGGAAAATTTCCTCTCCGTGATTATCCCTAAATAAGACCCGCCTCAAAGACTTTTAGACTTTAGACATAGACCTATTGACCTTTCACTATTTGAACTGGGGTCCGTCAAAAAGACCCATCACAAAGACTAGACTTTAGACGTAGACCTATTTATTTATTTCACCTACAAGTTATTTATTTATTTATTTATTCAATTAAGTAATTTAATCTCTCTACAATGCCAGAAAATAAAGAAAGGTGTAAGATACCCTCATTTTTATTCATCCAATTAATGTCAAATTTGGTTTGATGTTAGGATTTTTATTCAATTTTTCAGTTGAATGCAAAAATAGCATTAATGTTATACATATATATATATATATATATATATATATATATATATATATATATATATATATATATATATATATATATATATATATATATATATATATATATATACGCGCGCGCGAAAATCCAATTGGAGTTCAAATTCAAGTTTCATAACTCTAGTTGCTTAAAATCAATAATTTATTAATTATCATATTTGAATTATTTTTTAAAACATGATTATGTATTATGTTGCTATAAATTTTATTTATAGACATTAATAGACCTGTCAAAATGGTCGGGTCGGGAGCCATTTTTTCTTGGATCGGGAAAAAAGATTGGCTACTCTATATATTAATATCTTGAAAATTTTATTATAAATAATGTATTACGAAATATGTTAATACTTATATTTTAATAGATTTTTATCTTTTGACATAAACCTCTAAACCGTAAATTTTTACTTTTACCGGATCTTTGTCGGGTATGGTTCTAACAACCATGTAAATCTTATATTTTATGGATATATAGAACAATTTTCTATTTATATTTTAATTTAATTATATTAGAAGCAGATAATTTTATGATGAAATTTATATATGTTTATGATAATTCTAAAAGGCAGTTTTTTTTTAAATTGGTGAAAAAAATTAAAAAAAATAACTTTACAGCAAATTTATTTCAGTTTTTGGAATATAAAAAACCGGCACAATATGCCAGTTTTAGTCAGTATGGGACCACTTTTTTTGAGAGAAAAGTATTTAAAACTGGCACAGTACTATGTTGGTTTCTGACAGAATTCTAACAAAAATTCACACAGTAATGTACCAGTTTTTAACACTGAAATTCGTTTTTTTTCCTCATACAGCATGTGATTCATTTCAGGGGTCTGTGTAAGTTTTTCGTTTTTTTTCCTCGTGCCTATTCTTTTCATTTTTGTGTCAAACCTTTTCTTTTTCCTTTTTTTTTTCGGGATTTTTTTATTAATGTTAAAAAAA
The DNA here is from genome assembly GCA_037975025.1 of Excoecaria agallocha. NCBI lineage: Eukaryota > Viridiplantae > Streptophyta > Magnoliopsida > Malpighiales > Euphorbiaceae > Excoecaria > Excoecaria agallocha. The sequence goes on along the minus strand of CM075815.1, from coordinate 4,022,906 downwards.
TAAATATTTAAAAAAAAGAGATGTGTCGGAAAATATTTAGAGAAAATAAATTTTTTTTGAAAAAATGCAGATATTGTCTGCGTCATTGTCCGGAGACGCATGGTGGGACCCGCCTGAAGACGCAAGATGTAGCAGCGTCCTCGACGTGGAGCCGCGCCTCCCCCGAAGAAGCCACGTGTTGCCGCACTGCTGAAGACGCAGGCGTTGACTGCATGGTCAAAGCCGACCTGGCCCCTCTCTCGCAGCTACCACGTGTCGGCTCCCTGTTGATGACGCAGCTGCCACCTGCATTGTCAACCTCTGTGCCGTCAAATCAGCTTGACCGGCTGACCAGAGATGAGATCCAAAAATCTGACCTCCCTCCTTCATTCCACTTCATTTTTTGCATTTTCCTTCTCTTTTCTCTTCTCTCTTCTCTTTCACTCGTTCACTTTCATAGCTTCACTATCCCCTCATTTTACATCTCATTGTGATTCTTTCATTTAAATTGTTCATATATATATATATTGAAGAGTTGATCTCGAAGTAATATTAGGTAAGTATAATTTATATAAATTTATTTAAATAAAATTGTTAAATAGTTAAATTAAATTTTGTTATGGGTTGCGCAAGTTTTTTTGTTGATTATTTTGGAAACAAGAAGAAAAAAAGGCAAGTAAACACTTTAATATAGTATAAAAAATTTTACGTTCATAATTAAATTTGATGTTAGTATTATGTAAAATGTCGCAATACAGTGACATATATAAATAAAATATATATTTATATTATAATTTTATTGAATTTTAAGGAAATGAATGTATTATTATTTGTAAAATATGTTCTAAATATAAATCGAAATTTGTATTATGAAGTAAAATATATGTTTAGTTGTGGACGTAATGCGAGTTAGGTTAAATTTATATAAATATTGAATTCGTAAGTATAAATATTCATGCATATACTTAGTTTATAATATAATATTATTTGTGAAAATAATAATACAATTTGAAAAGTTGCATGTACGGGGACTAATTGAATTAGGATAGTGTGTTAGAATATTTTATATTTTTGTGTCATATTTGAAAATTGTCATAATAAATGAGAAAAATTATATTGAAAAAGGAGAATATGTTATAATAAAAATAAAAAAAATTTAAAAAAATTCGCAGTATGTTTAACAATTATATGATATATTTTATGCGATTAAATTTTGATATATTATATAATTTAAGTATTATGTGGTAAATATATAATTGTTATGCGAAATTTATTTGTTTTAAATTTACAGTTAATTAGTAATAATAATTTTTTTACGTTCACACGTAACACATGCTGGGGTATTTGCACATAGATAAAAAAAATGGAACCTGTTAGAAGACGGCAGTTTATTAATCCGAGACCGTACAATGATGAGATTTTGACGATAAATGGCAAGCACCGGGCTAATGCGGTTTGGAACGGAGTTGTAAGATTTTTCTCAATGAAACATTAAATAATAAATAAGTTTAAAATATATATTATATATATTTATTTGTTAAATTTTATTATTTCAGGTTCAACACCAAGTCTTGTTTGCACGTAAAGCTAGTGTTGATAGCCACTATAGGAACATTGACGAAAGGATTATACTTTACCTTCATTTATCAGGTTTTTATGGTGTGTCTGAGATCGGTAGTATGACTGTTAATGCTTACATGATGACTGCTCTTATGGAGAGGTGGAGACCAGAGACACATACTTTCCACCTTTCAGTTGGTGAAGTTACAATAACTTTGAAAGATATACATGTACTTACCGGGTTGCCTGTGGAAGGACATCCAGTTACAGGGCATTTAAACCATGACTTTCCTGAGCTTTGCGGTCAGTTGTTGGGCATTGTTCCTCCTGCCCAAGAAATTAAAGGACTAAAATTAAGAATGTCGTGGTTGTCTGAAAATTTTAATCACTTATCGGCCGATGCTACAGACTACCAAATACAATGCTTTGCTCGTGTTTGGATTCTGCGTTGTATTGGTGGACTACTATGTCCTAGCCAAGTTAATAATTATGTTCATTTTATGTGGCTGTTGCTATTGGAGAATTTAGCTGAAATCGGTGAATATAGTTGGAAATCAACAGTTTTGACATGGCTATATAGGGAGTTATGCCGGGCGACCCGACCTGAAGCAAATAGACTTGGCGGATATCACCACTTAATCCAAATGTGGACATGAAAAAGACTCCCTCAATTTAGGCCAACTTTTATTCACAGAGTTAATGTAGATCAGAGCAGACCGTATGGTGTTAGGTAAAATTAATTTTATTATTTGTAACTTTAAAACATTTTTAGTTTTATTTATTAAAGAAATATGCTAACTAAGTTTATAATTTATTGTGTAACAGGTGGCGAGCCCGATTGAATTTAAGAAACATTAATAATCAAAATGTTAACAACTTCCGAGAGGCATTGGACATGCAGCACTATGACCAGGTTTATATTTATTATAATTGACGAAATAATGTTAAATTATAAATAATTATTATTTCTGCAAATATAAAGCTGATTATTAAATTAAATTTGTAGATGGTGTGGAAATTGTATAAAAATACGATGCACCTATTGCCACAATATTGTACTAGTGGATATGCAAGCTGGAGATCTGTAGTGCCACTAATATGTTTTAATATTATTGAGTGGCATCAACCCGATAGGTGTATGAGACAATTTGGCATGGATCAGTCGATTCCTGGCCCTCCACAAAAAAAAGGATGAGGTGCATTCTGTTGACTTGAAGGGCCACCCAGAGCAAAATTTGGAATTGAAACTTTCAACATTTATCTATGAGTGGCACAATAGACATAATCGGGTTATTACGGGTCGTGTTCTAAATTACCCATTGCATCTTAGATCACAGTACATGCAATGGTATATTCAGCGGACAAGAAGGTGGATAACTCTTGTTGGAGCAACATTGGGTTTACCGGTATGTGGTATTATTATTTATGTATTTTTTTAACTTACATATATTATTTATGACTTTTAATATATTTTAATTTGTTTTTGTAGGCTGATACTACTGAACGAATATTTCATGAAGGCGATAATATTCATTTGGCATTTTGAAAGCATTTTAGGTACCATAGGTGCATATGATAAGACATCAACAAATTATCCTCGACAACCAGTACTTGATCCTACATATATTCCACCACTTACCACACTATATGAAGAATTTTGAAGTACTCCTCGTAACAGGAGAGGCATGGCTGAAAGAAGGACCACAGTGTCTTCTATTCTTATTTATCCAGGTGTGCACCAAGTTTCCCAACCTATGCCATGGCCATATTTTCCTGAAGATACCTCCAGCTCCATCAGTATGCCTTCATTCCATGAGAATTTGCAGTATGATGCTACAGTTGGTCCATCTAGATGTCATGATTATGAAGCTGGGCCTTTTGGAGTTGGGCATTTTGGATCAAGGCCTTATGAGGCTGGGCCTTATGAAGCTGAGCATTCTGGATCGGGGTCTTATGAAGCAGGGCCTTTTGGATCGGGGCCTTCTGGATTTAATGTTGATTTGAATGTTACCTTATCAAAAGGCGATGCAACACCATATAATATTTATGCACAGAGCAGTCATATAAGCTTGCAAGATGAGTTCTTTAATGAACTTTTTAGTGGTCCAACTATTGTAGGAACTCAGGGTTTAGCGGATCAATCATTGTATAGTGATCCTAACGCATACGATATAGATCCCTATACCCCTACCCATAGCACCACTTCTCGTAGTAGGAGATACTAACCATGTTTTAACTTGTAATATTTCAATAGATATGTACTGTTCATTATTATTTATCTTACAATATTTTTATTAATGTTGCATCAATTATTATTCATGATAAGTCATCCAATTAATTGTATTAAATATATTGAAGTGCAATAAATTACTAAACATAACAAATATATTTAGTACATTAATAAAAAATATGTCAGCTATTGAAATACAAAATTTGAATGACCAGCACCACTTCTACATGTTTTTCTATTATGTCCGACATTCCTATAATTGTTGCATCGCATCCCATGACCTTTTTCACGCCTATCCATCTCATTGCGAATACGAGTTATTCTCGGCTGACCTCTTTTTTCTAACGCATTCCATGTTAGGTATAATTTTTGGCCCGTTATACGGTGGCCAATATGCTTTATGTCCCATAGGCATGAATTCACCCTCATAAGATTTAAATACTTCGGATATGTTGTAGCAGTTGTCAACAAATTGGAACATATCAATGTTCCTATTCATACATGCTGCGATAGCATGCGAACAAGGCATTTTAGTCCCTTGAAACTTGCCACACTCGCATTCCCGCTTCTCAAGGCTCAGTACATATGTATTCAACTCAACATTTACTTGTGGTGCTCTTCCAGCAATCACCTTGAACAGTTTATAGCGACTATCATAGCGGAGCACAGCATATCCTCCAGCCTTGTTAGCTCGTTTGTTCATAATTTCAACACATTTAGGTATGAAGCGTAATCCTTAACCCATTTTAGTCATATATAAACCTCTCCTATTCTCAAAATATTTTACCAAACGGGCAAAAGTATGCTCAACGATTGCTGTGATCGGCATCATGCAAACTCCTTTAAGAGCACTGTTAATACTTTTAGCAATATTTGTTGTCGTATGGCCATATCTATGACCACCATCCTAGGATAACATCCATTTGTCTAATGATATTTGCATGGCCCAGTTGTAAGAATCTTCGTCAAGTTCTTTTATTTCCTCCATCTTCTGCTTGAACTTGAGTGGTTGAAATTGCATACCTACCAAGTTATGAGTTAAAATATCAACAAATCATATACAATATATATTAAAAGTAAAATAATATTATATTACTTACCCACCTTGTACAGTAAGTCCTTTATTGTTGAATTCTGGTGGTGCATGTTGTAATTGCTTACAAAATGTCGCAAACAAAATCTATGAAAACTCAGTGGTTCTTTCCATCCACTCCTTTCATCTCGAAACAAAGCCATAATACCAGCGTATCTATATGATATGATGGTAATTCCCACATGCTGAGTTATATACTTTCTAATCATTACTATAAACCAAGTCCAGCTTGATTTATTCTTAGATTCTACAATCGCAAATGCAATTGAAAATAACACGTCATTACCGTCTATCGAACTGGCAATCATAAGAGTCTGTTGAAATTTTTCGTTAAGAATGTGCCATCTATTAATATAATCAGCTTGCAATGACCCAATCCGTCAATAACAGGTTTAAAATTCCAAAAAAGTCTTTGAAATTGTTTCACCCTTGGATTTTCGTTTTCCTGAAGCACAAACTAATACATAGTTCCCGGATTATACTCCTGCAAAGCAAATAAGAACGCCAGTAGCCTCCCAAATGATTCAACATAACCACCAAAAATGGTCTCTAAGGCTCTCATCTTCCCATACCATACCTTACTATACGATACATCAAAATTAAATTGCTGCTTAATAGCAGCAACAATAACATCAACAGGAAGTGTCAGCTTTTTACTTATCATACAGACTATGCAATTTCGAATAATTTTTTATCCTAATTGTCTGTGATCCATTGAAAGATTTTCACCTAGGCATGAATGTGGCCCTCTGAACCTGGTGATGATCCACAATTTACTTATGCCTTTCTTTATTGCCCTTAATCTCTAAATGCACCCATTGTCAGCCTGTGAGCACCTTACTACCCAGTAGTTTGGTTTTGATTCAACTACTCTGAAGTCAACATTCCTTAATGTTGAGTACTTTTTCACAGCAGATTTGACGTCATCCTTACTGTTGAAAACCAGCCCAGTCGATAACTCAGACACACCATCCCAACTTTGAAAGTTAACACCTTCTGATATATCAACTTGGGCTGCTTCAAAGTCAATATCTGTATAATGCTCAGACAGAAACATAAAATTACCTTGGCTCGTCTCATCACTTGGATGCATTGATGCTAATGGACTGGCGTATAGTGTATATTTTAACCCTTCACTTTCACCTATTTCAGAGCTATCACTTCCTGCATTCATGTCTGCATTTTCATCTTTCGGATCATCGTTCGGCGATAAGTAATCATTGTTGATTGTAACATCAACGAAATCATCCTCCTCACCCAAATTAATTGCTAGTTTAACCCCACAAACTGTACCAGTACTACTAGATATGCGATCATCAAACAAATCACCATCTCACCTATAAATAGACTGCCTAGGTTGACTAGGAGCATCTTCTGCTATTCGTGACACAGAACGTGATTGATTAACATCTTCAAAATGAGAAACTAAACTGTTGTGTCTCATATTAAGGAAATGTGATACATCACTCCTCTGTCTTACTTCTAGTATATGAGATATAGAATGTCGATGACTAGCAGACCAATACTCTGATTGTGCTCAGCATTTGTACCCGATGTAAAATTTCTATCTGTGGCACGACTTCCTGACCTATTTCCAAAAATAGATTTGTTAAGAAAATTTCCAACTCTTTTATTGAACGACCACCGAGGCTGACTCATCCTAACACCAGGAATTTAGCTTACTTGACTTCATATATGACCGCGCCCATTATCTACAGATGCCGCCCTTCCAATCAAGTCGCCATCCCATCGACTAACAGATTGTCTTGGCTGACTGTCAATATTGCCTCCCCCAAATTAGAAAAATATTTCAATATCTTGTCGACTTACTGATTGTCTAAGCTGACTTAGACCTATATCACTCACGTACAATTGCTCAGCTATCCCGGTATTTTCCATTTGAAAGCCTTCATTTCTAAACTGATAATTATTGGCATTGTAGCTTGAATGGATCCAGCTACACCATCTGCTAATATAATGATTAATTCCACTAATGTATAATGCTCATATCTCCTTAAATTGTCATATATTGCATCTACGTCATCATCATCTGCTAAATCCACTGCCATCCAACTTAACGATCCTTCATTATACCTGGGACTCTTATATATAATTCTAAAAATCATGTCATTCATGCCTAAATCCATTTAACATGAATTTTATAATGCAATTCAGCAAGAGTTGACTTATTTTTTAGTCTTAATCTTCTTGTGATAACATTCGGTGCAGATATGTCATATTCAAAGTCTACCGCTCCATAACTTATTTCTTCTCCGGTGTGCAAATAAAATTCAGTATATGATGACATCTTCTGACTACCTAACCTATAAGTCAGAAAATTATTACGACTTTTATCCTAAATTATTATTTGCAAAATTACATATTTGCTATATACCATTAAAATTTTACAAAATTACTAATTTCCTAATTTAATATATGCTTTGCGATTTTTCTACTATAAATTATATTTAAATTTTCAAAAAATACATTCTTATTCACACAATAAAAATAAACAAATATATTCACTAACTTATATTTTATTATCACAATATATTTATTAACAAATATATTTTTCATAAATTTTAGCAATAATAAATAATTTTTTACTATTATTAAATCATATATTAATATATATATAAGAAGAAAAAATTCACTAAAATTAGTAAAATACCTGATCTCGGTAACGATTCTAACTGCAATCTTGTTATAGCCGGTCTGACAACTTACGTCTGTTTAAAAATAATTAAAAGAAATTATATATTAATCACACCATAACAATAATCTAATATTTTTTTAAAAAGCATTATTTAAAAAAAACCCCATACTTATATGTATAAATTAAACAATAAATACTTAAAAAAATTACCTATTTCTTCAACCTCTGATATGAAAATATACGCCAATGCGATAAATTTTGATTTGCTCAACAAATAAAATGTTTCTCCTGCTACTTCAATAGAATTCTTATCAACCAAACAAATTTTGAAAAATGAGATATGTATAATGCATAGAGAGTTTTTATACTCTCGAAATACAAATAATTCAATGGCTTATCAAGGCCAGTTGAAAAGTTGGAGGCAAGGGTTACTGTAGCACGTAAGAGACAGCTGACAACGCAGGTGACAGTTGCGTCATCAACAAGGAGCCAACATGTTGTAGTTGCAGGAGGGGGGCCAGGTCGGCGTTGACCACTCAGTCAATGCCTGCGTCTTCAGCAACGCGACGACACGTGGCTTCTCGGAGGGAGGCGCGGCTCCACGTGAAGGACGTTGCTGTGTCCTGCGTCTTCAGGCGCGTCCCACCACACATTCCCAGGCAATGATGCAGATACTCTTTGCGTTTTTCCAAAAAAACTCTACTCCTTCTAAATATTTTCTGACACACCTACTTTTTCTAAATATTTATTTTTTAACATTATTAAAAAAACCCTTTTTTTCTTCTGTTGGCTTTCACGTGGGAGCTTTTCTTTTTTCAATATTTGCTTTATAAGGTGGATGTTCTACTTAAACATCAATAATTATTGATAACTTCTAATTTGTCAGAAGTTTAGGACAAGTCAGTATTTGCTTTATAAGGTGGATGTTCTACTTAAACATCAATAATTATTGATAACTTCTGATTTGTCAGAAGTTCAGGATAAGTCAGTATTTGCTTTATAAGGTGGATGTTCTAAAAAATAACTTGTTTTGATCTTAAATTTGCGTAAAAATGATGCCAATTTAAAAAGTGAGAATTTTTCATTCTCTTTGCCAAAAAATGAAAAAAAAAATAATAAAAGTGCTTATAAATCCAAAATTTTTACTTCAAACCTTTTTTTTTTAATTTTTTTGGCTAAGGGGATGAGATACTATTGATAATATTCATTTTATTATACTTGGGCCCAATCCAATAATTACAGGCCCAATTAGGCTTAAGTCAAGTTGTTGTCTATCAGTTTATCAGCCATTTGCGCTGAGATGGTTAGGATGGTTTGATTGGATATCTATCTATACCACTTTGCCTATCACATCATATGGGGCCATATCCTGCAAATTGTCACATTGGATGCCCAAATATGCCAATTGCATATATGGGAGATCAGATACTCAAGTATTTTAGTTTTATAAGCTTTAGCTATTTAGAGACTAAATATATAGAGAGATATTTTAGAGACAGGGTATTGCATACACTGTTATTCTCTTACTACGTTTTGTCTCTCTAAATCCATTGATTTTGGCATTAGTGTGCTAATTTTCTGCACATTAGGAGTTAGTTCTTATCTTACAGTTCGGCTCACCATGTTCAATAGATCGACCTGCTAATTTTCTGTTCATCTTATTATTCTCATAAGTTCTAATATATAATGCAGGACTTATCAACCATTACTATTTCAATTGGCATGATTTTGAGACAAAGCAAAAATCAAAACAATTTATAATGTGACTTTTAAGAAAACTTGAAAGGATTGAGAGAAAGAGACAAAGAAAAAGTGAAGTAAGACAAATTCTAACAACCGACGCATACCGATAAATAAACCAATGTACAAATTATCTGCAATTTACTGACAAAAACCTGCTTCAATATCAGCCATTTGATTGCCAAAGCTACACTCTTCCAAAAACATTTAAAAAATCATTAGTTCATTAAAATTAGATAATCAGCTGAATTTATTATCTGAATTCAGAATAATGAAAATAACATACCTCAAAATTTACCAGGCTTTTTCTTTTTGTGCATGGAGAATAGGGAAGTGATGAACACCTATTTATAACATTTATTAAATTCTCTTTGGCCAAAAAAAAAATAATGAAATCAAAGTTTTTCGAATCGGACCTGCTGTGATCACTCTATAGGTTCAGTTCGAATAATGGAAATTTTATTTTATGTCAATTGAGCCCTTTTCTTGTATTATTCACCATGCCAAAGTTGAGGATGAGTTTTTTTGGGTTCTGATCTAAAAAATTAAACTCATATTTTCATTTTTAAGAAAATAAATTGTGAATGTAACGCAAAAAAAAAAAAAAACATAACAATAATAGTAATTTTTAAAATGCAATTGACATTGTTAAAATTAAATCATTAATGATAAAAAATCAATACACAAAAAAGTATACAGCTTATACATTTTACACAAAGTGTACATAGCATATATATTTTACGCAAAGTATACACATAAAATCGTATTTGTATATACACAAACGGGTATATATTATATACACAAATACACAATGTTTAAATTTGTTTTAAATATCATCCGTGATTTTGAAATTGAGACAATTAATTTTGTTATCAAAATTGGTATATATTCCAACCAACTGAATTTAAAATAATATAAATTATTTATTATTTCCTTACACGATATATATATATATATATATATATATATATATATATATATATATATATATATATATATATATATATATATATATATATATATATATATATATATATATATATATACACCATAAAAAACTGTTCATATAATCGAAGTTGATTCACGATTTAAATGTACGATATGGTTTTTTATTTAGTGTATTTTAACATTTATAACTTTAATAACAATAACAATTATAATTTAGCATTTTTTTAAACTTTGTCTCATTTTCTTTATTTTCCTTAATATTGATTGTATAAAATATTCAGTTTATTTTAATAATAAATATCCTAAAAATGGTCAGAAGCCCTCTTTATATTTTCAAAAACAATTTTTTTAATTTTTTTATATTTATTCTTTTAATTTTTACTATTTTGCCCTTTAATATTGATTTTAATTAAATTCATCCTTCTTAATATTGATTGCCACCAAATCTATCCCTTTAATATTAGTTTTAATCAAATTTATCCATTTTACGTATCAATTTTCACTAAATTTGCTCCCCTTAGTCCAAAATTTTAAATCCGCATTTGGTGGCACATCATAGTATAGAAGGGACAAATTTTTTCGAATTTTAAAATATAAAAAATAAAATTATACCAACTGAAATATTAAAAATAAAATTATACTTTTTTATCAAATATTAAAAGCTAAATTGCACCAAGAATAATTGTGAGGTTATGTTCTCTAACATTAGTTGAAATGAAAAATAAATAAAATAAGCTTTAATCTCTCGCTTCATCTATAGTTTTTGTATTCTAATTCTATAGGCCAACTCCATTAATTTTATTTCACATACAAAAATTAAATTAATTCCGCTGCTTCATAATACTTGTCTAAACGCGTTTTCGTGGCTTTTACCATTTATATATAGTGAGCTACTTCAAAACAAGCTGGGCCCCTATCATTTATGGCCATTGGAATGCCATTTATGTATAGCAAGCTACTTCGAAGCAAGCTGGGCCCCATCATTTATGGCCATTTATGTATAGCGAACTACTTTGAAGCAAGCTGGGCCTCTATCATTTATGGCCATTGAAATGCCATTTATGTATAGTGAGTGAGCTACTTCGAAGCAAACTGGGCCCCTATCATTTATGGTCACTAGGATGCCATTTATGTATAGTGAACTACTTCGAAGCAAGCTGGGCCCCTATCATTTATCGCCATTGGAATGCCATTTATATATAGTGAGCTACTTTGAAGCAAGCTGGGCCCCTATCATTTATGGCCATTGAAATGCCATTTATGTATAGTGAGCTACTTCGAAGCAAGCTAAGCCCCTATCATTTATGGCATTTATATATAGCAAGCTGGGCCCCTATTATTTATCATCATTGGAATGCCATTTATATACAGCGAGCTACTTCGAAGCAAGCTAGGGCCCTATCATTTATTGCCATTAGAATGCCATTTATATATAACGAGCTACTTCGAAGCAAGCTGGGCCCCTATCATTTATGGCCATTTATGTATTGCGAGCTACTTTGAAGCAAGCTGGGCCTCTATCATTTATGGCCATTGGAATGCCATTTATGTATAGTGAGTGAGCTACTTCGAAGCAAATTGGGCCCCTATCATTTATGGTCATTGGGATGCCATTTATGTATAGTGAACTACTTCAAAGCAAGTTGGACCCCTATCATTTATGGCATTTATATATAGTAAGCTACTTATAAGCAAGCTGGGCCCTTATCATTTATCGCCATTGGAATGTCATTTATATATAGTAAGCTACTTTGAAGCAAGCTGGGCCTCTATCATTTATGGCCATTGGAATGCCATTTATGTATAGTGAGCTACTTCGAAGCAAGCTAGGCCCCTATCATTTATGGCATTTATATATAGCAAGCTACTTGGAAGCAAGCTGGGCCCCTATTATTTATCGCCATTGGAATGCCATTTATATATAGCGAGCTACTTCGAAGCAAGCTAGGGCCCTATCATTTATCGCCATTAGAATGCCATTTATATATAGCGAGCTACTTCGAAGCAAGTTGGGCCCCTATCATTTATCGCCATTGCAATGCCATTTATATATAGCGAGCTACTTGGAAGCAAGCTGGACTCCTATCATTTATGGCCATTGGAATGCCATTTATATATAGCGAGCTACTTCGTAGCAAGCTGGGCTCCTATAATTTTTCTTTTGCATTCAATTAATTTCCACAAAACATCTTTATGAAAAGTGAGCCCTGTATATATTAATTACCAACTCAACTCATTAATACTCTTAATATATATTTACACTTCAAAATCAAAAGAAACATCATGAAATTAAAATTCAAGAACTATATTTGCACTTCTTCCCTTTCTTTTTGCAATTTCAAAAATAAACGAATTAATTTTTTTTACATTTTCATACTTTTGATAAAGAAAAAGAAAAATAAAAGGAGAAGATGCAGACAATAATAAAAATTGAATGGCATTTTTGGAAATAGATTTCTAAATTAAAACCTTCATTTGCAAATGAAATAAATTTATTGATTGAACTAAAACCTATAACTAATTAAAATTTATGGATAAATTTTAGATTTATTTATTTTTTTATTTATGTTAGAGTACTGGATTTTAAGAATTTTTTTAGTTGCTAAGACCCAGCACAAGGACTTTAGAATTTAGACTTAGATCTATTTATTTATTTATTTCACCTACAATTCATTTATTTATTCTATTGAGTAATTTAGTTTCTCTAAAATAGCAAAAAATACAGAAAGATATAAGATACTCTCATTTTTATTCATCCAATTAATGTGAAATTTTGGTTTCTGTCAGGATTTTTATTCAATTTTTCAGTTGAATACAAAAATAGCATTAATGTTATATATATATATATATATATATATATATATATATATATATATATATATATATATATATATATACACACACACACACACAAAATCAATTGGAGTTCAAATTAATTCGAAATTTCATAACTCTATTCACTAATACCCCTAAAATAAAAATTATTTATAACTTTGGCATTAAGCATGTAACTCAAACCAGTTGCTTAAAATCTATTAATTTTAACAATAATTTATCACTTATCATATTTGAATTCTTTTTTTAAACATGATTATGTATTATGTTGATATAAGTTTATTTATAGACATTAATAGACCTATCAAAATGGTCGGGTCAGAAGCCATTTTTTTCTCGGATCGGGATAAAAGATTGACTAATCTATATATTAATATCTTGAAAATTTTATTATAAGTAATGTATTATGAAATATGTTAATACTTATATTTTAATGGATTTTTATCTTTTGACTGATTCAATTTTACTAATATCACCAATAAACCGCTAAGCCGTAAATTTTTACTTTTACCGGATCTTTGTCGGTCGGTATGGTTCTAACAACCATGTACTCCTCACAAAGCTTATATTTTACGGATATATAGAACAATTTTCTATTTATATTTTAATTTAGTTATATTAGAAGCAGATAATTTTATAATGAGATTTATATATATTTATGATAATTTTAAAATTGAATATTAATTCAGTATATAGTGTACGGATGCACCACGCACTACGCATTTTTTTCCTATATTATGTATGAAAAAATTACTTTATTTACGTGGTAAAATGTCAATCTTTTATTATTTAAAAAAATAAAAGAAGAAGTTAAATTGAAATTTCAACTTGGGATATTTCAACTCTGATTATTAAAATAGTATTACTAGGTGAAAGTTTATTGATAGATGGGCTGTGATTAGTTGAATTTTTCATTGCATATTTTAGAAGTTTGTGCATCTTATTATTTTCAATTCAAATTTGGTGAACAAAAATTTGGCACGGTGAGGGGAAATGAAATTCCGGAAAACACGAATGAAAAAAACCTGATTATAACTCAACCTTTAGAGGCAAGAAGAGAAGAACAAATTCATACCGGCAAGAAACAGGGTTTTTTCTATTTTGGTGTAAAAATTAAAAAAAAAATTAAAAATCTGGGGTAACATTAAAAAAAATTAGAATTTTAGTGTGTTAAAAAATGGCACTTAGGGTTGCCATTTTCTAACTGATAGGACCCACGGTGCAATCTGAATTTTTTTTGTATGGAAATTGGCAGGTAAATGTGCCATTTTCTACTGTAGCAATACAACGCTGTTCAGAATAGGGAGACAACGCCTGCCTTACCACTTAAAATGGTATCGTTTCACTCAAGAAAAAACGGTGTCGTTTCGTGGTGGACGAAGTGATAGATGAGGGAATCTGTTAGTGGAGCTTGCGGTCTGCTTGCCATTTTCTATATATTATTTTTTTAATTAAAAAATCTACAAGTGTATGGAAATTATATTGTGCGCCGCAGGACACACAGTAATTCTTATGCCCTACAGAAGAGGCATGGATTCGGAAATATAATTTTTTTTTTTAAATGTAAGCATAAAATGGCCAATTTGTCATTTGCTTGCTCTCCCTTATTCTTAGACTTGCTCTCCCTCTTATTCTTTCTTGCTTTCTTTTAAAATTTTCAATATTTTATTGCCTTTAAATTTCAATAGTTTAGTGGTTGTAGGAATTATTTTCTTGAAATTCTGAAGGCCAAGGTAAGTTATATTTTTATAGTAAAAATAAATTTTTAATTTTTAACATATGCCTAACTTAATTTATATTTTTGATGTGTAGGTATTATTAACATAACAATGTAATTCCGATCATTATTTTCGAAGGTAGGTTACTATAAATTTTGTTTTATTTGATTTTAATTATTGGACATAAAAATGAAAAATTTATTTGTAGTTGGTAAAAAAATTGTTGTATTTTTTTAGGATGATAAAATTATAATTAGGTAAATTGTTGCATAATAATATTAAATTTATATATCATTATTGGTTTGAACATCCATTTTTTAGTTCTTTGTAGTGTGTTACCAAATTATATATGATTTTAAAATTTATAGTTAGTTTTTTTTATTGTCGTAATTAGTTAATTGAATCATTAATTATAAAATTTTTACAAATAATGGAGGAATTAGAAAATTTCGATTTGTACGTATATTGTTGTATTTTAAGTATATTTTATAAATTTTATGTTTATTTTTATAATTTAATTATATTATTATGTGGGAGTTGATACATGTAATGTAAATTTATAATAAAACAATAGTTTGAAAATAGTTTGCTTAATAAAATAATGTAATTTAATTTAAGTTAATAAATTATAATAAAAAATGAAATTTAAATTATTATCAATTTATTTAAATAACAATTATTTTTATTTATTTCGTATTATAGATGGTGCAAACATATTTGGTTTTGAGATGTATGAGAGGTGACATTTTAAGGGAACATGTCAAGCAAAAATGGAATGATTTACACTGTTGCAGAATTGAAAATGATATGACAATTACCGATCATATTATAAAAATAAATAAATAAATTACAAGATATTATAATGTACGGATATCTCATGAAAAAAAGAGAGATGGTGGAAACTGTATAAATGATAGTGTCTTTGATGTATTTCAAATCTATAATTATAATTTGTAATATGCCTGATGTGAAAAAAATATAGGAAACTTGTACTCATTTTTTCAAAAAATGTTATTGAAATTAATAATGATGATTTTTTTAAAAATCAGAAATACAATTCATATGGATCAAAAAACTTATTGTACATGGTATAATTTTAACTTTTTATATAATATTATGCATTTTGACTAAGATTAAATAATTATACATGTCTAATTACTTTTATGAATTCCTAAATATCAAAAAGGATGAAAATATAAAAGTAAAATAATATAACTAAATTTAAGTCACTAATTTCTCTACAAATATTGACGATTATAAAATAATAATAAACCATAAAATAACATGAACGAATTAGTTATCTTAATTTCAATTATGTCTTTTTCTAAAAATAAATAAAATGAATTTATAATAACTTACCTTTAAAAATATTGATAAAAATATATTCCACCTTTTATATCACCTACAAATTAACAATGATAATAAAATTACTAATAATTTTAATCAATAATTAAAAAGAGATTAACAAAGTTATTTTAAAATATATTCAAAAAAATTACCTTTTTATAATCTTCAGTCAAATTTTCTATAACAACTTTAACGAAATAAATACTGGTATAATGGACATTTGAATGTATAAAGAAGGAAAATAAATTGAGAGGAGATAGCAATAAAATGAGAGAAATGAAAAAAGAAGTGAGCAAAATGAATAAAGAAAGAGAGTTTCATTTAGAACTTGCCTTTTATGGTAAAAAAAAATTGAAGGACTTCCGGATTTCAAAGCTTATTTTGAAAAAAAAAAAAAAGATAACGCATGATTGAGAGCCAGCTCATGGGAGTTACTGTGTGCTGCTACTGCAGCGCACAGCAACTTCCGTGTACTGCAGGCTTTTTAATTAAAAAAATAACACAGAAAACGGCAAGCAGAGCTAACATTTAGAGCAGCTCATCCATAATGTTAATGAAAATGAGAAAATAAAATGGGAAACCCAACTCATTAGCAAGAAAGAGCATCCGAGAAAAGAAAAGGAAATCCAAATACCTGAGAAAGAGGAATTCTGAGAGGAATGGAAGAAGCCGAATTGCAATGGGGAGGGGAAGGAAAGTGGAGAGGCTATATAAAGTCAAGATTATGAATAGTGAATACAGATGGATGAAAAAACAAAGCCAGTGTGGGGTGGTACCAGCTGGAAAATGGTGCTTCAAATATAAAGCTATGAGTGAGACTGAGAGTAGGTTACGTACTAGTAAATTTCCAAATTATATTTTTTGGACTTTTTTTTTTTAATTATAAATTAGGGATTTGAGATTTTGAATGCCATCCTCACAGTAAGACCGTAATACACATATCTACACCATCGACACTTCAAGTCAAGATGTTTAAGATTGAAGTTACAGCAAACTTGGCATTTAGAAAGAATTCCATATAAGAAATTATGTTGAAATCTTGAATTGAAAAGTAGATACATGAAATGCCAAAGGAATAGAAGTTCAAAGCATTCCAACTAAGTATTGCACGAATCTCAGGATTAACATGCAAAAAAAAAAAGAAAAAATTACAGGGTTGTGTATTTGTATTGTCCTTTTGCTTTAATGAGACGACTTCATGTCAAGATGTTTAATACTGAAGTTATGCAGAATTGTGAAAAAAAGGATTGTGGAAAAAAGGACTGACTATAATTGAATAGCGAAGGGATTTTTGTAAAAGCGGTGTAATTTTTAAAAGATTACAGTAAAAAAAATTGTCAGGATGGAATTTATGCAGTGAAAAGATGGTAGTATCTAGCACAAAAAATATCAATTTTTATGAGAGTTCTGCTTCAAAAGCCTCCTCTTCCTCTCTCTCTCTCTCTTTCTCTTCCGTTTTTTCTTTCTTAGTAAAAATAAAAGGCTCAAAAAATGCCCTTTTATTTTCGGTAATGATTCCATGGGACCTACAATTGCATAGTAAAAAATAAAAAATTAGACGGATACTCTCAGAAAAAGCTGCAAAATTCTACTACTTTTGTACAATTTGAGGGACCATAACCCAGTTGCAAACTTCCAATAAAAAAAAATTACCGTATTTTTTTATAATTATTATCTCTTTAAAGCATTGTTTTGAAATTTGGTTTAATCAGAACAATCGAACCAATTGAATTGTAATTCGATAAAAAATTGAATTGATCTAATATAAAACTTGGAACAAAAAAAATTCAAATTGAACCGAAACTCGTCCACCTGGATGAGAATTTGGTTCAACTTCAAAACTGTGCGTTTTGTTCTAAATCCCTAAAATTCCCTTCCCTCTCTGCCTCCATTCATTTCACAGATCTGTTCTCTTCACACAGGCTCGTCCTCCTTCTCTGTCTCCATTTCAGTTCACTTCTCTACCTCCCGTTCTCACCAGTGACAGTCTCCGACCAAGAAACAATCGGAGCTGTGTCATCTGGCTTTCTTATTTTCTTTTGTTATTTAGGTGTTGTGCTAGAACTCCAGTATTCTGCATTCATCCTCTTCCAATTCGTAAGGACTTGCAGAGTAATCCAGCAAAGGTAAATAAAATCTCCATTAGTGGCATAGCCATTATTCTTACTAAGGTTGTGGACATTCTTTGGTGGAAGCTGATTTGGGCCGTCCATTGCTTATCAATTTTAAGATGCTAAAGAACACGAGAGTGGCAATCAAAGCTCCAAAGTATGAGTTTGTCATGCGTTTAAATGAGAGGGCAGAGTATTTGCATTTGGTGGGGAAGGAGAGAACTCCTCTGCCTGCTGCCCTTAGAGCCACTATAGATGTTGAGGCTGATCTTGCTACTTTTATGACGTTGCAGTAGTCTTGCAGCTAATTTCTTATATGCACATTTGCTGGGTTAGTTGCTGTTACGATATGGGTTAGGCAGGGGATTGTTTTAAAATTTCGTTCTTTTTCTCTATTCCTGGATGCTCTTTTGGCTTCTTGTAATTCATCTTTCTATAATAATGTTTATTGGCTTATTATTTCATATATAAAATATCCCAAATACCCTGCTGTTGCTAAATTAAAAAAATAAATAAATAAATAATCTGATATTGTAATCAACAAAGTAAATTATAATCAGAGATATTTATGTAAATTTATTTAGGTATTTAATATTTAGGCCAATTTATTTGATTTTTATATTTACAAATTTTATTGGACTTAAAAATAATATTTTTATATTAATATTGATAATTAATAGAGTTTTTGAATTTATTTTTACATATCATATTTTTAATTTTCTATAAATAATTATTTTTTAAAAAATAACAAAATTTTCGAATCAATTCAATCCAAAATCCAACTAATTGATTTATGATCCAGTTAATAGATCTAGGGGATATGGAAGCCGAATTTCAAAACATTGCTTTATAGTCAAGGTCAATACAGAAATTTGCTCGCATTTTTCACCCCCTGCAATGACAATTTTTTCACCCACTGACTTAGATAGGATATGAAAAATTGTAGGCCCCAACCTAAAGTTCAAAACTAAAGCTCAGAATAGCCCAATGTCATAATTTTCCCATTTTATTTATTTTTTTTCACTTTACTTTTATATTAATTTAATTTTATTCTCACGCTTTCCTTTTAACCATCACACTCACTAGTTTCTACGAATAAATTAAGAGTGTTCGTATAGATCTTCTGTAATAATTATGAGTAACGATGTCGCACGGGGTTGATTAAAAAATAATAATTTTTTTTTATTTTTAATTAAATTATTCATATTGAAATACCCTTAAAATCAGTTTGACAAAATTTATAAAAATAATTTTTTTAATTGATAAAAATTGTATTACAAAAAATTATATTTAAAAAAGTAAATAATTATTTAATAAATAAAATTCAAACTGACTTATAAATTTAAAAATAATTTGTCAGGTATTTGATAAATGATATGATTAAAAATAAATTTTTACAATAAATGCTTAAATTGTTATTTTGTATATTTTTTATTTATTTTGATTCAACAATGAACATTTGTTCTATTAATTAAATCATATGACAATAATTATAAATGATTATAATTATTTTTTAATTATTTATAATATAAAATTTTCTAACTTTAAAGAAAAACTAAAAATATAAAATTTTAAAAGTAAAAAAGTAAAGAAAAAGAAAAATTGAGAGAAAGAAGAACATGTAAAAAGAATCTTCTTTCTTTTTTTTATATTAGGTATAATTGTCATTATAAAATAAAATAAAGAGTATTTTTTATCTAAAATAAATTTTAAACTAGCTATCTTTAAAGCTAAAATTCAAATTTTTTAAAAAACTTTAATTTCTAACTTTTTTTTCATAAAAGGTTTTTTTCCTTTTTATAAAATTAATTTTTCAAAAATCAAAATTTACCAAACGTATATTTTTATCTCATAATCAGCTTTTTATCTAATAGTTAGCTTTTCACCCCATCAAAAGCAATATCAAACACGCTCTTAATCCATTATGTCTTTCATATTCTAAACAATATTTTAAGTTTAGAAATCACCCAAAATCTATTATGACACAAATAATTCAAGGCAATAAGTTAGAATTCAATCTATAAGAGAAAATTATGAGATACTAACCTTGATCTATGACTACAAAATGACTTCTCTATGCAATGAATTTATCCACTTTCACCTTCCCTTTTAGTTGATCCTTTCAATAGTGCAGAACATGTAATCTCTTTCTTTTGGTGGTTGTAAGTAGGGATAAGTATGAACCAGTTAACCAGTCCATTAACTAAAAATTAACCAGTTCATATGCATCGATTTTTTAAAAAAACTAACCGTTAATTAGTTCATTACAATCAGTTAACTAGTTTATCAGTTTTGGTTTTTCGGACTGGTTAACAAATTTTTTTCGGTTAACCACTATAATTATAAAATGCAATTAAAAAAATTTAAATTTTCAAATACTTAAAAATAAAAATTGAATAACATACTTAATTCAACATATTGTTCAAACTACGAACATAAAGTTAAAATATTCAAATTACTTGAATATTAAAATTATAAATTAAATACATAATGTTCAAATCAATTCAATACATAAATGTCAAATAAAAATACAATTCACATTTTTGCATAGTAACTCGCTAGTCACTAATTTGAATCGCATTATGATTACCTACATCACAAGCTAACTCTGCAATTAAAAAACAAAAAAAGTTACAAATTAAAGACTGTTAAAATCAACAATAGAAATATAAGTAGAAAAATCAAAATAAGAAAAAATAATACCTATCTCTACACTTTCAAGTTCTTCTAAAACTTGTTCAATTGAAATTAGTTTACTAGTTGATCTAAACCAATCTTTTCCACAAATGAGTGCTTCCACAAGTCTAGGAGTTATATTAGATCGAAATGAGTCAAGAACACGGCCTCATGTGCTAAAAACGGATTCTGATGCAATGGTTGACACAGGTACTACCAGTACATCTTGAGCCATTGTAGGAAGTATTTGATACCTTGATGAATTAACCTTCCACCAATTCAATCTATCAAAGCCTTTTTTGTCTTCCTTAAACACCTCATTGTAATAGCTATCAAACTCAGTTTTTACTTTCCCACTATCTTTAGATACCTTTTGCTTCTTCAAAACTGCTAAAATAATATCAGTAGTAACTTTAGACTTAACCTCATTTTTATCAAGGTCAACTATTTCAATTGCTTTTGTTTGAGTGGATGGCACTATTAATGCACCATAAGAGTCATACATGGCAGATAAAACTTTTCTTAATATTTCTTTTAACTTTTTACTATTCTCAGAACCATAATAATTCTCAATAATGATATCAACAGATTCTAATTTGAAATGAGGATCAAGCACCATAGCAACAAACGACATAATATTCACATTATCAACATTTGCCCAATACTTGTCAAATTTTTCTTTTCATCTTAACGGCCATTGCTTTTAAACCTAAATGGTCATTTTCGTACCACGAAAAAATCAATAAACCAATACCATAAATCTGTCTCATATATTCATTCCCGGTGACATAAAGAGAGCCAGACAAATTTACAGTTGTTTCACAGAACACTTCAAGAAAAGGAAGCATACTTTTAGCATATTCCCAATCACCCCTCTCCGGTAAACCACTCTTACCCAAAAGCTCACTCATATACTTGTTATCAATCACCTCAAGTAAGTTAAAAGCCTTTTCAAACTTAATAGCAAACTTTAACATCAAATAAGTTAAATTCCACTTAGTTTCCACATTTAGGTATACAAGACTCGAAGTGTCTAGCAACTCTTTTTTAGCACAATTATAAAACTTACTCAACCTAGAAGGAGAAGATCTAACATACTTTACTGCATTTCGAATTTTCGCAATTGAAGTATCAATATCTTTCAAACCTTCTTTCACAATAAGACTTAAAATATGGGCAACACATCTCATATGCAAGTATTCACCATCCAAAACACTACCCTCTTAACTATTCAATCTCCTTTTTAAATACTGAATACCTAAGTCATTTGAAACTACATTATCAATGATCACAGTAAAACTCTACGGCTATCCCAATTAAGCAAGTATTTTTCAATTGTTTGACCCATGACCTCACCAGAATGACTAAAAATTAGATAAAAAGAAATTATCTTTTTATGCAAATTCCAATACTTATCAATAAAATGACATGTGAAACACATATTACTCAAATTCTAAATGGAAGTCCATGCATCAACTATAAGTCAGATTCTAGAAGATAAATTCTTCAAATAATTCATCAAATTCAATTTCTCTTATTTATAAAGATTGTTACAATCCCTGGCAACTGTAAAATGTGATGGCATAACAAAAAAAAGTTGCATAACATAGCAAAAATCACGAAATCCTTCATGTTCCATAAATCTAAAAGGAATTTCATTAGAAATTATCATTCTAGCTAGACATCTCCTACACTCTTCTTGATCAAATTTCGAATGTGAAAGTGTATGTGTAGTGCTAGCCAAACTTCCACTTAGTAAAGGTTTACATGTTAATGCTCTTTGGCTTTTTTTTACATTTGCTGGATATTTTTTACACCTACTCAAGTGGTTACTCAAACAACTAGTGCCACTAGATGATAGACATGCAAGAGATTTATGACAATATTTGCAAGTAGCTCTTTGGTCACTGCTATTGTTACTGTGAATTTTATCAAAATGATCCCAGACCTAAGATTTTTGCTTACCACTCTTCTTCGATTTTGAAAGTGGCAGTTTTGTTGAATTCTCACCTTAAGTTACTGTCTCTATTTGAATCGGTTTTGTACACTCTTCATTTGTTGTCTTTTCTTGTTGCTGCTGTCCTTATGGGGTGGTGTTTCCACTGTTACCTGTGGAATTTTCAGCAGTACTTGAAAAATTCTCTATAGATTCTAAACAAAACAAAGACATGATGTGTTAAACCTAGAAGTCATTGACATTCAAAAAACAAAGTAATTAAATTTCATATAATTCGATGTATGCAAATTAAAGTACTACTCTACTTAAAAAAAACAACTATAATAATGGCTCCTCTTGCCCCAACTCCTCTCCATCACCTTTCTCATATTTCCCCCTATCCTATAGCCCCATACAAAGGTCCTTAGGTGTCCCTCCCAACCAACCACCATGTCCCTCTGTGTGTTCCCTTGGTTGAGCACAAAAGGTTGGATTATGGCAGACCTAGAAAGGATCCACAAACAGGTGTTAATCCTATTAAAAATAGGTCAAACACATTTAATATTTTTGTAGACAATCTTCCTAGGGGATGGCCTAACTTCAGAGTAAAGAAGATTTTCTCATGGTATGGAACAGTTGAAAAAGTCTTTATATCAAAGAAGTCGAGCAAAAGAGGGTCCATTTTTGGTTTTGTTAAATTATCATGTGTGTTTGACATAAAAAGAATCATCAGAAGGCTTAATGGATCATGGCTAGGGAGCAACCAAATCCAGGTTAATCTGGCAAAATACAACAGGGACACTACATTTATTAACAAAGGTATATAGAAGGAAAAGGGTGTAACAAAGATAGTTAGCAATACCTCAAAGACTAAGCAAGTGACTAGTTTAGAAATAAAGATGGTAGATTCTATGTTGAAATAATAGAACTTGGTTGATCCAACCTTGATGGGATTCGAAAAGACACTTACATCAACATGAGAGCAGGGGCAGTAAATTTTCAGTACAAGGTTGCTGATGAGGAAAGGGAGTGGCTGAATAGGAGTTTGGTAGGGTGGTTATATGACGCTAAAAATATCTTGAGCATCCAGGAGATGATGTTGCTCAGGGTTATTTTTTGTGCGTTTGTACACCTATGGGAGTTAATCTGGTCCTATTATGTAACACCCTTAGCATTCAGATCTAAAGGAACAGTGCGCGCAAACCGATAAATTTTTTTTTGAAACTTAAATTCATTACTATAACCTTAACTTATGGGGTCGATAACCAATAACTGTCTAGAATTACTATTCATTTTACGAAAATTTGGCAATATAACGGCTAGAAAACTAACTAGCCCCCTGAAACACAAACAAAACACAACCTCTCAGAGGCACAACACTCCCAATAACATCATTTTGCTCCTTCAGAATACCAATCCAACCAACCATAAAACCATATATATATATATTCATGCCACTAGCATGCATATCCAAACACATCGCACATATATATAAATACATAACATTTACATTGCCATAGTTTAGTCTTTTTACATCTTTTGTACCTATGCATCAATAACCGTTTATATACATGCCAATTACATTCAAGAAGTACAATACACAAGTCTCTCTCTCAATGTGCATCAGTGCTCCAACTCCTCGATACCTACACGCAGAGAAACCTACGCGCTGAGTATGGAACATGCTTAGTGGTGACTAACAATCATATTTTCTCACATGGTTATTTAGTTTAAATAATTAATAGTTAAATTCCTTAGTTCTCATGAAATTAAAATTAAAACTTCCTTTACTTGTTTTATTTTAATAATACACTTTTATTTCATTTCTTGTCCTCTTTTCTTTTTAGGGTCATAGTTTTCACTAATTTTTCAATTTAGTTCCTAAGGTTGCTTTTATTCCAAAATTGCTGTTTTTCTTTGAAAATTTCCATAATGCCATTATATCAACTTGTTTTCAACTTTAATTCTTAACTTTAATTACAATTTACAATTTAGTCCCTATTTTACTCATATTGTGTAAAATTACATTTTAGTCCCTGGGTTCTGTTTTTAACAGACTTTTAGCTGTTCGATAGTCAAAATTACTACTTTGCCCTTCCTAACTATTTTTCATTCATTTTTACCCAGTTAAAGCCATTTATGAGAAAATTACCATTTTGCCCCTAAACTTTTTCTTTTCTTTCAATTTAGTCCTTTATCACATCTAACTTCAAATTTTGCCTCATTTTTACACCTTTATCTTATTTTCTCAATAATGCCCTCGGTATAATCACGATAGAAACTCTCAGGCTGGATATACGGGACGTGGACCCCACAGGGCCATATACAGACTGAGAAATATTCTCGAAAGACCATTTATCATAGAACAGACAATCAGAAAAGATAGAAGCTATGGAGATCAGTGATCCTACCATAGCAAAACAAGTTGCCATAACCTGCACCGCAGTACAGATGTTCCTATGACCAGTCAATTATATCCTGAGCTAGGTTTTGACTGCCTGATTATTTCTAAGGGCATAATTTGTCATATTACCATACTTTATTCAGATTTTTCATACTTTTCATTACCTTTATTAATCAGACAGTCATCGATCAGTCTTTTCAGTCACTTTTTCACTGTCAGTGATTCATCTCACCATAATTTACCATTTCTCATCAAATTATGAATAATTTCACTATAATTCAATATTTTTATATTATACATAATCCTAATTATGTCCTAAAAATATTCAATTAATTTCTATAAATTTCCTAAAAATTCATACACACATTATTTCATATTCACTATCATTTTAAGGCTTAATTTCATTGAAATACCTAAAATTCACACTAATTCCCCTTAAGCATCAATTCAGCCACTTAAGGTTTCCTACCATTCCATGCCTTAAAAATTTATCTAAGCATTCCATTAAGCTTATTTGGGTTCCAATTTCATTATTCGACCATCAATTTCAATTTAACACCATTAATTCATTTTTTTTGTCTTAATACATAAAGGAAATTCATTAAATTAAAAGGGAAATAACATGATTTATTAGTCACTAACCTTATTTTTAGGATTGAGCTTGCCTAAACTTCCTTTTCTTTCCCTTTGGTTTGATTGGATGGCTCTCCTCCTTGAATTCCTATTGAAACCAAATTTTTAACACATCAATACCCTAGTTTTTTGACCTCAAATGCTAAAATTGACATCAAAAATGAAATTTAGGCACCCAAAAATACTAGTAGGCACCTTGAAATAAATTTTAACTCATTGGTTTCACTTACCTCAAATGAAATCCTAAATTCTCTCTCTTGATTTCTCTTGCTTTTCTTCCTTTTTTTGAAGAGAGGAGGATACTAGGCTAAACTAGAGAGGTGGAATTTACTATACTAGGGCTGAATTTAGTGTGAAATGGAGAGAGAATGAGAGAAAAAATTAAGCAAAAGTGGGGAAGTTGGGTTCGGCCATGGAGGGAGGGTGGAGAGGAGGAAGGAGATGCTGGGCTTCTCCAGATCCTTCTCCTTTTATCTGGTCTCTTGTGTGCAATGGGCTTGGGTTAGGTTATTGGGCTTAATTAATTAATTCAAGCCCATTAATAACCTAATTCAAGGCCATAATTAATTTTTCCCATTTCTCAGTCTAAAACACTCCCAATTGATTCCATAATTCTTATCATGTTAAAAATAGGTAGTACAAAAAATTTTAGCTCAATCAGAGTCCGTTACTGGTTCGATTTAACCGATTCGATCCGATTCAACAACTGCCGATATCGCCGAAAAATTTATTTTTTATATCAAAATAATTTACATAAAATTTCATGAAAACTTGCAAAATCTGGCAATTTTTGGAGTTCTTTTGCTATTTTTAAAAATTTGGTCAACCCTTTTTAGGAAAAAAATCAACTCGCTACCTTTTTCGTATTTTGGACTTTCAGATGCCTATTTGACCTCAATTTCACTTCAAATTTCAACTCCGGACTCACCATGACCAATACTTTCTGATGGTCGAATAAAATATATTTCATTCCTGGCCCAATTTACGGCCTGGGTACACTGTTCACTATCGAAATTTACTGTTCACGGCCAGGGCGGTGTTGAGGCCATTATAATTCTCCCTTACTAAAAGAAATTTCATCATCGAAATTTACCTGTATTGAAGAGGTGGGGATACTGTTGTCTCATGGTCGTTTCTGGTTCCCAAGTAGCTTTTTCAACATTATGATGGTGCCACAGTATTTTCACTAATGGAAGCTGCTTGTTCCTGAGTTGGCGGACTTCTCTTGCTAAGATTTTCACTGGTTCCTCTTCATATGTCATATCGTCTGCCACTTGAATCTCTTCTGGTGTAATCATGTGGCTAGGATCCGACCTGTATCTACGGAGCATAGACACGTGAAACACGTTATGTATCTTCTCTAATTCTGAAGGTAACTTCAATCGATAAGCTTTGGGACCCACTCGCTGAAGTATCTCATAAGGGCCAATAAATCTTGGACTTAACTTGCCCTTTTTTCCAAATCTCAGGATCTTTTTCCACGGAGATACCTTTAGAAAAACTCGATCTCAAACCTGAAACTCTATGTCCTTTCTCTTCAAATTTGCATAGGACTTCTGACGATCCATGGCTTCTTTCAATCTACTTTTAATAACTCGAACCTTCTCTTCGGAATCACGGATTAAATCAGAGCCCACTAGCTTCCTCTCACTCAACTCAGTCCAACAAAGAGGGGTTATACACTTCTTACCATAAAGTGCCTTAAAAGGAGTTATTTTCAAACTAGACTGGTGACTATTATTATATGCAAACTCTGCCAAAGGCAAATGTTTCTCCCAACTATTACCAAATTCCAAAATACAGCATCGAAGCATATCTTTCAGAATCTGAATCACCCGTTCTGACTGGCCGTCTGTCTGAGGGTGAAATGTTGTACTAAAGTGAAGCCTTGTACCCAATGCATCTTGGAAATTGTGCCAAAAACGAGAAGTAAACCTCGAATCCCTGTCAGAAACAATAGAAGATGGCACTCCATGCAATCTTATTATCTCATTGATGTACAATTCCGCTAGTTTAGACAAAGGATAATCCATCCGTACTAGCAAAAAGTGAGCAGACTTGGTAAGTCGATCTATGATCACCCAGATGGCATCATGTTTCTTCTGAGTCACGGGCAAGCCTGTCACGAAGTCCATGGTTACTCGATCCCATTTCCATTCTGGCACTAACAAAGGGTGTAGCAATCCTAAAGGAACATGGTGCTCAGCTTTTACTTGCTGACATATCAGACATTTGCTTACAAATTCTATCACATCTCGCTTCATACCTGGCCACCGATAGAAAGCTTTCAAGTCCTGATACATTTTATTACCTCTAGGATGCATGGCATAACTGCGATGATATGCTTCAGTTAAAATACTCTTCTTCAACTCTTCTTGGTTTGGAACACAAAGCCTTTGTTTGAAATAAAGGCTCCCATCCTCAGTTAACAAATAATTCTCCACACTACCATTCTGAAGTCTGTTCTTTACACTCGTTAACCGATCATCTCCCTTTTGAGCAATCTTAACTTGTTGCACAAATTCAGGCTTTACTCGCAATTTAGCTACCAAAGCTTCGTCTGAAGCTAAAATTAAACGGGCATTCATAGCTCGAAGAGCTGCAAGCATAATAGTTAATTACTAAAGCATATCAATTACCTACACTGATTTACTGAAGGGTAAAAGCATCACATGACATAAATTTTCTGCTAAGTGCATCAGCCACTACATTAGCTTTTCCTAGGTGATAGTCAATATAGCAATCATAATCTTTGATCAACTCCAGCCAGTGCCTTTGTCTAAGATTGAGCTCTTTTTGGGTAAGTAGGTATTTTAAACTCTTGTGATCTGAATAGATATAGCATTTCTCGCCATATAAGTAATGCCTCCAAACTTTCAATGCGAAAACAATGGCTGCTAACTCCAAATCGTGAGTAGGGTAGTTCTTTTCATATGTCTTGAGCTGTCGGGAGGCATATGCAATCACCTTGCCTTCTTGCATCAAAACACAGCCTAACCTATTTCTGGATGCATCACTATAGATTACAAAATCCTTACGCGAATTAGGTTAAGTAAGAATTGGAGCTTCGGTCAACATACTTTTAAGCCTTTCAAAGCATTCTTGACAAGCATCAGTCCACACAAATCTAGTATTTTTTTGTAGTAACCGGGTTAAAGGCGTTGCAATAGCAGAGAAGCCTTTGATAAATCTCCTGTAATACCCAGCTAAACCCAGGAAAATCCTAACTTCAGTAACATTTTTGGGTGATTTCCATTGGAGAATCGCTTCAATCTTCGAAGGATCTACTTTAATACCTTCTACAGAAATCACATGTCCCAGAAAAGACACTTCATTTAACCAAAAGTCACATTTGTTGAACTTAGCATATAACTGTTTTTCTCTCAGGGTCTGTATGACAATTCTCAAATGCTTATCATGTTCCTATGGTATCTTGGAGTAAACCAGAATGTTATCAATAAAAACCACCACAAACTGATCCAGATAAGGGTGAAAAACCCTGTTCATTAAATCCATAAAGGCGGCCGGTGCATTTGTAAGCCCAAAAGGCATGACTAAAAACTCATAGTGGCCATACCTGGTGCGAAAAGCAGTCTTTGGCACATCTGCTTCTTTTACTCCCATCTGGTAATAGCTTGATCTCAGGTCAATCTTTGAGAAAACACCTGCTTCCTTAAGCTGATCAAAAGAGTCTTCAATGCGAGGGAGAGGGTATTTGTTTTTAATAGTAACTTTATTCAATTGCCTATAATCAATACACAGTCTGAGCGTGCCATCTTTCTTCTTTACAAATAAGACTGGCGCTCCCCAGGGAGAAACACTAGGTCTGATAAATCCCTTATCTAACAATTCTTGTAGCTGAATTTTCAATTCTTTTAATTCTACATGTGTCATTCTGTAGGGAGCAATAGAAATAGGTGCAGTACCTAAGGTAACATCAATAGAAAACTGTACCTATAATGGCCTCAACATCGATTTGGCCGTGAACAGTAAATTCCGATAGTGAATAGTGCACTCGGGCTGTAAATCGAACCCGGAAGTGAAAAATGTTTTATTTGACCATTAGATAATATTGGCTATGATGAGTCCGAGGTTGAAATTTGAAGTGAAATCGAGGTCAAATGGGCCTCCAAAAGTCAAAAATACGAAAAGGCAGCGAGTAAATTATCCTCCTAAAAAGGGTTGACTAACTTTGATCGAATTTTTAAAAATAGTAAATGAACTCCAAAAATTTCCATATTTTGCAAATATTCATGAAATTTCATGTAGATTATTTGATGGAATATGACATGGTATGATAATCATGACAGCACAGCGGAAAAATAAAAATTTTATCATGCATACCATACATATCCAAAACTAGGAACGAAAACATGCAATTTTAGGGTTTTGAAACTTACAATAGATGATGCCTTTTTATTCTTTGATTTTGTGATGTCTAGCAACCAAGATGCCTTTATCCACCTTAGTTCTCGATCACCAATGCCAAGGAACAGCCTTTTGCGCCACTCCCTCTATTCTCACACATACACTTGCACCGACGGCTTAAAATCGAGATTGCTAGCTCTCTTTTTCGGTATTGTGTAATGGTTATAGTTTGAAGCTACAAAACTTGATTTTGTACTTCTTTAGATTGCTATTACTGCTCAATAACACAAGAGAATGAGGAACAATCCTTTCTCCTTGTGAAAAATTGAACAAAAGAATTAAGAGAGAGAGTCACTATTCACGAGTTACTATTCACGAGTTACTATTCATGCCACAAAAAAATTAGGTTTAGGGTTTTATTTCTTTTAATATATATGCTTATCCTTTGGCAAGTCATTAATCTGAATTCAACTATCCTAAGATAATTAATTCAAACTCTATCACTTCCTAAAGATAAGTAATATATTTTGAATTAAACTCCTTTGAATTTAAATTCAAATTTGAAATAAAACATAAGACATTTAAATAAATGAAATCACTTAATTAAATATATAAGTGATTTAATTTAATTTAAATTCCTTTAGGCTTTAATATTCAATTAACTTAATTAACACAAGATAATTAATTAATTGAAATTAAACCTTATGGGCTGAATTTCTCTCTCTCATGGACCAAAGCCCAATAGCAATATTATAACCCATTACATACATTAATTTGACTTTAATTAAAAGCCCAAATTAATGTCCAATACTTAATTTAAATATTTTAAGCCCAATGCTTTGTGTGCGATCCTATAGGTCCATTTAATGTTGGCAATGAATTAATAAATTAATTCAAAGGCTATATATATTCTCTAGCAAGATATTATAGCATTCCAAATTAAATGAAAATGCATATGGCATTTGGTGACCTAATGCAATTTCGCATAGTCCCTTACCCATAAATATCAGAATTAATATAAGGCATGGAACTAGTCATCCTTATATACATTAATTCATTTCTTGATATTCCAGTGACACTGAATTCTCAGATAAATAATGATTACTCATTATTTCATCTCGGTATGGCCATACACTTCTCAGTTCACTGATCAAGTGGCCGGTGATATTTTTCTCTCTTATCGAGAGGGGTAATCCCTTCACTTCTCTCATGCTCTCTAACATGAATCAGTGCATACCTAATCATACCCGTACTTGTCACTCTGTTACGAGCACGTTAGGTGTATGTCAAAGTACACAGTAATTCATAAAGAGTTTCATAGAGATTTCAGGTCTAAGAACTCCGATACAAAACTTGCATATGAGAAACACTTATGACTTGTACCATGTAGTATTCTCATGAGCGGATCGAATCCAGATACCATGTTCTTTAACATGTATCTATGATCTCTGATTGACACTCTTGTCCTAATGATCCGTAAGACAGAACTCATAAGATCAGAGAGAGCATACTAGTCTTAATTCATTTGTTATTCCTATAACAATGACTGACTAGGGATATTTAGAATGATGTCTCATTTGTTTCAAGGTCTTACAATCCATGTGCCTTACACATGATAACTTAAACCGAAACGACATTCTTGGATAGTTTTATCAATTGATATGCACAGGAATACAAAAGATAAAACTAATGCCTCATTTTATTAATTTCAAGTGTTTCGTTACAATGCATTGGGGCTAGGGCTTACACTAACAATCTTCCACTAGCACTAGTCCCAATTGGGCATAGCCCTAAGACCGAACGCTCTCAAATGAGCTTCGTGCAGATTTGGACGTAACTGTTTCGTCAAAGGATCTGCTACATTGTCTTCACTTGATATCTTGCTAACCTTGACGTCCCCACGATCAATGATTTCTCTGATCAAGTGGTACCTTCTGAGTATGTGTTTGGATTTCTGGTGTGACCGGGGCTCCTTGGCCTGTGCAATGGCCCCGTTATTGTCACAGAAAATTTCTAATGGATCTAGGACGCTTGGGACCACTCCTAATCCATTAATGAAATTTTTAATCCAAACAGCCTCTATTGCAACCTCACTTGCTGCAATATACTCAGATTCTGTAGTTGAGTCGGCAACGGTTTCTTGCTTCGAGCTTCTCCAGCTGACAGCACCACCTTTCAAAACAAAAACAAACCCAGATTGCGATCTAGAATCCTGAGTGCTGGTCTGAAAAGCAGCATCGGCATAACCTTGTATGACGAGCTCTTCTTGACCACCATACACCAAGAAGTGATCCTTAGTCCTTCGCATGTACTTCAGGATCCCTTTTACAGCAGATCAGTGCTTCTCACCAGGGTCTTGCTGAAACCTACTGGTTATACTCAGTGCATGAGCAACATCTAACCTAGTACATAACATAGCGTACATGATAGATCCAATAGCAGATGCATATGGGATTCTACTCATGTTGTCCCTTTCCTCTTTGGTTTTAGGGCACTGTTCTTTAGTCAAAGGAACTCCCAAAGCCAAAGGTATGTATCCTTTCTTTGAGTCTCCCATACTAAAACGCTTTAGTACTTTGTCTATGTACTTTTCTTGACTTAGTCCCAAAAGCCGATTCGATCTATCTCTATAGATTCGAATACCAAGTATTGTCTCGGCTTCACCTAAGTCTTTCATTGAGAAACATTTTCCCAACCATTGCTTAACCTTTTGCAATGTTGGAATATCATTCCCAATGAGAAGGATGTCGTCCACATATAGGACCAGAAACACTACTATGCTCCCATTAACCTTCTTGTACACACAAGGCTCATCTTCGTTCTTGATGAAGTCAAATTCTTTGACTGCCTCATCAAAGCGAAGATTCCAACTTCGGGATGCTTGCTTTAATCCATAAATGGATTTTTGAAGCTTGCATACCTTTTAGGATGCTTGGGATTGACAAAACCTTCAGGCTGTGTCATATACACATCCTCAAGCAAATTTCCATTGAGGAAAGCAGTTTTGACATCCATTTGCCATATCTCATAATCATGATATGCAGCTATGGTAAGCAAGATCCTAATGGATTTGAGCATGACTAAAGGCGAAAAGGTTTCGTCATAGTCTACACCATGAGTTTGCCGAAAACCTTTTGCTACTAGTCTACCTTTGTAGGTCTTATCAGCTTTGAGTTTGAATAGCCACTTGCATTCAATTACCTTAGCACCTTCTGGTGGATCAACCAAGGTCCAAACCTGGTTATCGTACATTGATTGCATCTCGGATTTCATGGCTTCAAGCCAATTTTTCGAGTCTGGGCTCTCAATAGCTTCTCGGTAGGTAGTAGGATCCTCACGATCTACTAACTCAATAGTGTCACTGTCAGTGATTAGAAATCCATATCTCTCAATCTCCTGACGTACCCTACCGGACCTTCTAGGTTCTTGTGTAATGGGTTCTTGTTCCACAACTGGTTGTGAACTTGATCCCATTTCCAAACCATCCTCTATAGGAGTTTGTGGTGCTTGAATTTCTCCAAGTTCTACTTTACTCCCACTGTCTTTCTTGAGAAGGAACTCCTTTTCCAAGAAAACAGCCTTGCGAGCAACAAATACTTTGTTCTCGGCTTGTGAGTAAAAGTAGTATCCCTTTGTTTCTTTAGGATAACCCACAAACAAGCAGACAGTGGATTTGGACTCTAGTTTTTCAGATGTTAATTTCTTAACATGTGCTTCACAGCCCCAAATCCTGAGAAAAGACATATTGGGTTCTTTCCCAGTCCATACCTCGTATGGTGTCTTCTCAACTGCTTTAGTTGGAGTACGGTTCAATAGAAATGCAGCAGTTTCTAATGCATAACCCCAAAAAGAGATAGGAAGATTAGCTTGACTCATCATAGATCGAGCCATGTCCAACAGAGTTCAATTTTTCCTTTCGGACACACCATTCCATTGAGGTGTTCCAGGAGGAGTGAGCTGTGAAATAATACCACACTCCTTTAGATGACTGTCAAACTCTTGGCTTAAGTATTCGCCACCTCGATCTGATCGAATGGCTTTTATACTTTTGCCAAGTTGGTTTTCTACTTCATTCTTAAACTCTTTGAATTTCTCAAAAGTTTCAGACTTGTACTTCATCAGATAGACATAGCCATATCTACTAAAGTCATATGTGAATGTCACGAAGTAGCTAAAACCACCTCTAGCATGTGTACTTAAAGGTCCACATACATCGGAATGTATTAGTTCCAATAAGCCATTAGTCCTCTCGCCATTTTTATTAAAAGGACTCTTTGTCATTTTTCCATGCAAACATGGCTTGCATGTATCATAAGACTCTAAGTCGAATGACCCAAGCACTCCAGTTTTGTGGAGTCTTGAAATACGTTTTTCGTTTGCATGTCCTAAGCGACAATGCCAGAAGTAAGTAGGGTTTAATTCGTTTGATTTAACCCTCTTTGTATTAATGTTGTATATGGACTCTTTGTTTTGTAAATCAAGGATATAAAGGCCATTTTGCAACATGGCATTGCCATAAGAAATGCCTTGGCGACGAATATGAGCATTGCCATTTTTAATAACAAAATCAAATTCATCATTATCCAAACATGAAACTGAAATAATGTTTCTGCTCATAGCAGGCACATAATAACAATTATTCAAAACAATACAAAGTCCGAAAGGTAAAGTGAGGTGATAGTCGCCTATCTCCATGGCAGCAACTCGTGCTCCATTCCCCACACGGAGGTCCACTTCATTCTTCCCAAGTAACCGCCTATTTCTTAACCCCTGCACATTTGAACAAATGTGAGAACCACAATCGGTATTCAATACCCAAGTGGTAGAAATAGAAAGGTTAACTTCAACAACAAAAATACCAGAACTGGACGCCTTGGCTCCATTCTTCTTTTGTTCTTCCTTAAAGAGAGCGCAATTCTTCCTCCAATGCCCTATCTTGTTGCAATGGAAGCAAGTGCTCTCACTCTCTTTGAGTTTTGGCGCCTTGGGCTTGGATTGGGCCTGAGGTGCACTCCCACTTGACTTGGGTTTTGCCTTTCCCTTTCCCTTTCCCTTAGCTTGTCCCTTCTTAATTCCCTTTTGAACCATTAGTACGGGATTGGTCTTTCGAATGTTTTCTTCAGCATTCTTAAGCATCCCATGAAGCTCAGTGACTGACTTGTTCATTGCATGCATGTTATAATTCATCACAAATGGATCATAAGCAGCAGGTAATGATCCTAAGATCAAGTCAGTGGCCAATTCCTTTGGCACTAGTACCTCAAGCTTCTCAAGAGTATTAAGATACCCTTTCATCTTGAGTACATGGGTACTAACAGAAGTACCCTCAGCCATCTTGCAAGAAATTAAAGCCTTTGTTGTCACGAACCTCTCGTGACGAGCTTGTTCTTGGAACATCTCCTTGAGGTGCACCATGATCGCATAGGCCTCTTGGTCCATAAATTGCTTTTGCAATTCAGGCACCATAGTGGCCAGCATCAGACAGGTCACATCATTGGAGTCGCTCTTCTTGGTCTCAAAAGTTTCCTTTTGAACCGCAGAGGCGTTCCTTCCTGGTTCATCAGGCAAGGGTGCATCCAAAACATACGACTTCTTCTCTTGCTTAAGAACTATTCTTAAGTTTCGAGACCAGTCTATGAAATTGGTGCCATTCAATTTGTCCTTTTCAAGGACCAATCGCAATGAGAAATTGTTGTTTGAAGATGCCATTTTCAATCTACAATAAAATTTAGCAAGATTAAATGAGGTCTTATTAATGATCCTACAAACCGAATTAATATCCCTTTAAATAATTCGCGTTAGTGATTTAATGTGGGCCAAGATCCACTTTTCTCAACAACTTATTAGTCAAGCTGAGCTTGTACACCTAACAAGTTAAGTTACTTAGGTAGGAAAACTCCAATCATGTCTCGTACATGACTCTTGGATCAAATGGGCTAACATCTTAGGATGTTATAGCACAACCCATTTATTAGTTGCCTAGGTCCGGGCATCCCTTTCCATGATAAGTCCAACCTACATTCACAACCCATGCCTCACAAAGATAATCGGGCGCATCTAGGACTCCTAGTCTACGTGACCGATGATCGATGCCTTGACATGTTTCGAATTAGGAAGGCAACTTTATGACTTACTATTTTAGGGATTCATTTTATTACGGCTTATATGGCATACGCTTTGTCATCCATACATAGCATGCATATATATATAATTGCATAAAGTAAAGCGTGACAAACATGGGCCCAAAAACCTACAACTAAGATTCTATACTATTACATAAGAATCTTCGAGTTGGGCTTCTCCACTCCGGTGGGCTTCGTCTTGATTTACAAAGTCTTCAAGTATATTCTATTCTAAGAAATAAATGAAACTTTTACAATAAAATATAATGGCTCGCAGGCCATATTTAATTACAAAAACCCAGGGCCCATGAATGCACCATGCATATCCATTCATCACACCAAACAAGCAAATAAATATACATAGCATTCATGGATCAAACAAAGTCCAATTTTAATTAGATTTAGCCAAGCCCATTAATGGAAATTGTGTACTTGAAGCTTTAAGAGATGACCCCGTGATGGGCCTGGGCCGAAGCCCAATGGACTAAATCCTCTTATTGAATAAGTTCTCTTAAAAGCCCAAAACACAAACTAGTTAGATTTGTGCTATAAATCAACTCTAGCATAATTTCCAATTTAGCCATTTTTAATTTTATGTCATACAGCCCATAAACATTAAAAATGCATATAATATGTGCTAACATGAATTAAAAATAAAATCATGAAGAACACATATATAGTACACGGCATTCATGCAAAAACAAACAAACAACAAAAACTAGTTGTTTAATGCTTATGTAATGCCATAAAATGCACAAACATTTAAATCAATTTTATGAGTCATTTAATAATCTAAATAATTCCATAAACATTGATTTAATATTCTGTACCATTTTAATCTAAATGTGTTTTTACCATTTTAATCAAAACATAACAAACAATGTTGATTAAACATGTAACAAACACAAACTAGACATAGTTTTAAGTAATTTTAAAAGTAATCAATTAAATTGTCATGGACCAGAATTAAAACCAAATTTAAAACATGTTCAGACCTGATATTTAATCTTTAAAAATCACTTACAAACATCCCAAAAACGTTTTTGCATTTAATTTTGAAAACTAGTTGTTAAAATAGCAATTTACATGCCAACTAGCACCTAGTTTCATAATTAACATGTACCATCAGGTATAAATAATTAAATCCGACCATTACCAGCCCTAATAACATCTTAGGATAGTATATTAACATGTCATATTAATTATAATACCTATCTAATCAATTAAAATCGTTTTTACACCAAAACAATGCAAAAAACTCAAAACAGAAAATTTCAGATTTGCATGTTTTCAAAATAACGATTTTTAATTAATTTTTTCATGCATCTAAAGCACTAAAATAAGCATGTCTAGGCTCTGATACCACTGATGGAATATGACATGGTATGATAATCATGATAGCACAGCGGAAAAACAAAAATTTTATCATGCATACCATACATATCCAAAACTAGGAACGAAAACATGCAATTTTAGGGTTTTGAAACTTACAATAGATGATGCCTTTTTATTCTTTGATTTTGTGATGTCCAGCAACCAAGATGCCTTTATCCACCTTAGTTCTCGATCACCAATGCCAAGGAACAGCCTTTTGCGCCACTCCCTCTATTCTCACACACACACTTGCACCGACGGCTTAAAATCGAGATTGCTAGCTCTCTTTTTCGGTATTGTGTAATGGTTATAGTTTGAAGCTACAAAACTTGATTTTGTACTTCTTTAGATTGCTATTACTGCTCAATAACACAAGAGAATGAGGAACAATCCTTTCTCCTTGTGAAAAATTGAACAAAAGAATTAAGAAAGAGAGTCACTATTCACGAGTTACTATTCATGCCACAAAAAAATTAGGTTTAGGGTTTTATTTCTTTTAATATATATGCTTATCCTTTGGCAAGTCATTAATCTGAATTCAACTATCCTAAGATAATTAATTCAAACTCTATCACTTCCTAAAGATAAGTAATATATTTTGAATTAAACTCCTTTGAATTTAAATTCAAATTTGAAATAAAACATAAGACATTTAAATAAATGAAATCACTTAATTAAATATATAAGTGATTTAATTTAATTTAAATTCCTTTAGGCTTTAATATTCAATTAACTTAATTAACACAAGATAATTAATTAATTGAAATTAAACCTTATGGGCTGAATTTCTCTCTCTCATGGACCAAAGCCCAATAGCAATATTATAACCCATTACATACATTAATTTGACTTTAATTAAAAGCCCAAATTAATGTCCAATACTTAATTTAAATATTTTAAGCCCAATGCTTTGTGTGCGATCCTATAGGTCCATTTAATGTTGGCAATGAATTAATAAATTAATTCAAAGGCTATATATATTCTCTAGCAAGATATTATAGCATTCCAAATTAAATGAAAATGCATATGGCATTTGGTGACCTAATGCAATTTCGCATAGTCCCTTACCCATAAATATCAGAATTAATATAAGGCATGGAACTAGTCATCCTTATATACATTAATTCATTTCTTGATATTCCAGTGACACTGAACTCTCAGATAAATAATGATTACTCATTATTTCATCTCGGTATGGCCATACACTTCTCAGTTCACTGATCAAGTGGCCGGTGATATTTTTCTCTCTTATCGAGAGGGGTAATCCCTTCACTTCTCTCATACTCTCTAACATGAATCAGTGCATACCTAATCATACCCGTACTTGTCACTCTGTTACGAGCACGTTAGGTGTATGTCAAAGTACACAGTAATTCATAAAGAGTTTCATAGAGATTTCAGGTCTAAGAACTCCGATACAAAACTTGCATATGAGAAACACTTATGACTTGTACCATGTAGTATTCTCATGAGCGGATCGAATCC
Source organism: Excoecaria agallocha (assembly GCA_037975025.1). Lineage (NCBI taxonomy): Eukaryota > Viridiplantae > Streptophyta > Magnoliopsida > Malpighiales > Euphorbiaceae > Excoecaria > Excoecaria agallocha. Next base: position 3,983,691 of record CM075815.1, on the reverse strand, counting down.
AGATACCATGTTCTTTAACATGTATCTATGATCTCTGATTGACACTCTTGTCCTAATGATCCGTAAGACAGAACTCATAAGATCAGAGAGAGCATACTAGTCTTAATTCATTTGTTATTCCCATAACAATGACTGACTAGGGATATTTAGAATGATGTCTCATTTGTTTCAAGGTCTTACAATCCATGTGCCTCACACATGATAACTTAAACCGAAACGACATTCTTGGATAGTTTTATCAATTGATATGCACAGGAATACAAAAGATAAAATTAATGCCTCATTTTATTAATTTCAAGTGTTTCGTTACAATGCATTGGGGCTAGGGCTTACACTAACATTATTTTGGTATAAAAAAATGAATTTTTCGGGAATGTCGGTAGTTGTCGAATCGGACTGATTTAATTGAATCGGACCGATAACAAACTCCAATTGAGCCAAAATTTTGTATAAAACCTATTTTCGATGTTTTAAAAATGATGGAATCAAAATTAAAGTAATTTTGAGTGAGGAAGAGGGATAATTTCTGTTGGGCCTTTGAAATTTGGTTATTGGGCCTTAAAGAAGTGGGTTAGGCCCATTAATTTTTGGCCCAATATTTGGCCCACTTGAAGTACTATATAAAGGGGTTGAGTCTAAAAAATTACAGCAAGTTCCAGCTCCTTCTTTCACCTCCTCCATGGCCGAACTCCTCTCTCTCTTTTCTCTCTTAAAATTTCTTCAACGTCACTCATTTTTCTTGGAAATTCTAGTACCCTAACCCTAATTCCATCCCTCTAGATGATTAATCAAGCTTCAAGCCTTTGATTTGATGGAAGGAAGCAAGAGAAATCAAGAGGAAAAAGCTTAGGGATCAACATGAGGTAAGAGAATTTCAAGGTTTTAAATTTGTTTAAAGGTACCTATAAGTAGTTTTAGGTGCCTAAAATCCATTTTTGTGGTTAATTTAAGCTTAAAGGATTGAAATCATGGTGTTTTCTTTGATGAAGAATTCGGCCTCCTTTGTTTTCCCATGGTGATGAATGGATTTCCTTGGTTTAAGGCATGAAAAAGGAAGCCTAAGGAAGCTAAAGCATGAGAAAAGGTAAGTAACTATGAAATCTAACTATTTCCCTTTGAATTAGTATAATTTCCCCTTATGTAACTTAGGGAAATTATGAAATTTGCATGAATAATTGAAATTTGTTTTATAGTAGTGCAATTGAACCTTAAATAAACATATGTGCAAGCTTAAATTGATTGAAATAATTTTGTAGGAAGAAATTCCTTTAGTGACCGAAATTATGCTTAAGGAAAACCAAAGTGTATTTTGGTTATTTTTGATGATTTATGCTTTAGAATGATACTAAACATAAATTAACATGTCCACAAAATTTTAGCGAATTTATGAAAATTATTTGAATATTTTTGGAATAATTAATGAATTATGTAACTTATGGGAATAATGAATTTTTGGGAAATAATTCATTATTGAAGGAAAATATGTGTCTATGAATTTCTGTAGAATTTAGGAAATTTATTTGAATATTTTAGAGAAAATATTTGAATATGTACAAAATGAATTTATTGAATTATTGAGTTATAATTCTAAATTTAAGTGAAAAATATTGAATTATATTGATATAATTCATAATCTGTCCAAAAAGGATGAAAAGATTGACTAGCTAGTGTATTTATGTAAAAATGACAGTAAAAAGTTTAGTGAGTAAAGTGACAATAATGAATTATTGAGAAATAATTCGTAAATTAATAAGAACTAGTGAATTATTATAAGACAATTCCCAAATCGTATAAAAGTATTGAAAAATATGAACGATTGTATTTCTAGACAGAAAAAGTAAGAAACCGTTAAAAGTCTGAAACGTGAATTAAAGCATAAGATGAAAATACTGAATCATTAAGTAATAATTCATAAATTGATGAGAAAGTGGTGAATTATGACGACATAATTCACAGACTGTGTGTAAAGCATTGAAAAAGTAACTGTCAGAAGATAGAAAGGAAAAATCTACTGAACAGTTCAAGTACGAAAATAAAATTTGACTGATAAAAGTATTGTTTTTGAAAAAGTAATGAAAATTATTTAAAAATCTGAAAAACGTCCGTTAAAAGTCTGAAACGTGAATTAAAGCATAAGATGAAAATACTGAATCATTAAGTAATAATTCATAAATTGATGAGAAAGTGGTGAATTATGACGACATAATTCACAGACTGTGTGTAAAGCATTGAAAAAGTAACTGTCAGAAGATAGAAAGGAAAAATCTACTGAACAGTTCAAGTACGAAAATAAAATTTGGCTGATAAAAGTATTGTTTTTGAAAAAGTAATGAAAATTGTTTAAAAATCTGAAAAACGTTCGAAAGAAATTGTAACTGTTAAAAAACTGAAAAATTGTTTTGAAAGTAAGTGATTTTTGCCCTTAATAATAGTCAAGCAGTGAAAGTCTTGCTCAGGATATAATTGGCTAGCCATAGGGACACTCTGTACCGCGGTGCAAGTCATGACGACTTGCTTTGCTATGGTAGGATCTCTAATCTTCATAGTATCGTCTATTCTGATATATGATCTGATATGTGAGATTTGGTCCTTTGGGATCATTTCTCAGTTTGTCTGGTGGCCCTATGGAGTCCACGTCCCGTATATCCTATCTGAGAAATTTCTGTCGAGATTATATTAGGGGCATTGCAATGAAAATAAGTTTAAAATGCAAAAAAAAAGCTAAAAGTGAAGCTAAAAGAGAAAAATGACCTAATTGAAAGAAATAAAAAGTTTTGGGTCAAAATTGTGATTTTTCGAAAAAATGCACTTAATGAGTAAAAGTGATAAGAAAATGATTTACAAGAGTAAAATAGTAAATTAATGATCGAACGGTCAAAAAAATGAATTTTTGTATAATTCAGGGATTAAAAAGTAATTTTACACTGAAAGGATTAAAATGAGGACCATTCAGTAAATTGTATGTAAATTAATAGGTTAGAAATGAAAACTAGTAAAGATAATGGCAATTTTGTAAATATTAAGTAACAAGGGGCAATTTTGAAAATAAATGAAAAATTTTGGACTAAATTGAAAGGTTATTCAAAGTTATAATGAAAAAGGGAGTAAATGTGAAATTTCATATGAAAAATGTCCAAATGATAACCAATTAACGTATGTTACGTCAATTAATAATTTGAAAGTGAAAAATTAGTGAAATAATGCCAATATTGTAATTAAAGTCCAAAAATGGCAATCTTGTAATTAACTGAGAAGTTAAGGACCAAAAAATGAAATACTGTATAAAAGTTCAAAGGAAAATCAGACAGAAATTTTGTAAGTTAAAAGACAAACGAAAAGTAAAAACGAACATATTAATGACAATTTGTAATTAAAAATGTAAACATGGCAATTTCGCAATAAAAGTGTGTAAAAAGGGATTTTATATAATTAAATGAAGGATTTAAGACTTAATGGAAAGATTACCAAAGTAATGAGATTATTTGTTATTGAATGTTAAAAGTATTAATAATTATATTTTTTTAAATAATTGATAAAGTCAAAGTAAGAACAAAGGAACCAATGACAAAACGGTAACTAAAGTGTAATAAGGGTAATTATAGAAGCAAATTGAAGAAATTGAGAACTAAATTAGAAGTTGCCATATTAATGGCAATTGATAGTATAAAATGTCAAATTAAATGACAATTGTACCTGAATGATTAAATAAGATACTGTCCTGCAAAGTCAAGCTAAGGACAACAAATTTCTAAAAGTGCCAAAAGCAAAATAATGAACGAAAAAAAAGAAAAATAATAATTTTGTAATTAAATTTTAAAAAGGATATTTTTGTAAATAGTGGAAAGATTTAGGACCTAAGTGGCAAAATTTGACAAAATTTGAGTAATTCTTTAAAAGACTATTAAAATATAGAAAAAATGCTTTATTAGGAAACGAAGGAAATTTAGTATAATTACCGCTATTATGCTTGTTGGGGAAATTGTTCGATTCATAGTCACCTCTGAGCATGTTTAGTGCTCAGCACGTAGTGTTTACTGCGTGCAGGTACCGAAGAGTGCTTGGAGCTATAGTACACGGAGGAACAAGTTTGAGAAAGCAGGATTATGGTTTAGAAGTTCTATTTTGGCATGTATATATATGTGGTAAGGGTCGTAGTGAAGTAGGAAAGAATTATTTATTAGAATTTGTATATGGTTATTTGTATATATATATGAATTTAGTCACGAGATGAGTTTATTCAGTATGTATGAATTATTGATTGTTGGATTGAGTTTTGATAAATGGAATATTAATATTTGTATTGTTGTGCCTCTGAGAGGCTGCGATATTGTCTGTTTTTCAGGAGGCTCGTTAGAATGACAACCGTTATATTGTCGAATTTTTATAAAGTGAATAGTAACCTTAGATAGTATTAGATCAGCGACAAGAAGGATTTAGGAGTTCAATAATGAAAGTAAATAAGAAATTTAAGTTGGTTCAAGTAGAAAAAAAAAATTTTTGACCTGTTGCACTGTTCCGTCTAATTCGAGTGTTAAGTGTGTTACAGTACCTCTCTGTCAGGTGGCAAGCCTGGCAACTCATCAGGAAAAATATCCTGAAACTCTCTGACAGTAGGTACTTCTGATATTTTTGGACTGACTTTCTTTGCCTCCACTACATAACACATATAAGCCACACACCCTTTTCTAATTAACTTCTTGGCAGTAGTAGCTGATATCACATCAGATAGGAAATCAGTTCTCACACCTACCACTGTAATCTCCCGGTCATCATTGAGCTTTAAGGTGACTCTCTTCCTTTTACAATCGAAAGTCGCTTGATGGGTGGATAACCAATCCATCCCTAAAATCACGTCGAACTCGCAAAAAGGTAAAGCAATCAAGTTTGCTAGGAAGATATGTCCCTGGGTACTAATAGGACACTGTCTATACACCTTATTTACCACTACACTATGCCCCAGAGGATTACTCACCAAGATGTTCTGGTCTAAGCATGCCTCTTTCATCCCTTTATCCCGTGCTAATGCAGTGCTAATGTAGGAGTGTGTGGAATCAGGGTCAATCAATGCATGTACTGAATCAGACAACAAAAGAAATTTACCTACGATCACATCTGGAGCATCCTCCTCTTCACGGGCTCTGACAGCATAAGTCTGACCTGATGCTCTCCTTTGTCCCTATGATGCCTGTCCAACAGGTCTAGAGGCTGAAGTGTTAGGGGCGGTTCCCCTACCCTGACCCCTAGGTGCTGAAGATCGTGTGCCAGATTTCGGTGAAGTAACCGAGGCAGTTTGCATGACAGGACAGTCTTTGATCCGATGATCTCTAGATCCACATCTGAAACAGGCTCTTGTCAAAAATCTGCACTCTCCGAGGTGGGTCTTACCACAGTGCTCAGAAGCCGCTGCGGAACCACTACCTCCATTCCGAGGTGTACTAACAGCTGGAGCTCTGCCTCGTGATGCACCTCCCTGACCTCGACCTGCGGCTGCTGGTGATTGTCCCTGAAATACCTGAGATCCCTTTGCCTTCTTTTCTTTACCACTGAACTGCCCTTGTTTCCTCTTTTGTTGGAATCGGGACTGCCTCTTAGCCTGCTCAGCCTGTGTAGTCTCTAACTTGATGGCTGCTTCAACCATGGCACGCAGGGTGGGATACTTCTGAGCTCCAATGATCTGTCTGAGCTCGGTATGCAGGCCTTTCTCAAATTTATAACATAACTTCTCCTCTGTAGCTTGGCCTTCATCCAGGTAGGCACTTAGATGTTTGAACTCCCGTTCGTACTCTGCCACTGTCTTATTTCCCTGCTTTAATCTCCAGAAAGCCTCTTGCAAAACAGCTTTATACTCGGACCCAATATACTTAATCTCAAAGTAGTCCATAAAGAACTCCCAACTCAACTGATCTGCAGGAGTGTGTCTTCTGACTAAATCCCTCCAGATAAATGTAGGACCCTGAAGCAATGCCACAATGCCTTCAAATTTTTCTTCCAGTGAACTGTGGGTTATCTCAAACAGTCTCTTTATCTTGTACAACCACTCTTCTGCCGCTGAAGGTGTCAAAGGCTCTTGTCCAGCAAAGTCTTCCACCCCCAGTCTTTTTAACTGCTCTAAAATAGGTCGCCGTCCAGGTGGGGCTAGCTGAACCTGCACTACTGTCGGCTGAGGCTGCACCGGGGGTGGAGCTGCCTGCAGTCTCTACTGGATGTAGTCAGCCATCAGGTTGAGGAAGTTTGATTGGGGGAAAGGAGGTGGTGCCATAGGAGGAGGATTTTGTTATGGGGCCTCTTGTCGCCCAACATTGCTTGACGCCTCACTCCTGCTTTCAGGCGCCTACTACCCTTGCTCGGCAGACATCTTTCACTATAAAACAAAAGGAGCAGATGCACATTAGTTCCAAAACACCCACTTTCCCAACATAATTGGCATGTATATACAGATAAATCAATTCATACCCACTCCGATCTTAGAACCGCCTAAACCTTTGCTCTGATACTAATAAAATTGTAACACCCTTAGCATTCAGATCTAACAGAACAGTTCGTGCAAACCGGTAAAATTTTTTTTTTGAAACTTAAATTCATTACTATAACTGTCTAAAATTACTATTTATTTTACGAAAATTCGGCAATGTAACGGCTAGAAAACTAACTAGCCCCCTGAAATACAAACAAAACACAACCTCTCAGAGGCACAACACTCCCAATAACATCATTCCGCTCCTCCAGAATACCAATACAACCAACCATAAATCCATATATATATATATATATATTCATGCCACTAGCATGCATATCCAAACACATCACACATATATATAAATACATAACATTTACATTGCCATAGTTTAGTCTTTTTACATCTTTTGTACCTATGCATCAATAACCATTTATATACATGCCAATTACATTCAAGAAGTACAATACACAAGTCTCTCTCTCAATGTGCATCAGTGCTACAACTCCTCGATACATGCACGCAGAGAAACCTACGCACTGAGCATGCAACATGCCTAGTGGTGACTAACAATCATATTATCTTCTCACATGGTTATTTAGTTTAAATAATTAATAGTTAAATTCCTTAGTTCTCATGAAATTAAAATTAAAGCTTCCTTTACTTGTTTTATTTTAATAATACATTTTTATTTCATTTCTTGTCCTCTTTTCTTTTTAGGGTCATAGTTTTCACTAATTTTCCAATTTAGTCCCTAAGGTTGCTTTTATTCTAAAATTGCCTTTTTTTTTAAAATTTCCATAATGGCATTATATCAACTTGTTTTCAACTTTAATTCTTAACTTTAATTACAATTTACAATTTAGTCCCTATTTTACTCATATTGTGCAAAATTACGTTTCAGTACCTGATTTTTGTTTTTAACTGACTTTTAGCTGTTCGATAGTTAAAATTTGAAAAAATTATCATTTTACCCCTAAACTTTTTCTTTTCTTTCAATTTAGTCCTTTATCACATCTAACTTCAAATTTTGCCTCTTTTTTACACCTTTATCTTATTTTCTCAATAATGCCCCCGGTATAATCACGACAAAAACTCTTAGGTCGGATATGCGGGATGTGGACCCCACAGGGCCACATACAGACTGAAAAATGATCCCGTATGACTATTTCTCACAGAACAATCAATTAGAACAGATAGAAGCTATGGAGATCAGTGATTCTACCATAGCAAAGCAAGTCGCCATGACTTGACTGCGGTACAAATGTCCCTATGGCCAGCCAATTATATCCTGAGCTAGGTTTTGACTGCCTGATTATTTCTAAGGGCATAATTTGTCATATTACCATACTTTATGCAGATTTTTCATACTTTTCATTACCTTTATTAATCAGACAGTTATCGATCAATCTTTTCAGTCACTTTTTCACTGTCAGTGATTCATCTCACCATAATTTACCATTTTCTCATAAAATTATGAATAATTTCATTATAATTCAATATTTTTATATTATACATAATCCTAATTATGTCCCAAAAATATTCAATTAATTTTTATAAATTTTCTAAAAATTCATACACACATTATTCCATGTTCACTATCATTTTAAGGCTTAATTTCATTGAAATACCTAAAATTCACACTAATTCCCCTTAAGCATCAATTCGGCCACTTAAGGTTTCCTACCATTCCATGCCTTAAAAATTTATCTAAGCATTCCCTTAAGCTTATTTGGGTTCCAATTTCATTATTCCACCATCAATTTCAATTTAACATTATTAATTAATTTTTTTTGTCTTAATACATAAAGGAAATTCATTAAATTAAAAGGGAAATAACATGATTTATTAGTCACTAACCTTATTTTTAGGATTGATCTTGCCTAAACTTCCTTTTCTTTCCCTTTGGTTTGATTAGATGGCTCTCCTCCTTGAATTCCTATTGAAACCAAATTTTCAACACATCAAAACCCTAGTTTTTTGACCTCAAATGCTAAAATTGACATAAAAAATGAAATCTAGGCACCCAAAAATACTAGTAGGAACCTTGAAATAAATTTTAACTCATTGGTTTCACTTACCTTAAATGAAACCCTAAATTCTCTCTCTTGATTTCTTTTGCTTTTCTTCCTTTTTTTTGAAGAGAGGAGGATACTAGGCTAAACTAGAGAGGTGGAATTTACTATACTAGGGCTGAATTTAGTGTGAAATGGAGAGAGAATGAGAGAAAAAATTAAGCAAAAGTGGGAAAGCTAGGTTCGGCCATGGAGGGAGGGTGGAGAGGAGGAAGGAGATGTTGGTCTTCTCCAGATCCTTCTCCTTTTATCTGGTCTCTTGTGTGCAATGGACTTGGGTTAGGTTATTGAGCTTAATTAATTAATTCAAGCCCATTAATAACCTAATTCAAGGACCTAATTAATTTTTTCCATTTTCTCACTGCAAAACACTCCCAATTGATTTCATAATTCTTATCATGTAAAAAATAGGTAGTACACAAAATTTTGGCTCAATCGGAGTCCGTTACTGGTCCAATTTAACTGAACCGATCCGATTCGACAACTGGCGGTATCGCCGAAAAATTTATTTTTTATATCAAAATAATCTACATAAAATTTCATGAAAACTTGCAAAATCTAGCAATTTTTGAAGTTCGTTTGCTATTTTTAAAAATTTGGTCAAAGTTGGTTAATCCTTTCTAGGAAAAAAATCGACTCGCTACCTTTTTCATATTTTGGACTTTTAAATGCCTATTTGATCTCAATTTCACTTCAAATTTCAACCCCGGACTCACCATTACCAATACTTTCCGATGATCGAATAAAATATTTTCACTTCTGGGCCCAATTTACGGCCTGAGTACACAATTCACCATCGAAATTTACTGTTTACGGCCAAGCCGGTGTTGAGGCCATTACATATTAACTTTCCCATCCTGTTCAGACAAGGAAATGATTCTGGAAACTTGTAAAGACTGGCTGGGTGAATGGTTTAAGTGTATCAAGCCATGGGAACAAAATGATATCTACAGGAAAAGATTTGCCTGGATTCGTTGTGAGGGTTTTCCCCTGCATGCATGGAATGTAGCCTTCTTCTCAACAGTTGCTGCCCTATATGGCAACTTCATCTGTTTAGATGAGAATACCAGGAAGAAAAGTTGTCTAGATGTGGCAAGAATCTTGATTGCTACCTCCTTCACAACTACTATCAATAAAGTGTTAAAAACTTGAATTGACGAGATTATGTACTCGTTCAGAATTCAGGAAGAACCATCCAATTTATTTCCAATATTCTTTAAGAATAATGAGGTACAAGCTGAAGATAAATTGATCGGTGAAAAATTTCGACAAATAGCGGAAATTGGAGAAGATGAATCGGTAGCCTCTTTGAACTCTTCTTTTTGCTCTAGCCTTGAGAACCCTCGATCTATGTCTGCATCAGATTCGATGGCAGTGCCTTTCTTTAAATTTAATTCCTTACAACCTTGTCCCCTTTTGGTTGACATAGAGGACAACAATTTTAATAAGTCGGACATTGAATACTAGATGACTCAGAATTATGCCTTAAGCCCACCTCTAGATCTTATGGCTGAGCCAGGCTTTGATCTTGTCCAAGAATCCTCTCTGGAGCCCAATGAAAACAGGCCTTTGAATGGGCTGGATCTAATACCTTATGTTGGCCCATCTGGTTTTGACAACCCAGACAACCTCCTTAACCTTAATGGGAGTCTTATTCAAGTTTCCACAAATGGTAAAGCCATAACCGATTTCAAAAGCAAATCCAAAAAGGTTAAGAAAATTCATTCCTTTTATGCTCTTGATGCAATTAGATCCTTGCTATAATTTTCTAATTTGAAGAAGAAGAATGGTAAGAAAGGGAGAATTAATAAAAGAAGTGCTCCGGCTATTAATGAGGTGCTACCGGAGGATAGCTGCGAGGCAGAGCTCATAACAGAGGATTCCATTTTTGATGGCTGCATTCTTAATGTCAATAACAAAATCATTAACGAAGAGGATCCGAGAACCAATTCCCCTACAAGTGAAGCTTTAAAGATCCTTGAAGTGGCTGACATGCTGGGCATCATCCACTCAGGTAATAGGGATAACTTCTTAAATTCTTTAATTGAATTTGAGATTAGGGAGAGAGAGGTGTGGGCGAACTAGAATCAAAACTTATAAATCATTGGGCAACCAGTTTCTCAAAGATGCGGGTCTTGCTTTCCTGCTTTTTTTATGAATTTCTTATCTTGGAACACTAGGGGGTTGAACTCCTCCATTAAGTAGAGGAAGGTGGCAGAATGTATTGCCCAAAACAAAATCAGGATGGCTATATTATAGGAGACAAAAATGGGAGAGGTTCATGCAAAAGTTATTAGAGCCTTATGGGGTAATAAAGTTGTAGATTGGGTTTCCTTAGATGCAATTGGTAACAATGGAGGTATACTTATATCCTGGGGTGTCAATTTCTTCCAACGCAATTCTATGCGTTTGGGTCTTGGTTTTAAAGCTGTTGATGGGAGGATGATGGACTTCAATATGGACTGTTGAATTATTGTGGTGTATGCGCCTTCTATTGAGGCAGAACAAGAACTTTGGCTTCAATTAGAGAGCTTGTTTGACATAGACTCCCCTGTGCTTGTGGGAGAAGACTTTAATGTAGTGCTAAATGCAGAAGATCGATGGACTAATAATCTGGGTAGCAAAGATAAAAATTTCCAGAATTTTGTTTCTAAGTCTAGGCTCATTGATATTCCTCTTGTGGGGAAAAATTCACCTAGGGTAATGCTACAAGCAGGAGCAGAATTGACAGGTTTCTAATGAACAAGGAATGGCTATTGATAGTTAAAAATCCCTCACAGTTTGCCCTTCCAAAGGGTCTCTCAGATCATTCTCCTCCGGTACTGTGTTGCTCTTCAGTTAACTGGGGCCCCAAGCCTTTCAAATTTCTGGAAGCTTTGCTTTATGATATTGACTTTCTAAAAAAGGTTAGAATATAGTGGTCAAACCTTAGCTTCCCTCATGGCAACAATGTTAAGCTCAAACTTAAGCTGATAAAAAGTATATAATGGAATGGAACTCCTCTTGCTTTGAGAATATAGATCAATCTATCTCTAAGCTTGAAAGGGACATTGACAGACTCGATTGCGATTTGGAATACGAAGAAACCCATGCAGTCATCAGGAGATTCATGACAGCAAAAAGGGCTTCTCTCATTAATCTATTATGGGGAAAACTGAAGGCCAAAGAATCAATTTGGAGGTAAAAATCTAGAGTTAGGTGGCTTAAGGAAGGGGACTATAATACAAGATTTTTCCATCTTTTTGCCTCGGTTAGAGGCTGTCGCAACCATATAAGCAGGCTTGTCACCCTATTTGAGGTCATCACTGATTCGAATTCGATCAAATAGGAAACTTTCAGGTTCTTTAAAAGTCTTTACAAGGATGAAATTCAAAATAGACTCCTTTTCGTTGAAAACTCCTTCAATAAAATCTCCTCAGCATCAACAAAATTCTTGGAGTTACCATTCACTTTTGAAGAAGTCATGTCTTTGGTTTGGAGCTGCGAGAACTCTAAGGCTCCGGGCCCTAATGGGTTCAATGTTGCTTTCATCAAAAGTGCCTGGGATATCATTGGGGATGACATCTTCTCTATGGTAGAAAGATTCTATATTGATGGAGTGCTTCCAAATGGAGTTTCTTCTTCTTGTATTACATTAATTCCAAAGATTGATGGTGATGTCAAGTTAGTAAACTTTCGCTCTATTATCCTTATAGGCTGTTTGTATACGATTATTGCAAAGATTCTTGCAAATAGGCTCAAGAAAGTGGTAGGGGAGGTGATTTCTGAAGAGCAATGCGCCTTCATCAAAGGTATGCAGATTCTAAATGGGGTGCTGGTTGCAAACTAAATAATACACTAATTGAAATCAAAGGGTAAAAGCAACATTCTCTTCAAAGTTGATTTTCATAAAGCCTTTGACTCTGTTAACTGGAATTATCTTGATTTGGTCATAGAATCAATGAACTTTGGGATCAAGTGGAGGTCTTGGATTAAGAACTATATCACTCCAGCCAAAGTTTCAATTTTGGTTAATGGATCCCCTACGCAAGAAATTTATCTCTCTCGGGGACTGAGACAAGGAGACCCTCTCTCTCCTTTTTTATTTCTTATTGCTGCAGAAGGATTATCAGTGCTAGTTAAAAAAACTTGCGAGGTAAAGATCCTGAAGGGTATTTGCCTCTTCTTGGAGAAACAGAGGATCTTTCAGTTACTTATATATAATATTCTGATGACACCATCATATTCCTAGAGCCAAATCTGGATTATATCATCCAAATGACTTGGTTCTTGGAAGTCTTTGCTTCTATCTTCGAACTTTCAATCAACTTCCACAAAAGCTCTTTGATTGGTGTGAACGTCAACCAAGCTTGGCTTATTGAGTGTGCCAAACTCGCAAGATGTAAAATTCAAAACCTACCTTGCTTATATTTGGGGCTTTCACTGGGTGCTAATCCGAGGAGCAAGAAAATCTGGAAGCCGGTTATTGATAAATTCAAATGTAAGTTGGCGGGTTAGAAGGGAAAACATTCATCCTTAGTTGGGAGATTAACTCTTATTAAGGCCACCTTAGTGAGCTTGCCAATTTATTTCATGTCCTTATTTAAGATGTCTGTGAGCATTACTTGGTCCTTAAATGCCATTATGAGAAACTTTTTCTGGAGTGGGAACAGTAGTAAAATAGCAATGAGTAAGATTTGTTGGAGCACAATTAAAAAGCCTAAGGAATTTGGGGGGGGGGGTCTGGGAGTGGGCTCTATCACTCAGCGAAATCATTGCCTCCTTTTTAAATGGTTTTGGAAGCTTAATCCCAACAGCAAGTCCCTTTTCCAAGAGCTTATCTTTAGCAAATACAAGATTAAAAGAAATTTAATTCCAAAAGTTATCTCAAGCTAGAAATCTTCCCCCATCTGAAAGATATTGACAAGGGTAAGATCCTTATCTCCTTTTTCTAACTGCCTAGTTATTGATGTTGACAATGAACAATCCTATTTATTTTGGCACAACCCTTGGATTATGGAGGTCCCCCCTAAAAACTAGATTCCCTCGACTTTTCAATCTTTCTATCTATAAGTGATGGGCTAGTTTCAAAATGCGATCACTGGTCAGGTGTGGAATGGGTTTAGGATCTTAAATGGAGGAGATTTTTTAGGCTATGGGAACTTGATCAATTCAATGACCTTTTGACAATTCTCAATTCCTTCTCCTTATCTCAGTATAGACTGGACAAGTTGGTTTGGATGCACAATCCTAATGGTAGTTTCTCAGCCAAATCTGCATCCTTCTTCCTTTGTCAAGAAGTTGATCCATCTCCAATTGATTTAAAGCCTTACTCCTCTCTTCTTTAGAAAAACATGGCTCCCCCTAAAGTGAAAATCTTATTTTGGATGAGTTTATGAAGTAGAATCACGATAATTTTTTTTTTAGCAAATCATGGTATAATATCCCCTAATGACAATCTTTGTCCTTTTTGTAATTGTCGTCATGAGCTTGTAGACCATTTGCTTGTGCCTTATCTAATCTTAATGGAGTTGTGGTATAAGATATTGAACTGGTAAGGCTGCTCTTTTTGTCTCCCTAACTCTTTCTTTGGTTTGGCAGCCCAGTGGACAAGTCTAGTCGGAGGTCACGTTTAGCAAAAAGTTTGGAACATTATTTTTCTAGCACGCATCTGGACAATATGGTTAGAGAGGAACACGATTGTCTTCGTTTGGAAAAAATTAATGGCAGGATCACTCTTTCATATTGTTCAGGCCTGGTCTTCCTTTTGGTCAAAAGCTCATAAAGAATTAGACATGCTCAGAGGTCAAAAACTACTGTTATCAATTGATGGTATCAAAAATCTAAAACTACCTTGTGTTAATAATCCAAATATAGACTGGTGTCCACCTCCTATTGGGTCAATCAAATGGAACACTGATGGATCCTCATATGGCAACCCCGAACCTGCTGGCATTGGAGGAGTACTAAGGAATGTGAATGAAATCTCTTTATGCTTATTTTCTTATAACATTGGGATTGGTAGCTCTATTATAGCAGAAATCTTGGCGGTACATAAAGATCTAAAGCTTTCCTCTGAACATCTTTCCCATTTGGATGTGAAATTTCATTTTGAACTTGATTCCAAATGTGTAGTTGCCTGGTTGAATGGTGAGGTTACCGACAGACCTTGGAAGTTGGGAAGTACTTTCAATGAAATTAGCAACTATATCTCTGTGCTAAAAAAAGTTTCCTTCAACCATGTTCTGAGATCTAATAATCACTTTGCAGATATGTTGGCTAGACAAGGTGTGTCTAGAGTCACAAATTTTGTAGCTTGGTTAAACTAAATGTGCTCGTTCACTGCATCATTCTTGCTGCTGGGCAGTCAAATTTTTCCCCTTTAATTTGCTGCACTCTCTGTCTCAGCGGGTCTCTCAGCGGCACTTCATTTTTTTGGTCGGTTCATTTATTGCAGGCTCTTTGAATGGCTGATTCTTGGGCTATTGTAGTGATGGGGAGTTACGTGTAGCTGGGGTGAATATTGACATTTAAGGCTACTTATTGCTGGCTTGGGTGTTAATCTCTATTATTCCTTTGATATGTATGTGGTATGTTTCTTTTACTAGCCACTAGGTTTATTATCAGTAGGTTAATGCTACCTCCTTTTGTTAGCTGCAGATTTGGAATAGTGATAGTGGTCACTCTTGTACCCTTTTTTAGCCTCTGGGCTACACTCACTTTGCAATAATAAATATTTGCAACTTATAAAAAAAAGTACTACTCTACTTTTTCATTCCATATTCTCCTATAAGAAAAAAATGTGTGTGTGTGTGTGTGTGTATATATATATATATATATATCATCACCATGATTGTTTCAATTATGCTTTTTATATGTTGTATTAGTTGGAGTCACATTGATTAGTACATGTTATATGCCAATGGAAACATATCCAAATCATATAGGTGGAGGCCATAAATAACTAATTTATTACCGACCTAACCTAACCTTAATCAAACGGATTTAGAATAAGAATAAGAAAAGTAAATAATTAAAAAGGTGAATATATAAGAAAGGCGATTAGGCAATCATGGATATTATTAAATTCAAGATAAACTTTATAGTATATAAAAAAAACTTTTTTTTAATCTGTAGATATGGGTGCTAAGTGCCATTTTTATTTCTCTTTATGTTATATGTTTATTAACACAGCAAATGAACCTAACTATATTGTATATGCGATGATTGATGCCTAAAAATAAATTCTAAGCTATATTTAGATGCAACCATTTTACCTTATTTAGATGCAAGACTTTCGTGACACTTTCTCATTTTTCTTCACCTATATTCACTTTTTTTTATAAGCTGAATTTTATTTCAAAAAAGGCATAAAGCCAAAGGTCCAAACAAAGCAAAGAAAGGACAAGCAGCCTAAGCAATAACAGGAGAGAATGGCCGTCCAAAAAAAGGACTAAAGCTGCTATATGAAGCAAAATAAAATTGGGAAATGATAAAACCCACTTAGTCATGAATGGAACAGAGGACAAACAAAACACAAAAAAAGACGAATAAAACCAACTTAGCTAGCCATGTATTCCTATACTTGATTATCATAAAACAATAATAAGATGCATCAATAAAACTAAATAATATACTACTTGATGCTGATTTCTCTGTCTGGGAGTACGGAAGCAAATTAATCCAACACCAAATACTTTAATTGGTTATACTTCACCAATGAAACAATAATGATTAAATGTTTATGGAATTGTCATAAAACTTAGAACATGACAGCTAATTAAGATCAAGATCTTGTTCGAAAGAAATTGTTTATGCTGATAAAAATAAGCTAATGCACTCTATCTTATAAAAATAAGCTATACTAATTAAAAAATCATTAAAAGGAATCAGCTATATTAAGTAAAAAATCATTAGAAGGAATAAGCTAATGACTCCTCTATATATAAGAGATGCAGTGAGCTGGCTCAAACATCAAAAGAAGCAAAATCAAAAAACAAACACTTACCAGTATAGATGAGAGGGAGAACGCCGGTGAAGGGGGAGAGGAGCAACGGCCAGCGTGAGAGAGAGGGGTAAATTCAAAAAGAGAGAGTGACGGCTTTTGCATAAGCGAGAGAGGCATAACACAATGATATATATATATATATATATATATATATATATATATATTAATTAAACCAATCGGTTAATCGAAATCGAAGAGTTTTTCAAACCGTGGATCAAAACTGAGCCAAAAATAAAAAATCCCTCATTTTAAAAACCTTAACCATTTTTTGGTCCGGTTAACCTTAAAAATCGGTTCGATTTTTTGATTTTTTTTGCTCACCCTTAGTTGCAAGATTTTCTTATTCAAAGGGAGAGGGAAGGGTTTATTTCTATTTATACTAAAACCCTAGTGACTCTAAAATTTCCTACAGGCCTAATAACCATTATCTTGAGCCTGCCATACATTAGAGTCACCTAAGTAATATGGGCCACACTTTTATGATTAATTAAATTAATCTAACAAGAGTCACCCAAATAATATGGGCTACACTTTTATGATTATTTAAATTAATCTAACAATCTCTCACTTGGCCTATGTTATGACTTGATGATCTAACAATATACTTTAAGTGCGCATCATACATTGAATCTATCAAGTCAGCAAACTTGAATGAACTGAAATGATGGGATCATGGTAGTTATAAGTCATTTAATGACATGATTCCTTTCATGTATCACACAATCAACTCAATTCATAACAACTATAATCAAGAAATATTGTAATTCTCAACTCTAATGTTTTCTCATAATATAGTTTGTCACCACGATGAAATAATACGTGTACACAACATAATGTGACAACTAAGCAAATAAACAAAAACATAACTTTCATTGAATTCACAAGTGTCAAAACAAAAATACCAAATAACCAAACATTTGTATATATAAAATATGATCTCATGCCAACAAGGACTTATCTATAATACCCATCCTTTCAACATGGCTAGTAAATATTTTAGGCAGTACTCCTTTAGTTAACAAATTTGCTACCATTAGATTAGTTCCAATATGCTTAATTGACACTTTATGTTTTTGCACTTCTTCTTTGATTGACAAGTATTTCAAATCCATGCATTTAGCACCCTTAGAATACTTGTCATTTTTAGAGAAGAAGACAGCTGCAAAATTATCACAATAAATTCTTAGTGGTCTAGCTATACTGTCGATGATAGCTAGCCCTAAGACAAAGTTCTGCAACCACAATGCTTGAATAATGGCCTTAAAGCATGCCACAAATTCAGCCTCTATAGTGGAAGTAGTAATGACAAAATGCTTTCCACTCTTCTAAGAAATTTTCCCTCCTGTTAGTTGGAATAGATAATCAAAAGTAGATTTCTTTGAGTCTACACAACCAGCATAGTCTGAATCTGAATAACCAATCACTTCTAAGTGATCCGATTTCCTGTATGTGAGCATGTAATCTTTGGTGCCTTGTAAATACCTAAGAAGTTTCCTTGCAGCTTTCCAATGATCTATTCTGTGATTACTTTAATATCGACCTAACATTCTAACAGCAAAACTAATATCCGATCGAGTACAAGTCTGAATATACATCAGACTCCCTACTATAGATGTATAGGGAATAAATTCCATTTCCTTTCATTCCAAATCATTCTTGGGACATTGCATTTCACTAAATTTATCCCCTTTTTAAATTGGAACAACCCTTGCTGAACATTTTTCCATCCTAAATCTCTCTAATACTTTATTAATATATCCTTTTTTAGACAACCCTAACAATCTTTATGCCCTATCATGAGATATTTCTATTCCAATCACATAAGATGCCTTACCCATATCTTTCATTTCAAAGTTATTAGAGCGAAATTTCTTTACTTCATGTAACAAGCTTAAATCATTAACAGCTAAAAGAATATCGACAACATATAGAATCAAAATAATGAACTTACTCCCACTGACCTTTATATAGATACACCTATCAACAGTGTTCTCTACAAAACCATACGAGATAATGGTATCATTGAACTTAAGATACCACTGTCGAAAAGCTTTTTTCAAACCATATATTAACATCTTTAATTTACACACCATATTTTCCTTTTCTGCAGTCATAAAATCCTCATGTTGGTCCATATAAACTTCTTCTTCTAAATCACCAATAAAAAAGTGGTCTTTACATCCATTTGGTGAAGCTCTAAATCATAACAAGCTACGAATGCTATAACAAATCTCAAAAAGTCCTTTTTTGAAACTGGCGAGAAGGTCTCTTGGAAGTTAATGCCATCCTTTTGAGTATAACCTTTGGCTACAAGTCTGACTTTATGCTGATAAGTATAAATTATACTATATTATTAGTGTGTTTTTAATGTATTTATTATGTTGATTTAATGGTAATTTGGTTAATTCAGTGTTTAAATTTCTTAATTAGTACTTTTTGAGCTTAATTGGTTAATTTTGTGTTTTTAGGTGTTTAATTAAAGAAAAAGAGAAATTACAAGGGCAAAAATGTAATTTCAGCACTTTAAAGATTTTAAGAAGATAAAGTTTCGTATGTGTGGTCCAGAGTCTAGCCACTTGATAAAGTGAGATTCTCACTCTACCGAGTCACCTAAAGAGGAAAAAGAAAAGAAAGCCACTCAGTAGAGTGAGTTTTTTACTTTACAGAGTAAGAAAAGACAAAAGCCTCACTCTGTGGAGTAAATTTTCTCTCTACAGAGTGGAAAGCTCGTTGGAGAATTAGATTATGACTCTACTTCCTATTTTACTCAAACACAAATTCCTCCCTCGTTTAAGAGGTCACAAGGCATAAAACTTCTTTTTTTGGAGGCATAATCCAGCAATAAAAGCAAGGCAAAGCAGCAGAACTAGGGATGGAGAGACAGAGGGATGAGAATTACGAATTTACTTAGTTTTTAATCTAGTTTTCTTTTGTTAATTTTGTATAGTAGTTTAGCTTATTTTTTCTATTTTTCTTAGTTTACAATCCTTGTAAAGACTCAAGCTTTCTATTGGTGTGCGATTAAGCATCAAGAACAAGTTTGAAGCTTCATAAGTATTGTATCTCTTTATTTTCATTTTTCTTTCATTTTAATCATGTTCAGTAAGTATTTTTCTTTTCTTTTTCTAAAAGACACTTGAATCCTTAATTATATATTGTAATGACTTAGTTTGCACTTAATGTGATACAAGTTTATTATTTCTTGGTTTTTTGCAAATTCTTACCTTTGGTTCTTTATAATTTGATTGTTGACTTATTTAAATTAATAGTTGACGATTGATTTATGCATGATTATTGGTTTACACGTTCTTAGGTTAATTTATTGGCATTAATGCATGATTATACTCTGAGTTAAGGTGTAATTGTGCATTGATAATAATAGATTAAGACTAAGAAAAGTTAAAATCAAGAATAAATGAAAGTTAAATTTACTTGCAAAGAGTTTAATAGACATTTAGGAGGTTAAAATCAGATCTTTATGCTAAGCGTTGAATATTCTGAATAGGAAAGGTTTGATGCTTAGAATGATAATCTTGAGTTAAATTATCTTGCTTTATTCATCTAATTTCTTCATAATCACTTGTGTTCTCTTTTTGATCAAATCATTATAATATAAGTTGAGGTGGATAGTCCCTTTAGCAAGAAAATTTCGGTTATTGTTTTGTGTTTAATTCATGTTAGTTTTATTTTAGTTTTTGTTTTACTTTATTGTCTATTTAGTTTAGTTCTTGCCTTTAAATAAAAAAAACTTGGGAAACAATCTTAGATTAATTTAATTCATACATAGATATTATTCTTAACAATCCATGTTCCCTTAGGTACGATATTTGGGATCTTAATCTATATTTTCCTATGTTACTAGCCGATCTAGTACACTTGCTAGACATCGGTCATATACCTTTCAACATTGCCTTTCGAGTCTCTTTTGGTCTTAAAAATCCATTTACATCCCACTTACTTTGAGCCTTCAAGTAACTCAACTAGTTCTCAAACTTGGTTATCATTAATAGATTTTAACTCTTCTTTTATAGCATTGAGCCACTTTTCAGAATTGTCACATTTCATGGCTTCTTTAAATGAGACTGGATCCTTATCAATGCTTAAGTCACATTCATGTTTAACTGAATATACCACGGTCATAAGATATTGCTAGTCTTTTCTCCCTTATAGACCTTCGCAATATTGTTTTTTATGGTATCACATGATCATTTTTGACTTGCTCATCATTTATTGGTTCATTATTGACATTCTCTTCTAGTGGATTTGGAATATCAACTTGTTTCTCTAGTATGTTGCGTAGCTGTAATGCAACAAAAGGAACAACAACTTGAGAAGAGACACTAGATGAAGAATTTTCTATCTTAATCTCTTTAATATCCACCTTTCCTGGTTCCCCACTCCTACTGATTCATCCATTTTTAATGAACCTAGCATTACCAGGCTCAACTATTCTCGTACCATGGTTAGGATAATAAAATACGTACCCTTTAGACTTTTCTGGATAACCGATGAAGTAACCGCTAATGGTTTTTGCATCAAGCTTCCTTTTATGAGGATTATAAATCTTTATTTCTGCTGGGCAATCACAAAAATCCAGGTACCTTAGGCTAGGTTTCCTACCTGTCCATAATTCATAAGGTGTCATAGGAACTGCTTTACTAGAAACCCTATTAAGTAGATATGTAGCTGTCTTTAATGCATACATCCATAAAGATAAAGGTAAATTAGTATAACTTAACATACTCCTAACCATATCTATAAAAGTATGATTTTTCCTTTCAGCTACACTGTTTTGTTGTGGTGTACCGGCCATTGTATACTGTGCACCAATGCCCCGACTTAGAAGATGTTTTGCAAATAGACTTGGATAATGTCCATTATCATCATATTTACTATAATATTCACTATCTCTATTGGACCTTACTACTTTTACTTTTCTATCTAACTTCCTTTTCACCTCATTAATGAACATTTTAAAAATGTCCACTGATTGAGATTTTTCATGCAGTTAATAGAGATAACAATAACATGAATAGTCATCAATAAAGGTAATAAAATACTTTTCACCGCTCCAAGATGAAACATGAAATGGACCTCATATATCAATGTGTATCAATTCAAGCAACTTAGTACTTCTTGTGGCTGAATTCTTGGATATGTGTTTGGTTTGCTTGCCGTTAATGAAATCCACACATAAATTCCAATTAGTAAAATCTAGTTGAGGTAAAATTTCACTTTTCACTACCCTCATCACCTTTTCTCTAGATATATGACCTAGCATTTGATGCCACAAGTAAGCAGAGTGTGCACTACATTTATTACCAATATTGTGTTCAACATGAAATAAGGATTTACAAAAATTAATATCAAGGTTGAAACGATATAAACCATCCATTAATGTACCGGAACTATAATAGTATTGTTGTTTATACAAAGAAAAAACATTGTTTCCAACATTGAAATTAAAACCTATCTTATCCAACTTACTAACAAAAACTAAATTTCTGGTACATCTAGGAACATAAAGACACTTTTCAAGACTTAGACTACAATCAGTGTCTAGAATCAATCTACACGTTTTAATGCCTTCTATTCGTGCCTTCATTCTATTACCTATAAACAAAAACTGTTCAGTTCCAGTTATGGTTTGGATTGAAAGAAATTCCTCCTGAATCTGACTACCAGGTATTATTGGGCACCTCAATAAGGTTTGATTCAAAACATATTAAAACATAATACATACGTTTCTTTTCGAACCAAGCCTTCCTTTTATGGTAATCTTTCTTGAGATGACTAGCCTTTTTGCAGAAGAAATAACTCTGTTTTTTTATGGATTTAGCCCTCATTAACCTCTATTGAGGCTTTGTCCTTTTTATTGTTCTTCTTTTCTGGCTGTTCCTTTTTACTGCTAGCTTCATTATGTACTCTAAGATGGATATAGTGTTTCTTCATTTTCTTTAATCTCCCTTCCTCATGTGCCAACATGGCCTTAATTTCTTGAAACTCCCATTTCTGTTTAAAAGTGTTATAATTCACTTGGAACTAGCCAAATTCAGGAGAAAGTGAGTTGATAATGAACTGTACTAGAAATGATTCACTCACATCCATACCTGTTAATTTCAACTTTGCAGCCAAATTTAACATGTCTGTTACATGATCATGGATAGGTTGAGACCAATCAAACTTTTTGGTTATTATTTGACTCATAAAGTTTCCTACAATAGATTTGTCAGCTATGTCTGATTGTGAGTACTCCTTGATCTTTATCATGAATTTCCTTACATTATTCGTATTGGGCATTGATGGCTTAACATTTTCAGCCATTATTAATCTCATCAAGTTCAAACTCAGGCTATTAGACTTTTACCAAGCCCTAAAATATTTTCTTTCAGCTTGTGTATTGTTATCAGTAATGGTGGTAGGCTTCTTAGCAACTAATTCTAGGTCTTTGTCTATAATACCCAACTAAAATTGGATTTGTTTAGATCAATCGACATAGTTTAGCCCATTAAACTTGATCAAACCATTGCCCATAGTTAACAAATTATTAAAAGATGCAAATATAATACAAACTCATACTTTAATGTTTAAGTACAATTAATAGATTCAGATAATAATAATCTTTAATATATATATGTAGTTCACCTTTCGGTGATATCTAAATGACTGGTGTCTAGCAATTGGACTAAATCGGCTAGCAATATAGGAAAATATAGAATAAAACCTCAAATATCGTACCCAAGGGAACATGGATTGTTAAGAATAATATCTATTTATGAATTAAATTAATCTAAGATTGTTTCCCAAGTTTTGGATTTAAAGGCAAAAACTAAACTAAATAGAAAATAAAAAAAATAAAAACTAAAATTAAACTAACATGAATTAAACACAAAATAATAATTGAAATTTTCTTGCTAAATGAACTATCCACGTCAACTTATATTATAATGACTTGATCAAAAAGAGAACACAAGTGATTATAAAGAAATCAGATGAATAAAGCAAGATAATTTAATTCAAGATTATCATTCTAAGCATCAAACTTTTCCTATTCAGAATATTCAATACTTAGCATAAAGATATGATTTTAACCTCCTAGATGTCTATTAAACTCTTTTACAAGTAAATTTAACTTTCATTTATTCTTGATTTTAACTTTTCTTAGTCTTAATCTATTATTACTAATGCACAACTACACCTTAACTCAGAGTATAATCATGCATTAATACCAATAAATTAACCTAAGAACATGCAAACCAATAATCATGCATAAATCAATCATCAACTCTTAATTCAAATAAGTCAACAATCAAATTATAAATAACCAAAGGTAAGAATTTGCACAAAACCAAGAAATAATAAACTTGTATCACATTAAGTGCAAACTAAGTCATTATAATATAAAGTTAAGGATTCAAGTGTCCTTTACCAAAAGAAAAGAAAACTACTTGCCGACCATGATTAAAATGAAAGAAAAACGAAAATAAAGAGATACAATACTTATAAAGCTTTAAACTTGTTCTTGATGACTTAATTGCACACTGGTAGAAAGCTTAAGTCTTTACATGGATTGTAAACTAAGAAAAACAGAAAAACTAAGTTAAACTACTGTATAAAATTAATGAAAGAAAACTATGTTAAAAATTAAGTAAATTCGTAATTCTCATCCCTGGGTCTCTCCGTCTAACTACTTCCCTAATTTGGAGCTTTGATCGCTCTTTTGTAGACAGCAAATAGGATGTTTCATTGGCATCATACTTCCTAATCCAGATAGCAAAATACTTCTTAAGTTGGATGGAAAAAGACTTCTAAAATGATTGAAAGACCTTGAATCAGGAGGGTAGAATCACACTCTATCGAATGGCAAATCGGGAATTTGGCTTTAACACCCATTCGGTAGAGTGAAGAAATGCTCCACCGAGTGCCTTCGCTGCTACTCCTTCATGACTCCGTAGAGTGATGAAATTCACTTCACAGAGTACTTGGCTACTGCACCAAAATTGCCTCAATTGCTTCTTCTTTACTTCCTTTAATGCTAAATTCCTCTTTAGTCCTTCAACTTCTCCTTTTTCTTCAAATAATCTCCTAAAAATGTCAAATTTCTCAATTAAGTCCAAAAATTGCAATTTTAACAAATTATACATTAAATTAACCTAAATACTTACTAAATTAACATACTAAGCATACTAAAAACATATTAAAAGCATACTACAATTCACACTTATCACTAAATACATACCTTAATACCATAATGATGCCAACAAAATATGTATATACATACTTTAATAGACAGTTAACCATACTCAAGCTAGTATGCATGTTATCTTTGGATATACAAATATATTCACCAAATATGTTGATAAGTCTCTTTAATATTATTAATTATAAGTAATGATCCATCTTTGGGTGATCTCTTAGCATTATAATTAATAAATTCAATTGTTCAGTTCATCTTTTATGTCATTAATTAGCATCATATAACATGAACAATTGAAATAATACATAATTAAATGTCTAAATATCTTTCAAGCAAGGTCACTTTGGTGACTAAAAAGCTTTCTATATAATAAATATTTAAGGACAAAGGTGCATTTTTGCTTCTGATATTTTCTAAAAAGTGCAACTTTGCCCCTAATATTTTATTTGGGAGATTTTTACCCTTCGTATTTGAAAAATGGGAGATTTATGCCACTACCATCAACCACTGTCAAAGTTCACTAAACTTCCATTAGTTAATCGGTGATGTGTCAAAATTGGACATTTGGCAGCAGATGATTGGCCACGTCACCGCCCAATTGGCAGTGCGTGCAAGTCACATGTTAGGGTAAAACAAAATTTACTTTTTCTATTTCCCTCTTCCATCTGCCCTTTCTCATTCTTATCTTTCGATCTGAAGCTTTCTCTCCCTATCCATCGATGCTGGCATTATCTCCTTCCTATTAGGCAAATTTGTGTTTGAGATCAAGAATTTTCTTTCCTCTCTCCATCTCTTTAACTCCATTTTTAGATCGATATTGATAATAACCTTAAAAATATAGAACCTTAATAATCCTTAATAGGTTTTAAACATAAAACATATATGGCGATTACCCCTTCAAGCTTTTTCAATTCTTCAATCAATTCAAGACCGTGGGATGGTAAAGGTTCGAGGAATGAAGGCATGAAAGTTAGGTGTTTGTGTGAGAACAAAGCTATCATACTCGAGTCATTGAGCATAAGCAACCGAGGAAGGAGATTCTATAAATGTCCCCATATTGGAGTAATAATTTTAGTTCTTTTTTTGATCTTCTATTTAATTTTTTATAATGAGATTAAGTTGAGTTTTTGATTTTTACTTTGTACTATCCATCCCTTTATAGGGCAGAGAATGCAACTTTTTTTTGGTTCGATTCTATGGCAGCAATGAGGGAAAGGCCTCGAATGTTATTGTATGAATTGCATATAGAGAATTTACAACTACAACAAGAGATTATGAGATTAAATAGAAGGATAGAAGGCCAATCAGCTGCCATACAACAATTGGCAACGAATTTTAAAGATAGGGATGATTTTTCTGAGACTTTGCCGAAGAATGCTATGAAGCTGACAGTGAATGCAAGGAAAAGTGAGCATGGGTTCTGTTATAATTGGGTGGTAAAGGTTGCGTGTTTAGTGTTTGTTGCTTGGCTTTTTTTGCGAATAAGTAAGGTGTATGCATAGTTTAGTATGTTGATTTGTAGTGCAGAATTTGGATCAATTTGCAGATAGTAGGATGAAATATGTTGGTGTTATTTTTTAGTACAAAATTTGATACAATCTTGTAACCTTTTATAAACATTCAATATGAAATTAAGTGGATTTATTGTCCTGTGATATATGTTGTTTATTAGCATAGAGTGCATGAATTCATATTGAAGTTTAATTGGCATAAAATGGATAAAATGTTGTTGAATAACAACAATTATTATATTTGCCTATAACAATAGTCAATAATTGGCATAAAATGGACAAAACCTAAAGTATAAAAAGGTGTTCATGAGCCCTAAAATAATGCTTCATCATTATATTAACATAATATCAAAGTGTGTTATATGTTCATGGTAGCATATGTTATACTTCCAATTTATAAAATATAGTTCTTGGAAGTATATAGATATCTATACTACAAGAGCAACGCCCCATACAAATTGATCCAAAATATCATAACAAAAATTGCCTATTACTAATTTTTTGTCTTCTTGGATTGCCTCTTAATGTTTTCCTTCTCCAAATCAGTGAGCAAAAGTTTTTTTTTCTTGGGCACTGAAATGGCAGTCTTGTTGGCATGGAGACTTCATATCCATTTCCTTTAAAGTTTATGATCCTAGAACCTATGGGAATATAACTTGTCTTCCTGGAAGTTGTTCTCACATCTTTTTCACTTGGAATTGGGAACTTTTTCTTCGGGTCAGCTTCATGTTCAAGCATGATGGGTGCCAGATCCTTATCTTTAGTACTATCATTTCCATCTTTATAAGAACCAACAATGTAGCTTGATGTATGTTCAGGCTGCATTATATATAAAAATTTCATTATATAGAACATAAAATAAAATAGCAAACATAAAATACTCACATTATAAACTATTCTACCATTTTCATCGTAGAATATCCCTTGTCCCCTTTCATCTTGATGTTGACTCAGTCGTCGACTGAATTGCCTCATTCTGTGTATTAGGATGGCATTTGGTATTCTGGAAGTATGTGATTCATCTTCCATATTTATTCCCTCATTTTCTTGCTCACTGCTGCCTTGCTCTTGTTGTCTCTTCAACATGTTTAGCTTGCATAGTGGTAGTGTTGTTATCAAGAAGAACAGTATTATTGTCTTCTTCACATGAAGGTTCATCATGCAAGTTTGGTTGTGTCGAATCCTACAAAATTTACAAGATTGGAAAAAAATCATTGTCCATATGTAATGGCCTCAACGTCGGACTGATCGTGAATAGTGCTTTCCGACAGTGAATAGTGTCTCTGAGCTGAAAATGACACCCGGAAGTGGAAAAATTTTTATTGGACTATTGGAAAGTACTAGTCACGAGTAGTTCGGGGTTGAAATTTGAAGTGAAATTGAGGTCAAATAGGCCTCCAAAAGCCAAAAGAACTAAAACCGAGAAAATTAGGAATTAGGATTTTTAATTGAATTTTTGACCGTTTTAGTTACTAAAAATAGCAAATGAAGTCTAAAAATTATCAAAAATTATATGTATGCATAAAATAATATGTAGATTATTTTGGTGGCAAAAAGTAAATTTTTTGGCCACACTGGTATTTTTGGAATCAGATCGATATGATTTAATTGGACCGATAAAATTGAATCGGACCCAAAACGAACTCCGATTGGGATGAAATTTTATGGATAGCCTATTTTTGATATGATATGAATAATGGAATCAAATTTGAAGAAAATTGAAGTTGGTAAGTGAGAGAATTTAATTAGGGCTTAAAATAGGTAATTTTTGGGCCTAAACTAATAAATAGTGTAAGGCCCACTTAAAGCCCAGCCCATAGCCCAATTAGAAGACCTATATAAGGTGATTTTTTCCAGAAATCTCCAGCGGCAACTCCTCTCTTCTTCTTCCCTCTTGGTGGCCGAATTGTATATCTCTCTAATTCCTCTCTTTTTCTTTCATTTCTTCACCAATTTTCACCAAATCAAAGCCTCCTAAAGTGATTTAGGCCTCTCTAGATTGCCTTCATCAGCTCCAATCCTTGATTCAAAGGAGAAAATCAAGAGAAGTTTAGAGTTAAAGTTTAGGTGTCTAAATTAGGTATGTGAGTTTATTGTTTTTTATTGAGTTTTTAGGTACCTACTACTAATTTTGGGTGCCTAGAGTTCATTTTTGCTGTTAAATTTAGCATTTGAGGCTAAAATAATTGAGATATAATGGATGGAAATTTTGGTTTGTTAAGGATTTCAAGAAGAGGAGCAAAGTTCTCAAGCCAAAGGAAAGGGAAAGGAAGCCTAGGCAAGGCTAATCCATAGAAAAAGGTGTGTGACTAATAAATCCTTTTATTTCCCAATTAAATTAATGAAATTCCTTTAGGTTTCTTAAGAAAATTTTTATGTATTGTGATATAATTGAAATTATTGTTATATTCATGCATTTAGGAGTCACATAAGCCTATTAAAAACTTTAAATGAAATAAAAACCAATGAGATGAGAGAGTTATAGGGTTGGCCGAATGGTATATCCTAAGAAACTAGTGTAAAATTTGATGATTTTAGTGATTTAAAGCTTCCTAATGTTAATACTAATGTAAATTAATGATTATGAATTTTTATAGAATTTATGGAAATTAAATGAATATTTTCGGAATAAATATTAATTAGGCATTAGTTGAAAAATATGACAATTGAATGAATTATGACATAATTTATTGATTTCATGATGAATTACTGTAAAATATTTTGTAATATGTGTAAATAAGATTGACTGTAATGATAAAGTATTGATACGGTATTGACAAGTAATGAAAGTAAGAAATTAAGAAAATATGTGCCCTTAGAAAGAGTCAGGCAGTAAAACCTAATTCAGGATATAATTGGCTGACCATAGGGATACATATACCGCAGTGCAGGTCATGGCGACTTGCTTTACTATGGACGGATCACTGATCTCCATAGTATATTTATCATACGTACTGTCACATGTCATATGTTATATGAGGAATGATTCTTGGAGGTCATTTCTCATTCTGTTGTGGCCCTGTGGGGTCCACGTCCCGCATATCCGGTCTGAGAGTTTTCTGTCGGGTCTGTACTAGGGGCATATTGATAAGAAAATGATAAAAGTGTGAAAGAGAAGTTAAAATTAAAGTTTTATATGAAAAAGGACTAAAATGAAAAGAATTTAAAAGTTAGGGGTAAAATGGTAATTTGCCCTACAGGTGAAATTAATTGATAAAAGTAATAAAAGAAATAAGTAATAAGGGTAAAATGGTAATTTAGTCAATTAATTGGGTAAAAAGTCAACTGTATAAAGTTAAAGGACAAAAATGTAATTTTACATGAAAAAGGTGAAATTAAGGATTAAACGGTAAATTATAAGTTAACTAATAAGGTAAGATAAGAAAATAAGGACTAAAAAGGGTAAAGTAGTAATTAATAGAGTAAAAGGGCATTTTTGTAATAAATGAAAAGTTCAAGGACTAATTTGAAATATAAGAGAATTTATGAATTAAACGGAAAGTTAGTCATTCAAAAAAAAATATTGCTTTTAGATAGGAAAAATCGAGAATAAGTTACTTAAGCCTAAATTATTAATACATTTATATTATAGGAAAATACTATGATTTTTAGTCACCGCTGGGCATGTTTAATGCTCAGCACGTAGAATTTACTGCGTGCAGGTACAGCTAGTCTGGAGCATGGGTACACAAAGGAGAAAAATTTGAAGCTAAAGAGTTAAAAGGATTGTTTGTGGCATGTATATACAGATATATATATATATATACTTATCATGTTTTGTATATGAAGATATTAGTGTAGCTATGATCGTATTTTGTGTTAATTATGGTAGTATGAGGATAAGGAAGTGCAGGGAATGAATGATATACAGGTGTTGCCTGATAATATCTGTGGATGTGTTAAATGATTTGATTTAAACTGTTGTGCCTCTGAGAGGCTGTGTAAATGTTTGCTTTTCAGGGGGCTAGCTAAGAATATAGCCGTTATATTGCCAAAATTTTATTAAATGCATAGTGAATTCTGAACAGTTATAGGTCATTGAATAATGAAAGTTACTTATGCATACTGATTGTTAAGGGAATTAGAAAAAAAAATTTTCGACCTTCTGCTTGTCCGATAAGACTGTTACAGTAAGGGTGTTACACCATATATCTACATATTATAATGCATGCAAAATATATAGTAAAATAATTAAAATTACCCTTGTACTTTTTTCATTTGTTGTGTCCTAACCCTCCACATCTACCACAAGTCTATTTTCTCCCTTTTTTTTATAGCCTCTCGATCACTAGTCCTCTCTTTGTTTGTAATTTTTGTGTTTGTACTTCATTCCC
This sequence comes from Excoecaria agallocha, assembly GCA_037975025.1. Taxonomy (NCBI): domain Eukaryota; kingdom Viridiplantae; phylum Streptophyta; class Magnoliopsida; order Malpighiales; family Euphorbiaceae; genus Excoecaria; species Excoecaria agallocha. The sequence continues at coordinate 3,953,133 of CM075815.1, read as the reverse complement.
TGCATGCCCTTTTTTGCCCTCCATTTTATCCTTCTTCCTTGATTTATAAGGTTTTCCAGGCATCTTTGGAATAGGTAGAGGTTCAATATTGGAAAAATTGGCTACATTTCAGAATTTTCTACCCCTTACTAGCTGTATCTTATTTGCATATGTTGCTGCATATTTTGTCTTATGATAATACTGGGAAACATGTTGAATTGGATCATCTCCTTTGTGTTAAAATGCAACAATTACATGTGGACATGGGATACCAATCAAGTCCTATGCCCTACAAGTGCACATCTGCTTATCAATCTAAACACTATGCCTGTCATCCCCCTTACTGACCTCATAAGCAGATTCTTCATTCCATTCAACTCTACAATTCTGGATGCAATGTCTGCCCAATCTTTAAATATCTCCATACATTGTGGGCTATAATCATTAATCCAACTGCTCATTTTCTTTTCATTCTCAACCAACAAGTTCATTATCTTAATTCTAATTTCATCTACCATCTTCACAATTGGTTTGAACCTAGCAGCTAATACCCAAGAATTAAATGTTTCAGAAGTTTTATTATCCCCTATGGCAGATTTACACTTACTGCTAAAATAGGCCCTACACCAAGCTTGTGGAGCATAACTAACAAGATCCTTGGTTGCCTTCTTAGATAAATCTCCCATACTCTTTAAGTTGTCATAAAACTCATCCTCATGTGTACTCTAAGAACAAATCCATAATCTTTTTCTGAATTCTCCTCCTCTTTATTTTTTTACACCAATTAGCATAAATATGCCTTGCATACCACTTATGTTGGGCCAGTGGAAGCACATCTAACACTATTGGGATTAATCTTTTCAAGCAAACAAATAACAAGCATATGGATAAATATATACATTTCAAGCTATGGAAAAGATAAAGCACAGTAAAATTAAAGGCAATAAACATTGATCTTTTGCATGTCACTTATCAGTGTGACCTGCAATCCATCACCCAAATCAAGCTCTTGGACTAATCTTTTTAGAAACCAACTCCAGTTATTTTTGTTTTCTTTACTAACTACAAAAAAGGCAATGAAAAACATTTGGTTTATACCATCAATTCCTATAGCAGTTAATAGCATCCCTTTCACCTTTGTCTTTAAAAAACATCCATCTAGTTTTATTATAGGCCTGCATCCAGCCCTCCAACCCTTTTTGTAAGCATCAAAACATACAAACATCTTCTTGAAAACTTTCCTTCCCTTTTGTAAACCATCCCTTGATAATTCAACTCCAATAGTGCTGCCAGGATTTGTGGTTCTTAGCTCATAAGCATAAGCATCCAAGGAGGACAAATCAACTTTGTAGTTACTTTGTAATTCATTAAGAATCAATTTTCTCGCTCTTTTGCATTCATCATGGGTAACATGTACCCTAAACTGCTTCTCCATATATGTTTGCATATGTCTTATTTTTGTTTTTAGATTTTTTTGAATTGTTTCCCTCATTTGACCAGTAATCCACTTTGCTGTCACCCTGGTGTTTTTGCAAATCCTATAGTACCTATGCTATATACATGAAGTTTTTATCTTTAATCTAGCTTTACCCTTCTCCTTTGATGCATGGAACATAAAAGGGCAACCATCTTTCTTGCATTTGACTCTAACTTTGCCAGTATCACTCTTTATGATCTTGTAATTCTTTCCAGTTATTACAAAATAATCTTTTAAAGCCTCTCTCACAGCAACAACATCTTTAAATGTCATCCCTTTACAAAAATAGCTCTTTCCCTCTTTTAGATCATATCTAACTCTCTTTTTTGTTGTCTCAATTCTCACTTCTCTCTCACTTAGGACATACCCAGGATTTGATTCACTTTCACCTTCTATGTCACTATCATCCTCTTCTATATCACTGTCCTTCTCATTAATACTACCGCTAGAACTCTCAACACCAGTATTGTCACTATCCAAACTGCCTATACTGCTGTCTGTATCTCTAGCTTTAATACCACCCACATTCTCACTGCTATCTTCACTATTATGAGCCCTATCTTCATTAAGTTTAGCCCCAACTACACTAGGCCTATCCTCATTAGGCCCATTAACATATACATTGGCCCTGTCAACCTTTTCTCTACTTAATCCCAATTTAACTAACAAATCATGAGGAAATTCCATCAAGTTATATTTTGTAACAGGAAAGAAAACAATATCCTTTGTAAAATAATCTAAGCAGACAATATCCTATGCACACTACCATCCCTTACAAATGTAAAAAGACCATCATGTATTTCCTTACCTAGTTCAAGACACAGTAAGTATTTCAAATCCTTTAAGCTCATCCTCTCTATAAATTTAGTCCATATATCCTGGTAGCTTATTAAGTGTGGGTCAAATTTCTTCATTAACTCCGTTTTCCCTTGTATATATGCAATTTGATCCCTAAACTGCCATTTTCCATTCTAATTAAACCATAAATTTACAATGGTTTTTTAACTCACCTTGCATTCATTTTAGAGTGAAAAAAAGTGAGAACTTGTCTGAAAAAGACAAGTCAATGAAGACAGAGGCACTATTGTAGAAAGAATAATGTCACATGGAATTGGGACCACAGGCTACAACATTCGAGATAAGGTTGAATATTAAGATATAAAGCATGTGCACATGTGCAAATAGGCAAAACTCTAAATTCCAATATTCAGTAACAAACAAACCTAAACCCCATTATTCAATAGCAACACACTATCACTAAAACAGATTTAACCAACCTAAATGAGTCTTCATCCTCTCCAGAGTGTTCGGTCGACATTTTAGCCTGCTTCCTCTGATGTGTCCCTTCTTTGCTGAATCAAATTTTTGGTTGATTTAGTTTGTGATTTCAAATGACTTTCTTTGATTTAGGGTTTTAGCTTGCAGTCTTTAGTTTTTCTTGGGTTTCGATTCAATATTAATAGACAAATTGTCTAGATGTTGATTGAACAAAGAGATCTTAAGAACTTAGCAGATTAGGATGTTAAAAATATTTTTTTAGAATCGCATTTGATCGAGAGATGGGAGAGAGAAAGGGTAAATGGAAGAGGAAAATAGAAAAGGTAAATTTTTTTTACCCTAACACGTGACTTGCACGCGCCTCCAACCGGGAGGTGATGTGGCTATTCATCTGCTGTCAAGTGTCCAATTTTGACACATCACTGATCAACTAACAAGAGTTTGGTCAACTTTGATAATGGTTGATGATAGTGGCATAAATCTTTGATTTTTCAAACATGGAGGGCAAAAATCTCCCAAATGAAACATTAGGAGCAAAGTTGCACTTTTTGAAAAATATCAGGGGCAAAAATGCTCCTTTGGCCAACATTTAATTAAGTAATAATAAATAAATTTGAAAAATTTAACTATAATTTTCAAAATTTTTAGGGATCAAGCCGTAGTTTTACTATCAAATTTTAATGGTCTAAAACTTTAAGGACCAAGATGAAATTTGCCATTTTGTACCTTATGATTTCCATTTCTAAAATCTCACCAAATTGTCAAAAGTGCTTTTGACAATTCCAATAAACCAAAAGAAACAGTCCAATATGTCTTTGGACAATTTCCACAAAAGACAAAAAAAGTCCAATATATCTTTTGACATTTTATCATTTTTTTTTCAAACGAAACAAAATAGACAATTGCAGCAAAGTGATATTGATGGTTTAAAACTTTAAAACTTTGGTTTTAAACCAAAATCAATTAACTTTAGGCAAAAAGCAACCCAACGGAAATCATCTCATAGATGATATAACTCAATGGAAATCAATTCCAACCAAGCCAAAGAGGACGATTTCCAACCATAACAAAATCAACAATTATCCAATCAAAAATTAATTAACCTTTAAGTTTAACTACAATACTTGTTCTAGATCCAAGAACACCATAATAAAATTAAAAATGAAAATAATAATCTAATTCATGTAAAATCATAGCAGAAGCAATAAAATAAAATTAATTTCATTCCATGCAGGAACCCTAAAATTTAACTTTAATAAGAATCAAAATATCATAATAAGCTATGATACCACATGTAAGTTATTATGTCTTTCATATTCTTAACAATATTTCAAGTTTAGAAATCGCCCAAAATGTATTATGAAACAAATGATTTAAGCCAATAAGTTAGGATTTAATCCACTACAAGAAAATCTGAAAATAGCAACGGAAAGCCAATTTTGTTGCTAAAATTGGTTAAACTTTGTAGATTTAGCAACGGAAAAATTTTTGGTTATCTTCCGTTGCTAAAAGTGAAGGGAATTTTTGGCGCCAAAATTCAACAACGAAAATTAGCAACGGAATCACTATTTTGTTGCTAATTAAGGCGCAAATAGATGGCGGAAAAAAATTGGAACGAAAAATAGCAACGAAATTTTTTTCGTTGCTAATTTAGCAACGGAATTCAATTTTCGTTGCTATTTTAGCAACATAATATAATTCGGTTGCTAAATAGCAACGAAATTTATTTTCGGTTGCTAGAATTTCATTGCTAAATAGCAACCGAATTTATTTTCGGTTGCTAAAATAGCAACGAAATTTTTTTCGATTGCTAAAATAGCAACCGAAATAGAATTTCGTTGCTATTCGGTTGCTAAAATAGCAATCGAATTTATTTTCGGTTGCTAAAATAGCAACGAAATCTAAATTTCGTTGCTATTTTAGCAATGAAATCTAAATTTCGTTGCTATTTTAGCAATGGATCTAAATTCTGTTGCTATTTCGGTTGCTACTTTATAATTTGCCCTAGCTATAAATTTATCATTTTCTTCCACCTGTGTCTTCTCCCTCATCAGTCGCTCCTTTCTCTCTCTCGCCATCTACTCTTGTAAACCACGACCTTGCTCGTTATTTTCCACAGACTATTTCAAGCTTCTCTTCTCTTATTGTGATACTTGAAGCTATATTTTGATAGGTAAGAGCTTCTTAATAAGGGTTTATTTCTTGAAACAACTTTTTGTGCCGTTGCTATTAGCCGACACTTTAGTCCTTTTGATTTTCACTCTGCAACTCTATGGATGTAACGCCCCAAAACTCGAATTGATTATAGTTGGTGAAAAATACCTTTTGGTACCAGCTTGCCAAGATTAATTATTAAGAATCCGATATAAGTTAGTATTATTTTTGGGTCTTAATTTAATAATTGTTAATTAAATTATATATTATGAAAATTAATAATAATAATAATAATAGATATTTTAATAATAATGGTAGAGATTTTAAGAATTATATATATAAAAAGAAGAAAAGAAAAGTGGGATTTAAAAAGTTAAATGTGTGTGTGGTTAGAAAAGAAAAAAAAAAAAGAGAAGAGAGAGGAGAACGTGAAAGCTGATCGGGAACGGGAAGAGGAAGGGAGGTGCTGGCACCGCCATCCAGCCACCGCCGCGTGCGACGTCGGCGAGGAGACTCGGATCGCCACCGCCACTGTCCTCCGGTCACTTTTGCTGGTGCCGTCTTCCTTCAGTGGCTTGATTCCTTTCGGTTCCTCCATCACCACCATAGCTTCCTCCCCCTTCTTTTCGGTGACCTTGACGGTGATAGAGGAGACTGATGGCACCGGTGGGATCACAAGGTTGAGACGATGCCTCCGGTGTCCGTCGCTTCTCCTCTCTCACCGGCAGCAAGTAGATCGGAGAAAGGGATTGTCGGCGGTTTTTGTTAGATTCCGGTCAACTCCGGTTGCCATTGGACGCGTGACCACCAATCGTGGAATCCCCGGGCCTGGATCTTCAAGTGGACAGCTTCGATTCACTTTCCGGCGAGTCTCCGGCGACCGGTCCGGCGAGCAGTCTAGATTGAAAAGTGCTGCTGATAAGCATTGGAGTGATGGAGCCTTAGAGGTACCTCCCTTGATTCTGTTTTTATTGTCTTTCACCATTGCTTCCTCCAGAAAATATGATATTAAGATGCTCTGCAATAATATAAAGCCAAAAGCAAAGGTACAAACGTAGAAGTAGAAGAAGATGCTATGTGCAGATGCCTTGATTCAGTTTTTGTCTCTTCATGTTATGGCGTTTGTGGTTTATACAACTTCTTTGCTGCATGGATTCAAAAAGTAAACCTTTAACTAATGAGTGCTTTTTTTTGGTTAAGAATGTACACGAATTAAGAGCAGAAGCATTGTATATTTGTGGCCATGGAAGACACTGACTACAAATAAATAAAAATGAACAGAAAAGGCAATTATTATTTCAATTCATATTTTAATTTAATGTTTTAATTATTATACCTAATAAAAATTAATTTATAAAAAATTAAACTTTATTTCTAATTTTATTTCATTGATTTCACAACTAAAAACATATATTTGATTCTATTTTCTTTGTTTTTATTCGGTTACTGAAAATTGTTGTACCTGATAATGAAGAAGGAAGGATCAAATTAAGTTAATTGGACCACTTTTTGATAAATAATTCAACCTGGTATTAATTTCTCTACCTAGTAATGTTGACTTTAGAATCTAAATTTTATCATTAAACAAAAATATCATTATTGCAGTTGTTCTGGTTGCTGTTAAGAAAATTATTAGGCAAAAAGCATTAAGAATCCCAAATTTTTTACCATTAAGATTTTAAATATTTATTTTATAATGTTAAATTCTTAAATTTTTATTTCTTTACGCACAAGCCTTTTACTGGTGACAAATATAACATTAAATAATTCATTTTGTTTCAATTGTCTTTAGTAAATGCATTTTAATTTTAATTTGATACATTTTCGTTAATATTCTAATTATCAATTTGAGACTGAAGAGCTATAGAGAATGTTAATGAATTTAAAATAGATTATGGTTGCAAATACAAATATTAAAAGCTTACCGAATGGGACATATAATTTAATTTCATATTTTTCAGCTCTTAAGAGTATTAATGTGTAAAAAGATAAAAATTCAGGACTCAATGCTGCACAATAAATGTTCATAAACTTGATAAAAAAATAAAAAAAGTAAAAAAGTTCATAAACTTGTAATTGCGTTTTGCCTTATTATTATTATTATTATTATTATTATTATTATTATTATTATTATTATTATTATTATTATTATTATTATTATTATTATTATTATTATTATTATTATTATTACTTGTACTGTTATTGCTGCTGTTCTTGACATTAGAAATCATTTCCACCATTTCAAGGACTTCTCTTGTCAATCAATTAATTAGATTATCTTTCTGTCTTTCACCTGTAGATTAGGTGTGGCGAAGCTCAAAACTTAGTACTAGTTTTTCATCAGCAACCTAGATCAACTAGAACATTATTCTTTATCTTTTCTATTCTCCGCCATCATTGAACAAGCAAACATCTGGTTCTCATAAAATAAATAGGACTGTCAGCATCAAATAAATAGGAAGAAGATGCTATGCATGAAAATAAAAGGAAAAGTAAAAGAACCAAGCAGATGTAGAAGAGATGCTATGCATACATGCCTTGATTCAGTTTTGTCTCTGCATGTTATGGTGTTTGTTGTTTCACGGCTCCTTTGCTTGGATGAATTTAAAAGCAAGAGTACCAGACGGATATTCTGTTCTCTCTTTCCATGTTATGGTGTTTGTGTTTTAGACAACTCTTTGGTTGTCTTGTACTGCTATTGGTCGTATAAAATGCTTAATTTGATTAGTTTATGTTTATATAACCTATAGAAAATGTCTTCTACCATGTTTCCATATCACTCTATGTTTTTTAAACTCAGACTGTAAAGATTAGGCGTAGGGAAGTTGTACACTAAGTATTAGTTTTTCAACAGTAACCTAGGTAGACCAGAACATTATTGTCTCTCTTTTCTATTCGTCACTATCATTGAACAAGCACATATCTGGTTTGCATTAAATAAATAGGAATGTCAGCATTTTATAAAACAAAAATTTTCATTATCATCACTGCCACCACTACATTTGTTTTGGTGAGATGCCTAATACAGTTTCTCTTTTTCAGCTAAACTGGGTACTTTTTTATTCTTTAACACATACACCTATCTACATTCATGTGCATGTATGCATCCCAGCATATAATTGAACCGATGTATGTTGAGAACAAGCAAAAATTATAATCCTTTATTATCTGCTGATATTTATATTTAGAGTTCCAAGCTTAATCTAATAATGGCATTAATAATTAAAAAGTTGTAATAATTTTTAGCGACGGATAGAACCGTCGTCAATTTTATTACTTATGGGTAAATTTATGCTAAAATAGCAACGGAATCTAAATTTCCGTTGCTAAATTTAGCAACGGAAATATTTATTCCGTTGCTAAAATTGACTAATTCACCAAATCTTGCATTGTTGAGGTTAGCAACGGAATTCAATTTCCGTTGCTAAATTTAGCAACCGAAATTTCCATTGCTAATTTCCGTTGCTATTTTTGATTAGCAACGGAAAATTGACATTTTCCGTTGCTAAATTGCAATTTTCTTGTAGTGATCTATAAAAGAAAATTATGAGATACTAACCTTGATCTATGAGTGTAAAATGACTTATATATACAATGAATTTATCCACTCTCACGTTCTCTTTTAGTTGTTTCTTTCAATGGTGGAGAATATGTAATCTCTTTCTTTTGGTGGCAAGATTTTCTTATTCAAAGGGAGAGGGAAGGGTTTATTTCTATTTATACTAAAATCCTAGTGACTCTAAAATTTCCTATGGGTCAATATCACCCATGATCACTGAACTTATGGCTAATAACCCAAAAATAACTGAATTATTTTTTGTAACAAAATTGTCATTAAACTTTACACTATTTTGCGCAAAAGTAATTTTGACTGGTTTTCGGTGATGACCCTTGCCGGAGTGCTGATGTGGCATGCCACGTGTGCACAAAAAGCTGACGTGGCATGCCACGTGTCAAAAATTGCTGACGTGGCATGCCACATGTCAAAAATTGCTGATATCAGCTGATGACATGGCATGCCACGTCAGCACTCTGGCTATGGTTCTCACCGAAAACCAGTCAAAATGACTTTTGCGCAAAATAGTGCAAAGTTCAGTGACAATTTCGTTACGAAAAATAATTCAGTTACTTTTGAGTTATTAGGCGTAAGTTCAGTGAACATGAGCGAAATTAATCCAATTTCCTATAGGCCTAATAACCATTATTTTGAACCCACCATATATTAGAGTCACCCAAGTAATATGAGCCACACTTTTATAATTAATTAAATTAATATAACAAAAGTTACCCAGATAATATGGGCCACACTTTTATGATTAATTAAATTAAACTAACATTCACCCCTTCAAAAACAATGTCAAACACGCTCTTAACACTATAATAATTAATAATTACTCATAAACTAAATTAAATTCGATCTCCTACTAGAATTCAAACTAGAGCATATGCACTCTAAGGAAGGTTTTTCTAATTTCTACCACTAAACCCCGGGTCACTCTCTCTTTATACCTATAACAGTTGATTTCAACACTGTTTTACTCAAAATTTCACAAAATTGGTATTTAAAAATATTGTGCTATCGTTGATTTCGGCATTTTTTTCTTTTTCATAATTATCACTGAGAAGACATTATAATGGTGAGAAGAGAATGCTACTTTACAATTAATGTAAGCCATTAAACCATAGGCAAAGAATTGGCATTTTGATTTGCACGAAATACTTCACACTTAATATGTAGATTAGTTTTCATCAAGTTCAACACATTTTAGTGTTCTCTAATATGTACAAACCACAAGATCATAAAAAATAAAAAGCATAGAGCTAATGGAAATTGCTTATTTCTACATGACCACATTTTCTCTGCCTAATATTTCTTTCTAGTTCAAATTGTAAACTCCAACAAAAGGCATCATAATATTCCCCATCCACAGTTTTCCATCCTTTTCTTTCACTTCACTGATTGGTTTAATAACATTCCCTTGACTGTCCTCTAATATTTGCAAAATCTTACCTTCTGGGCTGTATTTTACCGCTGCTGCATGAAGCCAGCCTCCAATTTGAAGCAGGTACTGAATCTTTGCTGGAACTCAAAGTTTAAGCATGAATGTCCTTAATTTTGGGAATAATGCACATATGTATGCATAATATGTGCGACGATAGTGAATTGCTACCCAAAAGTCATTTGCTCTGATATTGTCGGGAAATCCCGGTAAGATAGCAAGTACTTAGGAAGTCCCGGCTTTCTCATCTTTCAGCCAATATTTGCGCAATCTGTAGTTACAACTAAATTAGTGTTTGGAAAGAGAGAAAAATATAGTTAGATTTTTCCTTCATTATAAAGAATGGTTTCAAATGGCCGAAAATTGTCTCTTAGCGAAATATAAAAATTATAGATGTTTTCCTTTTGCAACCTATAAAATGAGAATTAGAACAGACTCTTGAGCTCCAAATTACGTTCTCGACATTTAATAAAGGAAGAAAGTTTTGCCTAAGCCAATACTTTTGAGTTATTAAAAGTTCAAATAAAAACAGTAATATTTCAAATTGAAAAGTAAACAATCTGAGGGCAAGTTTATCTTTGCAAAGGAAAACTGCAGAATCAGAAAGCAAGTCACTTTATAACATAAGGCTAAGATCCAACACCATTATATTGACAATGAAATTTATGTACTATGTATATCAATACACAATAAATACTATGTATATAAATGCCCAATATCTATAGATTATCTAGCGTACTCAAAGCAACAAGTACTGTTTAGTGAGTTCGAAGGCCATACAGGTGGCTTCCATGAGACAATCATTTGCTGTGGTTCTTACCAGTTTAAGGCCATTCTGGCACCAAGTCTTGCCACCCGCTTTGGGATTCCTCCCCTCCGCCCCCCCTCCCAAGAAGCTTATCTCGATCATGGTTATGAGACAGCTAATTCAAATTAAAGATGATGACGATGATGATGATGATGATATAAATAAATAAATAAATAAATAAATAAATGCAAAGCATTTTGGCAGAAGTGGCCAACTTGCAATACAAAACTGACTTTAAATATATATTCCAATAAGGTGAACGCAAAGCCTGCGTGTGTATATACTTGACAATGCAAAACGATGACTATGGTCTTCTTACTTCTTATTTAATAAGCTTTTTCATTATTCCTGCCGTCATATTCCAGGCTAGGGAAAGATAATTAATGATTCACAGAACCTTGAGAATCCTCTTTTTCTTTTCATTTTTTGCCTTGCAAGATTTCGTGATTTGAAAAAAAAAAATGACTATTTACTTATATGGCAATAAACTACAAAATATTTTGATTCAAAAAATCACATTGGCATTGTATCATAGCATAGATGAAAGAGAAGCAAACAAACTCACATGCCCATGGCTTCTTCACAGAGTAGAAAAAAGGTACCATCCTTGCTTAAGGACAAACCATTTGGAAATTGAAGATTTCTCACAAGGACGGTGGTTTCCTTTGTAGTTGGATTGTATTTTAGAACCCTTCCACTATTTTCTGAAGAAAAAACCAATTGCATGAAATTCCTGAAAAATATTATGGAATTATAAGCAATGCATGGTAGCCACATTAAAGTTTTAACAGAAGGACGATGCCGCATTAGGAGTCGTCCACAATGTTACTAAAGTGTGTGTAAGAAATAAAATGAAGGGGCACCTAGCTTTCTAGCAAATTGGACCGATGAACTTGGACAAACTTTTATTGGATACGGGCAATGTTAGGTTCAAAATTTTGTAGTCTTAGATGTAATAGAGCAGTGAGGCATATAATAGATTCAAAGTTAGGAAAGAATTGGTAACGTGGCCTATATCCAAATCAAGGAAAATACAAAGTTGGCAAGCTGTATTAGAACTCCAACAAGAAATTCCATGTCCATACATGACACTAAATTAAACATGCTCTGGTTAGGTAAATCCATTGTAGGCTCCTCAAGTGAAAATTATATCTTCTCAATTCCTATTCTCGATACCTTAACTTAGGTATCATTATTCTAGATCTTCAATGTTGGAAGAAGACAGGTAATTCCCCAGAATGCAGGTTCATGTCGTAAAGATTAACCTGTCTATTGGTGGCTCAAATTTTAAGCTGATGTCGGTTTTTCTTAATATCAACTAATTTATTGAATTATTGACTTGAAGAGAGAATGAATATGCAGTGAAAAATGCACTCATGCAACTTGAAGCAGGTTGATTGGCTTTGTGAGCTACTTGACCAGATATAGGAAAGGGTGCATGCAAACTTCCTTGCATTTGCAAGGATACAGTATATAAATATATCTTGGCCCTCCACTGGATTCTTCATTGACTTTCTCATAAACTAACAGTTACAAATAAAGCCACTGTTTATTCAATCACCAAAATCAAGTCATGGATGTCTCTAATTTAAATTTTGAATATCAGTTGTAGTCATGGAATCCTTGTGACCTGAAAGCATATTTCAAATCATACTTGATGTATAGGAAGCAGCTCTTAGTATTAGATGCCCATTCATGTTCTTGAATCTCCTGCTTTTGGATAATATTGTTGCTTTAAGAAACAAAAATAAGCTATACATGACTGATATATGCCTTTTCCTTCAGTGAATTCAGGATGGTGAGAAAATGAGCAGATTGATGTTTAGTTATTGAATTATTTTCCTTTGTTGTTTGATAATTTTAAGTGGGTGCATGTTTCAGGGTCAGTCAATGCTGCAAACTGCAAAGAATTGGCAGCACAGCCTGATGTTGATGGCTTTTTGGTCGGTGGAGCCTCTCTAAAGGTAACTGGATGATTTTTTCTGTTTTCATGAATTTTTTCCGCTCGTGTTCTTTTCCTTACATTTCATTTCTTTTTTTTTTTCTGTCCACATCAACCCGAGTTCATCGAAATTATCGAGTCTGCAGAGTGCATGAGCACAGCACCATGCATATTCTCCTGAATATTTGAAGCTTATGTATCCATAATGTATAATTTGACATTATTGAGGAACTTAAGTTTTGGCTTTTGTAATGATATACTACAACTCAAACTATGTTGTGCTGAATGAATTTCAACTATTTCCTTCTTCATGCCTGTGAAATAGACTACTTGCCTTTTCTTGCTTCCATGCAACTGAGAAACTAAATTACTTGCCTTTTCTTGCGTCGACGCAACTGGCCCTTTTATCTAAATAGCAGCAGCGGCAGTACTCCTCCCTAGGACTGAGTTGTTCTCCCCACACTTTACCTAGAACTAGAAATACAAGTTGCTTTTAATGCTAAGTTATGAGGTCAAAAATTAATACTGAAGGGCTAAAACAATTAGTTGATCACATCCAAAAATCACTATTATATATAGGAGGATAAAAAAAAAATCATTCTTTTTCTTTATTTATATTTTCTTACCATCAAGTAGAGACACCCATTTAAAAGTTACATCTTCAAGTTATGGAACAAAATGGTTTTAGTTTTTCCAAAATATCCAATTTAAGTCGCATCCTAATTATTAATTGTTTTAAATTTATTTTAAGGATTGAATCGCAATATAAATCCATGAAAGTAATCTAAAATTCAAGTTACATCAACATTGCTAAATTTCTCAACTAATGATGTCTTGTTGATCAATCCTTATCCCATGAAACTATTACTAAACAATTATATATAAAATGACCAAAGCCCAACTCTGTCATTTTATATTATTTTGCACATATATTCTATAATATTTATATATAAAAGAAATTAAACAAAAATTTGCTTGCCTTTTATCAGTGACAATATATAACAGTACGTAGTACAGAAATGAACAACAACAGCAACAATAATAAGCATTGCTATTCCTCATGGGTTCCTAGAAAAAGAGATCTCTTCTTTGGCAGGGAGAGTACGAAGGAAAAGAGGATAGAGAATTCAACTCGAAAAAAGAGAGGGATCAAGCATAAGAAAACAAACGAAAGAAAAGAGGCACACACTGACGCAGTAACCGCATTAGCATCTGTAAAACTTCGCTGTTTGAAATTAATGGAAAAATTACTGTTGGTTTGAATGATTCAAAGTAACGGCTAGTTAGTACAATCTGTTACTTTTCTTTAGGAGCTGTTGCAGTAAATAAGGAGTGGCTGATTTTTAGCTGATCAGTTACTGATTTTTCTGATTTGTTAGTTAAGCATTTACTATTTAAATAGATTTGTTTCGTTGTTTATGGGTAGAGAACTATCAATCTCTGTTCTTCTCTATCAATAAAATTCTTCTTCTTTATCACTTTCTTAGTTGCTTCTTCTTATTTTGTGATTGAATAATTTCTATTATCCAACATTTGTGGTATCAGAGCCTGGCTGTCTTCTAGGCTTGACAAGTATGAATAGCTTAGGAAACTCATCTCAGCAATCAATGATCCCTGTTTTCAAAGGGGAAAATTTTAATTTCTGGAGAATCAAGATGAAGACTCTCTTTAAATCCCAAGAACTATGGGAAGTTGTTGAAAACGGCTACAATGAGAATGATGATGAAGTCAGATTAAGAGAGAACAAGAAAAAAGATGCCAAGGCTCTTTTTTTCATTCAACAGGGACTTCATGAGACTGTGTTTTCAAGGATTTCAGCTGCAGAGACTGCTGCGGAGGCTTGGGTTATACTGGAAAATGAGTTCCAAGGATCTACCAAGGTAATTACGGTTAAACTTCAATCCTTGCGTAGAGAATTTGAAACCTTGTTTATGCAAAATAATGAGTCCATTCAGGATTTCCTCTCTAGAACAAAAACAATAGTTAATCATATGAAATCCTTTGGTGAACAAATTAATGATGAAACAATTGTAGCCAAAATTCTGAGAAGTTTGAACTCTAGATTTGATCAGGTTGTTGCTGCCATAGAGGAGTCAAAAGATTTGTCTAAGCTTTATGTTGATGAGTTGATGGGATCCTTGCAAGCCCATGAGGACAGGTTGAACAGGTCGCAGGAGAAATCTGAAGAAAAAGCCTTTCATGTCAATCAAGAAGGAGCAGGAAGCAATAGAGGAAAAGCTCGTGGAGGCTATAGAGGGAGAGGCAGAGGAAGAGGATAGATAGAGCTGAGGAAGTGCTATACATGTGGAAAGACGGGGCACTTAGCTAAAGACTGCAGAAGTAATCTAGCTGAATTTGCAGAGGAGACTGAAGCTGATGAAGATTACTTATTCATGGCTGTAATTGAGCAAAGGAATGAAGGGAAAGCTGTCTGGTTCATAGATAGCGGCTGCTCTAATCATATGACAGGGGAGAGAGCCATGTTCAAAGATTTGGATGAAACTCATAAAAGAATTATAAGACTGGGAGACAACAAGAAGATACATGTGGAGGGAAAAGGCACAGTGGAGGTAAAATCTGATCTTGGAACAAATAAGCAGATTTCAAATGTTTTGTATGCTCCAGATTTAGCACACAACTTGTTGAGTATAGGTCAACTAATGGTTAGTGGATTTACAGTTCTCTTTGATGATGATATGTGCATAATTACTGAAAAGTCCACCAAACATGTTTTAGCTAAGGTGCAAATGACAGAAAATCACATGTTCCCTCTTGTTATTGACAAGCTCGAAATGCAAGCTTTTGCAGCAATATCTAAAGATGCCTCAAAATTATGGCATCTTAGATATGGACATCTGAATTCAGGGGGATTAAAGCTGCTGAATCAGAAAGAGATGGTGACTGGACTGCCTGAAATTAAAGAATTCGATATGGTGTGTGAAGGATGTATCTATGGGAAGCATAGCAGGAGATCATTTCCTGTTGGTCAGGCTTGGAGAGCATCAAAACCACTTGAGTTAATACATGCAGATTTATGTGGACCTATGAGAACTGACTCTCTAGGTGGCAGTAAGTACTTTATGCTGTTCATTGATGATTTCAGTAGAATGATCTGGATATATTTCTTGAAACTGAAATCAGAAACCTTTGAGAACTTTGTGAAGTCTAAAAGCATAGCAGAAAAACAAAGTGGAAGCCAATTGAAAGTACTACGAACAGATAGAGGAGGGGAATTTTTGTCTATAGAATTTAAGAAGTTCTGTGATAAGCATGGAATTCACAGAGAGCTTACATCACCTCACACTCCAGAACAGAATGGGATTGCTGAAAGGAAGAACAGGACTGTTGTTGAAATGGCCAGAAGTATGCTGAAAACCAAGGGATTATCTGATAGCTTTTGGGCTGAAGCAGTGACAACTTCAGTTTATTTGCTCAATATCTCACCAACAAAAGCCATGCAGAATAAGACACCATTCGAGGCCTGGTATGGAAAGAAACCCTCAGTTACTCATTTAAAGGTTTTTGGTAGTATAGCATATGTGTTTATTAATCCTCAGGAAAGACACAAGTTGGGAGAAAAATCAACAAAATGCATTTTTGTTGGTTACTGTACTTAATCTAAGGCCTACAGATGCTACAACCCAGCAAATGGTAAACTCTTAATAAGCAGGAATGTCATTTTCAGTGAGGATGAAAGGTGGTCATGGGATAACACAAGTAAACAATCAGGTGTGCATGTACCAAGAGAAGATGAAAATCATGGTGATGAGTTAGTTACAGTACAACCTACAAGTCCTACAGCATCAGTTCATACCAATCAACCAAGCAGTAGCTCAAACACACCCGGCAGCAGTCAAAATTCACCAAGCAACAACTCCACTGATGAAGAGACACCCCCAAGGAAGTTCAGGTCACTAACGAAAATTGATGAAACAAGTACTTTTGCTTTGTATGTTTCAGATCCTGCAAATTATGAAGATGCAGCAGATAAACAGGAATGGAGGCATGCCATGGAGGAAGAAATGACTGCAATTAAAAACAATGGGACCTGGGAGCTAGTGGATCTGCCACCATGTAAAAATTCTATTGGTTTGAAGTGGATTTTCAAAACAAAATATAATTCTGATGGCACACTCCAGAAGTACAAAGCCAGATTAGTTGTGAAGGGATATGCTCAGAAGCAAGGAATAGATTATGATGAAACATTTGCTCCTGTTGCAAGGTTTGAGACTATATGTTTGGTTTTATCAATTGCTGCTCAATTAAAACTAATTGTTTATCAATTTGATGTAAAGTCTGCATTTTTGAATGGAGAATTAAGTGAGGAAGTATATGTTGATCAGCCAGAAGGGTTCATAATGCAGAAGAATCCAGAGAAAGTTTACAAGCTCAAGAAAGCATTATATGGGCTGAAACAAGCACCAAGGGCTTGGTACCTCAAGATTGATCGTTACTTTCTGCAAAGTGGTTTTAAAAGAAGTGAAAATGAACCTACCATGTACATGAAGAACTATGAAGAAGGAGATTTCATGCTGGTCTGTCTTTATGTAGATGACATGATTTATTTGGGAACTAACAGTTCTTTAATTGCAGATTTCAAAGTCAGAATCATGGAGACCTTTGAAATGACAGATTTAGGAAAGTTACATTACTTCCTAGGCATGGAGATCAAACAAGCAGAAGATGGAATCTTCATATCTCAGCAAAAATATGCAACTGATTTGCTGCAAAGGTTCAATCTAAGTAGCTGCAAGGAGTGTGATACTCCTATGAATGCAAATGAGAAACTTTTAAGAGATGATAGTACAGAAGCTGCAGATGGGAGAATTTTTAGAAGCATTGTGGGAGGTTTGTTATATTTATGTCATACCAGACCGGATATTATGTTTGCTGTTGGTATGGTTTCCAGGTTCATGCAAAAAGATGATGTTTAACATCATCTTGGAGCGGCAAAAAGAATATTGAAGTACATAGCAGGAACTGTGGACAATGGAATTTGGTACAGTCAATCAAAGAAGTTCAATCTCTTGGGATATTCAGACAGTGATTGGGCTGGCTCAACAGAAGATAGGAAGAGCACAACTGGATACTGTTTCACTCTTGGAACATGAGTCATTACTTGGAGTTCAAAAAAACAAAGCACAGTGGCACTTTCAACATGTGAAGCAGAATATGTTGCAATTGGAGCTGCAGCTTGTGAAGCATTATGGATGAGGAAGTTACTCGTTGATTTGGGATTGCAACAGGATGGTACTACAAACATTTTTAGTGATAGTTGTTCAGCTATTGCTATGACTAAAAATCCAGTGTTCCATGGAAGAGCTAAGCACATTGAGATAAAGCATCACTTTATCAGGGAGCTTGTTGCAGAAGGAATTATCAAGCTTATTTTTCAGAAAACTGAAGATCAAATGGCAGACATCTTTACAAAGGCTCTTCCCTTGCCACGATTCTGCAAGCTGAGAAAGAAATTGGGAGTTTGCAAGTTTGAATCAAGGGGGGATGTTGGTTTGAATGATTCAAAGTAACGGCTAGTTAGTACAATCTGTTACTTTTCTTTAGGAGCTGTTGCAGTCAATAAGGAGTGGCTGATTTTTAGCTGATCAGTTACTGATTTTTCTGATTTGTTAGTTAAGCATTTACTATTTAAATAGATTTGTTTCGTTGTTTATGGGTAGAGAACTGTCAATCTCTGTTCTTCTCTATCAATAAAATTCTTCTTCTTTATCACTTTCTTAGTTGCTTCTTCTTATTCTGTGATTGAATAATTTCTATTATCCAACAATTACTAGCAAAAGCTAGCAGCATCATTGCTATTGCGAAGTAGAGTGAAATAAGACCCAAAATTAGCTTGGTAGGCAATGATGTGCGAAAATCATCCATTGAATAACCAGAGGTGAGAATTGACAAGAAGCAAAATGTGGAAGAAGCTGAGGCTATTAACGAAATTGCGTCACGTTTGGCAAAATATCTGAACGATTCATTTTCAAGAAGAATAGGAATCCCATTTTCCTGTCTAAAGCCACCAGGTAATGCAAAAGCTGCTGCTACAAAAACCATAGCGGCAACGAGTGTTGAAACTAGCATGCACGACTTTGCTATATTTTTCATCCATATCTCTCCTTCTTTTCTTAGTTCCTCATGCTCCTCTTCAAATTATTTCATAGGAGTTTTACCTTTCTCATTTTCTTCTCTCATATGCTGCGTACCAGCAATTTTCTTCACTGCCTGAATACGATTTTTTAGTAATATAATATCCATATATACCCCATATATAGATTAACATTCGAAATCTTCAAAAATAAGGTTTAATTTTATCCATAATTACTGAACTTATGTCTAATAACCAAAAAATAATTAAATTATTTTTCATAACGAAATTGTTACTAAATTTTACATTATTTTGTGCATAAGTCATCTTAACTGACTTCTGCTGATAACCCTTACTGGAGTGCTGATAACACGCCATGTGTACATAAGTACGCTGATGTGGTATGCTGTGTACAAAAATAAATGCCAAATATATAAAAGTAGTTGACATCATTTGATAATGTGGCACGCCACGTGTGCACAAGTAAATAATGTGACGTGCCACATCAGCACTCCAACGATAATTTTTGCTGGAAATCAGTTATAATCACTTTTGTACAAAATAGTGCAAAATTAATTAATAATTTCGTTACGAAAAATAATTCAGTTATTTTTGAGTTATTATACGTAAATTCAATAATGATGGGTGATATTAAGCCTCGAAAATAACAAGTGCTGAAGGATCTAGTAATTATTACCTTAAACCAAGCCAACTCCTGTTGCAGTTGAAGATCTGCCCCTAGTGCATATATTCCACTCAGTGTTAATGGCAACTTTCCAGCCAAATGTAAAATGTTATTCCCTTCGCTATCAATTTTCATACATATGAAATTCTTAATAGAACCTATTTCATGAATTAGTTTAAAGATTTTCACATGGCGATGCAAAACAGCAATATGAAATATGGTGTAGTTATTCTCATCAACTTGCAATATTAGATCAGGATATGAACGTATGAGTGTTGTTAAAAACTCGTAATTCCCTTGTTTTGCTGCTATAAATATCAGACCCCCAGATTTGCCGATCATCAATTTGAAAATTGTTTTATTATCCTCCAATATTGCTTGCTTCCAAAGTAGTTTTACTACTTCAAGCCATTCCTTTTTTGGCTTTCTAAATATGTTCAGAATAGAAATTCACAAATATTAGACATGCATTAATAATCACAATAATAGCCTTGAATTGAATGGTTGTTAAAATAAGAGAATACTGACGGCGCAATCTTGCAGCTCTACTTAGATTCACAGGAATGTAAGGCTTTCGAGCAAATGCATGTAAGGCTGTCTCTCCGTTGCTGTTTGTTTTAGTGGCCAGCGACTTCTTTTCTTGTATGATTTGGAGCGCAACGTCTCAAAGCAAGTAAATTTTATACTTAATCAATTGTTTGTTCATTAACTAGTAATTTAAAGATAAAATTAAAATGAAATAAGAAGTGAACTCACCATAAATATCAGAGTCAATGAGAGCAACAAGTAAATAAAAGTAATCCTCATCAGTGTATCCAGCTCTCTTGATGTCCCTAGACATAAATTTTATACTTATTTGAGATTTTCTCTATCTACATTTCTCTCTCTAAGAGTGTTAAAATTGTAGAGTGCTATAAATATCCTCATCAGTCCATAGATTCACAGGAATTTAGTTTATATTTTTGTAGAAAAATTAAAATTCCTTGTGTTTGAGTTAAATATACAGTACTTAGTTAGAATTTCAATGACATAAAACACCTATTTATAAATCAAAGGTATTTGGACAAGAATAATATGTAAGTGTTTGTGCATGAAAACATATATTCTTAGAGAAGGTAATTTGCACATATATTGGTTTGAACTAAATTATCAGCTGAAAACTCATTCAATTTAAAATTATTTATCTTAAAACTACTTAGTACCTGTTTTTGCACTTAAAACCGTTGTGAAACTCGGGTTAATTCAGCAAAATCATTACTTCAGCAAAATTAGGTAATCAGCTGAACTCAGAATAATCAAAAGGACATACCTCAAAGTTCACAAAGGTTTTTTCGTTTTGCGCATAGGGAAGTGATGAACACCAATTTATAACCTTATAATGCGTTATGCCTCCGTCCATTCCAATTTGAACAAAATTTGTATTTCTAATATTGTGCCATTGTTGACTTCAACAATTTTATTTTGTTTTTGTCTTTTTGTTGCCGGTGGAGGATAATACTTTTGCAGTTCATAGAGAGAATCACATGGTTGCTGATAGACAATTCATAGAGAGAATCACATGGTTGCTGGTAGACAGTTCATAGAGAGAATCACATGGTTGCTGATAGACAAATTAAGTAAGACAATATGTAGAATATAATAATATCGATTCACCATGTGTTCTGTTTGCAATAGAATATATACAATCTTAATTGAACTTAGTATATTAATATCAATGTTTTCAGAATCGGTTCGGAGATCGACTCGGTCTACCAACTGAGTCAAGAGTCAATTGGTTGGATCGGATCGACTCGGAGTTTTTATTTTTTATTAAATATAATTATTTATAAAAAAATAAAAATATAATATATCAAAAGACATTGAAAATTTTATTAATTAATAAATATCAATGTAAAAATATTAACACCAACAAAGTTAGTTGTGTTTTTAAAATTATTTGTATGCTACTTATATATCAATTGCAATATGGTGATGCTTAATTAGTCAACATTAATTGTCCTTGGATGGTGCTTATCAATATCTAATTACAACTCCATTAACATGCAATTTAAGCAATCAAAACTTAATTCAATTTCTTACCAGCTTTTTATTCCTTATAAACTAATTATATATTCAAAGATTTTTATCGTTTCAAAATTTTCAATCATAATTACCAATTCATTAGTTGTAATTACTATCAAAGGATTTTTTCGATCTATATATAATAAACTCTTATATATAAAAAATAATAATTAAAAAAATTATCTACTGTTAGGATTAAACATAAAAATTTTTTATGGTGATTCAATTCTACATTTAGATATGTATTATAGACATTGTTTTTGTATATTTTGAATATATATAATAATTTGTTATGGATTTAGTTAAAAGAACACATTATAGGATCTTTAAATTTTATGTTTTTAATTATATCACTATATTTTTTGGGAATTTAGGGATTAATTTCTTAAAATGCAAAATTTTTTGGTTGAACCGGAATCCGGTCCGAGTCACTGAGTCATCGGTTCAACCCGATTTTTTCCGAGTCAATCCGAGTTTTTACCCTTTCCGATTTTCACGTTGAATCGACTCGGATTGCTTGCCGAGTCACGGTTCAACCGGTCCGACCGTCCGAGTCAACCCGAGTTTAATAACCATGATTAATATTATTGTGAAGGGGAAGCAAAGTTTGCGGTGGTCACATGCTCCTTTTCCATGCCTCATATGGAGTAGTCAGTAACTCATGATGCCTTCGCTAACACACAAAATAATTATCGCACATAATTAATTTTTAATTATATGTACTAGTGCATCCTCACCACTCCTATTATTGTTAACTAAAGCTGCAAAAAAAAAGTGAATTCTATGTTTATATACATTACTGCCTAATTCCAACCTATTATAAGAAACAAAATATTTAAATAAAGATTCGAAAAATATTTACTTGTCCAGACATATTTTTCATATTTATGAATAAACTCATAATAAAATTGTGTCAAACCATTTTTGCTTGACATCAATCTATGAATAATATGTACTGATAGACAGTAATATGTACTAACTGTTTAATAAAAATAAAATAAAAAAATTTTTTTTCAGCAATCAATATTCTACATAATGCAAATAGAGCACATGGTTGCAAGAATATGTATATAAAGTTTATGGAAAAAGGAATAAAAAAAATATCATCGAAGCATAGAAATAGAAAATAAAATTACAATGGAATGGAAATATATGAACATGTATTATTTGCTGGTATACCATTTGCCATTATAGTGAATTTATGATTACATGCTAATACGTGCAAGTCTATGCCCTCTGAATATCTATCTTTTATATTTTCAAAAAATATATAGATAATCTTTCTTTTATTAAAAAAATGAGTATACTATATGATATTTCAAAAAATATCCAAAACGAGAATGAAAAAGGGGAATCTGAAGGGAAAGAATCTTCCATGACCTACAAGAGAAAAGAGTGCTCGGTCGAACCGGGATAAGTACTTCGATACTTAAATTATTTAACACTCTTAGAGAGAGAAATGTAGATAGATAAAATCTCAAATAAGTATTACTTGGAGCCTTCTACAATTTCACTATTTATAGCACACATATGGTAATAGGATTATTAGGCTCTTGAGTGCCTAAAACAGTAGCCTGCCATAATGACGTGATAGCCTTATGTTAGCCATATTGATTAAATGGCTGGAGTCAGATAGAGACATGGAGGCCATACTTCTTAATTGATGTCGCAATCTATCATATCAATCCGATCGGATTGACTTAGGAGTTTAATTATGGGCTCGTCTTTGAATTGGACTTTTGGGCCTAGGGACTCAATTATGAAGGATGTTATATATATATATATATATATATATATATATATATATATATATATATATATATATATATATATATATATATATATATATATATATATATATATATATATATATATATATATATATATATCGAATTCTTTATTTATCTAAATATCTAATTATAGCTGAAATGCCTTCTGCATTAATAAATAAATAAATTATTGTTTAAATTATGTTTATGTATTCATTTACTTGGTCCGAGTAAAAAAATACAATGCCATGTGAAAGACAACTAATTTTATTTTTTTTAATATATAATCAATTAATTGCATTTTTTTATTGTAAGCTTCAACTCAATTAATAAAATATAATAAAAATTTTAATATGTTTTCATTTCAGTTAAAGTGACATTTCCAAAATTTAAGAGAAAATTTATTAATATATTTCCCAGTTTATATTTATTTAAATATTTTAAGTACATCTTAATTTCTTTTGTATTTTTTCCTATCTTAATTAGGATAAAAAATATTTAATCAATTTTATGTTTTTTAGAATATTAAACTTCTTTATTTCACTACCCTAATATGTATGAAAAATTTAAAAACTGTTGGCTCAAGGCCTATAATAGATTTTGATAACTAACAAAACAACCTAATATGTTTGGGCCTTTTAAAATTCATTTGTGCAGGTCCAAAAAGTAATTCGGTATTATGTGTTCTATCTAAAGTAGAACAAGAAAAAAATGTGCATGATCTGTCATCATTAGACCTGATTGTTCAACTCTCATAAAAATCAAGATTTATTAGGAAAATGTTTGTAAAATCATTTTCTGAAAATTCACAAACTCATACTCATTATTTGCATAAATATATTTCTTTTCAAAATCATATCACATAAAATAGATTCTTTCCTAAAAAGTTTTAATTCTTTGCTTAAATATTATTGAAAAAGGAAAGTAAATTTGTGACAATATTTTTTAAGAAAATACATAAAATCTAAATTCAGTCTTTTAAATCTAAATTTGACAAGTGTTTCAAACTTAGTTTACACCTAACAGCTATATTATTTTTCCTATATAGAGAGGCTATTTTTCAAGTGTAAAACATGAGTAAACACTTTTGTTTTGAACATCATTTTGCTGTAAGTTTCACTTTATCATTAGCATCATTCACATATATTCAGATGATTATAGTTTATGATTGTAATCATATATAGTGAGGTTTATCAAACCATGTAAGATATATTGAGGTTAGGTTGCTAGAGCCTAGGAAAAGAAGCTAGCAAGTGTGTAGGTTCTTTTACTTGGAAAAAAAAAAAATCAAGCGTTTGAATCCTTTTACTTGGAAAAAAGAATTAAGGGCTTTAGAGTTTTTCACTTGGGAGAAAACCTTGAATAGCTATCATTGTAAAGGCTTTTGACTCTTGCCAGTTAATAGAGTCACCTTAGAAGAGAGATAACTCTTAAGACGAATTGTCTTAAAAAGATGATGTAGGTTTTGGCCGATCCTCTATCAATCGTAGTGTCCACATCTCTATCTCTATCTCTCTCTTTATCTTCATGCTCTATTATATTCATGTTATGTGCTTGTTTTGTGTTTTAATCTATTGCAAAATAGAATCCTAATAATGATCTTTATCTCGAAAATTATCTAATTATTGGCTATGTTTTAATTACTCATTTAATAAGATTTAGTTTCGTCCATGTTCTTATAATGATTGTGAAAAAGGTTGAATAAATTATATTGAGTGAACTTTTATAGTATAATTTATATTTGAGCTCAATGTATGATGTTGAAATATTAATGTTGTTCCTCCTGTACTTGAAAATTATTTTTATGCTTTATTAATCCCCTTTTAGAGTATATTTGGGACTCACAAAAATGATACTTAAAATTAATATAATAGATAAATATGAATGGTGATATTTGAGGAATTAATAGTCCGATATTATAAAATAACACAAATGGATTAAATTCGAGAATATGATCCAATCAAACTTATATAATAATTTGAAATTGACTTCATTCGAATACGTGTAATTCAACCCGTTTAACACATCTTTTCCGTATTAAGTCCTGAAAGCCATGTACTACGTGTAAAATAAATAAAATAGAGAGATGGAAATTGATTCCCACGTGTATTTTCAAGTAGAAAGGGAGTGACTAATACCTATCAGATATACACCATAACTGATAATTACAAAATAAAATAAAAATATTTATTCATCAACACCACTCCTCAAGCTGAGCCGACGGACTGCAAAGGCGAAGCTTGTCACAATGTGTCTTAAATGTGGCGTGACCCAATGGTTTTGTCATTATATCAACAATCTGATTAGAGCTTTTGAGAAACCAAATGTGAACTAAGCCAAGTTTAATATGATCTCGAACAAAGTGATAATCAATCTCCACATGCTTAGTGTGAGCATGAGAAAATGGATTAGAACATAAATAAATTACACTAACATTATCACACCATAAAGTAGCAGACTGGGGTGGAGAACATCCAAGTCCACAAAGTAAAGTGACTAGCCACACATGACTTCGGCAGTGGTGTCTGCAAGAGCTTTGTATTCACCTTCAGTAGAGGATCTAGCAATCGTGGGCTATTTTTTAGAGGACCAGGAAACTAAATTCTTACCCAAATAAATGAGATAACCACAAGTGGAATGCCAATAATCTGGGCATCCTACCCAATCACTGTCAGAGTAACAATGGAGAGAAAAATCTGAATTTTTTGAGATAAGAAGACCAATAGTGCGGGTGGCATTCAAATAGAGAAGAAGAAGCTTGCAAGCTTGCCAATACACATCAATTTCACAATGCATGAATTAAGCAAGTTTGTTAACATTGAAAAAGATGTCAAGCCGAGTGAGAGTAATGTACTAGAGTGCACCAATGAACTATTTGTATTCCTCAGCTAATGAGAGAGCCGTTCTCATGAATTTGTTGAGATCTAGGGAGACAACCATAGGTATATGACAACTTTTAGAGTCACCCACGAATATGGCTTGGAGAACTTCATCAATGTATTTTGTTTGAGACAATAGAAGACCATTAGCTACCTTGGAGATTTCATGCCAAGGAAAAAAATTAATGTCTCCTAGATCCCGAATTGGAAAAGCCTTGTGAATTTGTTTCATAAACCACTACAACACTTCTGAACGGGAACAAGTAAAAAGAATATCATCCATATAAATAAAAAAATGTTTATGAATACCTTGAGTGAGAACAAACAAAGAGTGGTCCGCTTGAGAAGATTGAAAACCAAGGCTGAGTAAAAATTCGAATAGCCGTTGAAACCAGGCCTGATAAGCCTATTTAAGGCCATATAATTAATGAACATCGAAGCTTGCAAACACGATTAGGATGAGAAGAGTCAATAAAACCAATTGATTATTCCATGTATAAATTCGTATCCAGAAAACCATGTAAGAATTCACTAGAAATATCCAATTGATGAGTGAGCTAATTATTTACTGTAGCAATATATAAAATAGTTTGAATTATTGTAAATTTAACCACTGGAGATAAGGTCTCCAAGTAGTCAATACCAACTTATTAAGTGTAACTTTTAACCATTAGACGAGCTTTGTAATGCTCAACGAACCCATCGAATTTTTGCTTGATCCGAAATATCCATTTATTTCCAATGACATTAGTATTGTGTGGCCTAGGAACCAAAGTCCAAGTGTGATTTTGCAATAAAGCATCAATTTCATGTTGCATAATAGCTTTCCAATTCGGGCATTTATTGACTTGGGCAAAGGTTTTGGGCTCTTTAGGGAGAGAGGTAGTGACAACATTAGCTTGATGACAAGTCATGGTGGAAGAGTGAAGGTGCAATGGATGGGTGAGAGAAGGAGAAGTGGGTGGTTGATTTTGATACTGAGTGAGGTCAACTACAAGCTGAAGCCCAGAAAGATGAGAAGTGTTGGAGGAAGGAGAAGAGGAAAGACCCGAATTGGGTTGAGAATAGGGAGAAGATAATGGTCGTGATAAAGGATAAAAACAGGTGGAAGAACTGAACGGTGGGGAAGAAGATTGAGATGGAATTTCGATTAAAGGAGAAGATGGTGATTTAGAGTGAGTAGGAGATAAAGGGAGAGTTTGAGAAGGAGTTAACGAAGAGGTAGAAGTAGAATAAGATAAAGATAAGGGAGAGGAAGGAAGGAAAATGCTTGAAGATGCAGTGTGATCTAAGTGAGTGAAATTTTTCCATTTTATGTGCAGCCATGGAGAGTTTTGCATGACCTGTGTTGATAATTGGTCAAGGCTGTGAAAAGAAAAAAATTTGAGAGTGAAATTTGATATGTTTGGCCAAGTAAATGTGGCCTTCTATAGGATCTAAACACCTATATGCTGCATGCAATGGACTCTGACCAAGATAAACACATTGGAAAGACCAAAAGGAAAATTTATGTCTATTGTAGGGACGTAATAAGGGATAAACCACACACTCAAATGGTTGAAAAGCCAAGTAATGAGGGTCTTTTTGAAATAATTTTTGAAAAGGAGATTTGTTTTTAATAACATCTGAAGTCAAGACATTGATCAACATGCATGGCACTTTGTTTAAGTGCATAATTCCAATAACTAAGGGGCATGTTGCCGTGAGCAAGCAAAGTAAGGGCAGTGTCAACAAGATGTCGAATTTTTCGTTCAGCCGTTCCATTTTGTTCATGCGTGTAAGGACACGCAATGCGATGCTGAATACCTATTTGTTTAAAATAAGAATGAAGTTTTTGATATTCACCACCTCAATTGGAGTGAAAAGCACAAATTTTGGCATTAAATTGATGATCAATTAGTTTTTCAAACATTAAAAACGTAGAAAAAATATCACTTTTATTTTTTAAAAAATAAATCCATGTAAAGCGCATAGAGTCATCAATAAAAAAAATACTTTTGACCCAAACTAGACTAAATAGGAGCAGGGCCCCAAACATCAGAAAAAATAATTTCAAAGGGACTTGAACCGGTGTGCTCTTTGGAAGCTAAAGGCACACAACACATTTTACCTAAACAACAACTAAAATAGGGACTAAGAACAGAATTAAAAACAAAAATTTGACCACTTTTAACTAAGGAATTAATTTTGGAGATATTGGGATGACCAAGCTGCTGATGCCAATCATCAACATTGGGCACGACAGTTGCAGTGTAGACACTGGGTTGAGATAAACACAAGGTGTAAACTCCATCGTCACTGGGACCTTGCATCAAGATTTTCCTAGTTTGTTGGTCCTTTATTAAAAAATATTTGGACCAAAATTCAAAAAAATAAGAATTAACAGAAACAAATTTTTGAACAAATAATAGATTTTTTATGATATAAGGGACACATAAAATTTTATTCAAGAAAAAGTTTCCATGAGAATGAGGGAGAACACTGTTACCAGTATGAGTGATGTTCAGTTATTGACTATTACCAACAAATAATTGTTCAGGGACTATATACTTATTAGCAGCATTTAAGACTTGAGTGTGAGGTATCATATGATAGTTAGCAGCAGTATCAGAAAACCAAGTGCTAGGGGCAGAAGTAGTGAAGGAATTTGCGGTGGCAGAGTTGGGATTATGTCTAGGGACATGAGAAAAGTGAGCAAATTTTTGGTTTGGTTTGTTGTATTGAGTGGAGGGCTGGTCACGAATGTATCGTTTGTGGCAAGTAAGGGCTATGTGGTTTCGATACCCACATATCTGGCAAGGATTGGAGCGACCCCAAGAATTGGAGTTGTTGCTTGGATAACGTGGTTGTGATTCAAAATTGGGAGGCCTTGGGTGAAATGGTGTGGAGTTGAAAGTGGGCAATAGAGGGAAAAAGGGTTAAACGGTCAGATTGGCCATTGGTTCATGAGAACTTTTAAGAAGAATTTCATATGCAAGTAAATGACCATGGAGTTCATTAAAACTAATTGGTTCAGAAAGAAGATTGAGAGCTGTGATAATAGGATGAAATTCATACCCGATATTGCAGTAAATGATTGCATTAAATTCTGCAGTTGTGATAGGACCACTAGCTGCACTTAGCTCATCAACTTGGCTTTATGAAGAAATTGAGAGATAAAGAGATCATTCTTCTTGAGTTCCTCCAGTTCAATATGAAGTTGCAATTGTCTGTTTTGAGAGATAGATCCAAAGGCACTAGCTAAAGCAGTCCATACGGCATAGGAAGAATCAAGACCAATAACAAGAGGAAAAACTTATTCGAAAAGAGAAGCTGGTATCCATGAGAGAAGCATTTGATCTTTCTTAAACCAAGCTTCAAACTCTAGATTTGGGATAGAAGTGGTGGGTTCAGTGGTGGAAGGAATAGTTTTCAAGGAAGGAGGAGATGTGCCATCAATAAAACCATGGAGATTTTGATAATTAAGCTGAGGGGTAAATTGCATTTTCCAAGAGAGGTAGTTTTTGGAGGTTAATTTGATGGAGAGGGAATGGGTGGAAGTAACAGCAGATGTGGCGAAAGCAGAGGAAACAGAGGAGGAAGAGGAAGGAATGAGGGCCATGTCTAAGTTGCAGGTTTTAGGATGGGCTCTAATACCATGTAAAATAAATAAAACTGAGAGATGGAAATTGATTCTCGCGTGTATTTTCAAGTAAAAAGGGAGTGCCTTAAATACAAGTACAACAATGACAAGTAGTTATGGATAAGGAGACTAATACCTATCAGATATACACCAGGACTGATAATTACAAAATAAAAAAAATATTTATTCATTAACAATACGAACAAGAAATAGTAATGACAATTTCAATGTTGAATGGTATTAAAAAGCTTCATCGACCAACTAATTAATGGAAACGCATAAGAAAAAATAATGGAAACTGCAGAAAATGAGAGAATTATCGTGTGTTTCTACATAATTTTGTTCCACACGCCGAAATTGGTCCATTAATTTTTAGATAAAATCTCATAAATGAATTTAGAAATTATCTATTTTATAGTCGATCTATTTTAATGAAGCTTCATTTTGTATAAAATGACTTGTAATGCTGCCTTGAACATTGAAATTGTAACATATATCTAGACATTGGTCCGAGTACTGAAGTATACGCTCGACAGCAGTAAGAACTTGCATTACTCAAAAGCATATATTTTCTTGTATGAGAAGGTTGTATTTGATATCAGTTAATTAAACCCAAATATGCAACATTAATATTAATATCACAAATTTACGATTCATTTAGTCAAATACTCCTCTGGTGGTAAAAATTTGAGTAGCATCACAGCTGTATTATTAATCTAGCTCCCTCCAAAATACATAATTAACACTCCCAATAAATATATTCTCAACCCTAAAACTCCTTTCAATAGCAAAACACTTCCAATTCAATCCACCATCCTTTAAGATAGTATTCTCAATTATTAACACGTAACATTATACTACTCGATTACAACCCCCATTAATTATACATATTTATTTATATACAAGTCAAATTTTAATTAATTACATAGTACAATTTCTTCCAAAAGTGCTCTCCATATACATGCAATACGGAGTTTCTATACTCTGCACCTTCTTCACGACACTTCTCTCCTACGCGCAACAAAACAAGTTACGCGCTGAGCAATAATGCCAAGTATTATATATTCTACTAAAATATTTCATTAAATACAAATAAGCATGCAAGTATTCTTGTTATGAATTGTTAAGCTGCTAAAAGAGCATATATTTGATTGAATTTTGCTTATTATTTTACGTTCTTTTAAGTCAGTTTTAGGTGTTTTTCATTGGTTTGTTTTATTTTTTTGACTGTAGGAGCGGAATTTGAGGAAGTTGTGTTTATGGGGGCTAATTGTTGAAGATCTGGAGAAGCAAGGAATTTTTGGGGTTGATTTGGAGCAAAAAGCTGATAGTTGAAAATTCTGGAAGTTGCCTTGCCCAAGGGAATCGCCCAGTTGCCCAAAGCAGAAAAGCCAAGTCTTGCCCAGTTCCCTTGCCCAAGTTGTCCAAGGGACTTGCCCAAATGAAATTGATAGTGAACTGCGATTTTTTAAGAAAATTTCAAGCGAATTTAACCTAGCCGCCACTTAAACCCTAGTTGATATTTAGGAATATTAAGACTTTATTTTAGGAGTAAAAGAGGCAGTGATTAAAGGAATTTAGAACTCTTTTAGGAATTTTATTTTAAATTTCCTAGTTTGGTTGGCATTCTTTCCTGTTTTTGGTTATTATTTAAGGAAAGGAGTCTTCAGGTTGAGGGATCTTCTTACTTCTGCGATTTTTGTAACTCCAATTCTGTAGCAGGGGTTTTCTCAACTTTTACTTTTTACTTTATGAAATTCTCATGGCCATGAGTGGCTAAATTATTATTTTCAGTTAAAGATTAATTCAAAGTCAGAATTTAATTCGCTGTGAGATTGTTGTGCTCACTTTTTGTTCTTTATTTCATTTGGTGTTCATGTTATTTACTGTAGCTTAGAGAAACCATATCTAAATTGTTATTTCTTTCATGTTCAATGAGGCGCCGTTGTTCATTTAATTAAATAACATACTGCTAGTTGAAGATATCAAATCCGTAATTGTTTGGTAGAATTAATAATAAGCAGTGATCAGTGTAGCTTCCTCACAAAGGCTGTTATATCGAGTAGATGCATGATTTGGTTTAAATTGATCTCGCTTGTGGATCGGTTGGCTTAGTTCGGATCTTTCTATTTCATAATGCTATCAATAAATTAAATTTTTGCGCTTGTTAAGGGTTGTTTATAGGTTAGGAATTAATTATAGTCTTAATTAATTCATTCATGCGGAAATATTAGGTCGGGAGCGCATAGCCGACGGCTATAACTGGCCCATTATTTGATTTTTAGCATTATTTCTTCACCTATGATCAGTTGAATGAATCCTGTGTTGCAAATATCTTTAACTGGAATTATCATTCATTGAATTTTCTTTTAATTAATTTCTGACTTATTTATTTATTTGCTTTGATTCATTATTTCATTTTCAATCTATAAACCTCCCCCCTATTTAATTTTATTGTTAAAAAGTCTGGTTGTTTAGAATTACTTCAGTGTTAGTCTCTGTGAATTCGACCATTTTCTTGTCCTATTTATAATTTATTTGTTGAGATAAGTTAGGTTTTATTTTTGGTGGCTTCGACACCCATCATGAATTAATATTGATCAATATATATATATATATATATATATATATATAGATATAGATAGATAGATTCTACGTTTACCATTTCCATCTTTTGCTTAAATTCTCATTTTTTCATTATTATACTAAATTAATTTTATTTTTACAGTGCTGACATCAAAATCATGTTTAATTTCAATTCAGCCCTCATTTTCCATAATCAGCTAGTTTACACTTTAATCCTTATTTGGACAATTCTTTTCACTTAATTGCAATTTAATTTTTATTTTTGCTAATTTTAACCCATAATTACATCTTGATCTTAGAACTTTTATTTTCATCTCCTTTTTCCCATATTAACTCTAAAATTCAATTTTTATTACAATTTTATTATTTTATTACTTATTTCATCAATTATATATTAATTTACTAAATTGCCATTCTTTTCTTATTTTCGTACATAATTACTATTTTGCTCTTACTTTTCTTACTTTATGCCAAAATTACACTTTTAAATTATCCGCTTCTGCAGTAAAAGTATAATTTCACCTCTTTTAAGCCTATTTTTATCGATTGCTCACCAAAATTTTACGATTTTTTGCAATTAATCCCCTACAATTCTACTTTTTCATGCAAAATTACCATTTGATCCTTATTTCTCATCTTAATTACATAACCATTATACTTATCATTCTTTTACTATTTTCTTCTCACAAATATATTTTCATACACTAGATGAAAATACTAGGAAAAAGCACTGTTTAGACGTGGCTAGAATGCTCATCGCAACATCCTCATCAACCACCATAAATGAAGCTTTGAAGACCGGGATTGATGGTGTAACCTATCGTTTTAGAGTTCTTGAATAGCCTTCTAGCTTTGTCCAAAATTGTTTAAAGTTAGTTCGACGAAGATTGCAGTTGGCAAATTGGACATGCAGAAGTGCCGACCACCGGTGTCTAGGGATACTGAGGAGTCGCTGGATACTGGTAGCTCTACCTCTGCATCAAAAATTGTGGCTTACTCTCCGTTTGCGGTGCACTCTTTCCAAGTTAATTCCTTATATAAAGCCTATCTGTCGAAGGAATCTACTAGGCCTATCTCATCCAAGCAGTCTGACAACATTAATTGCTAATGCAATTTCTCCTCGTCGCCTCTTCCTGATCTAGATACTCCCTCTCATATTGGGCGAACTCATTCTGCTAGTTCTAAGCCCATGGATCCAGATTGCTTCTCTCCTAATGGGTTGGAGATTGTTCCATGTGTAGGCCAACCCAATCTTTATGTTGAGAGCCATAGGCCCAGTTTAAACGAATTGCTCATCTAAATCGGCTCCAACGGTAAAATTGGAGCTAACACTGTTCATTCCGAAAGAAAACCAAAACAAATCAGATCCTTTTACACCTTCGATCCCATTAAGTCTGCCATCCAATGCCGAGTTGAGAAAGAAAAGGGGTAAAAAAAGTAAGGAAGAACAAAACGTGAATTTCGGAGGTTATGGATATGATACAGAAAGTTACTTGCGTCCCAGATTGCACTACTGGTGAATTAGTATCAGATGGTTGCATCCTTAATGTAAATGAGAGGATTAAGAGACAAGATATAGAGTTACCTCTTTCACCCAAGTGTGAAGCTCTGAAAGTGCTTGAAGTGGCTGGTATGCTCAACGTGGTTGGAGCAGAAAACAAAGTAGCTTTCCTAGAATCTCTAATTTGCTCAGTGGAAGAGGAGAGGTTGAATTGGGAAAATATCAAGGATGGACAGTGAAAAATCTCATGCTTCATCCAGGTCA
Organism: Excoecaria agallocha; assembly: GCA_037975025.1. Taxonomy (NCBI): domain Eukaryota; kingdom Viridiplantae; phylum Streptophyta; class Magnoliopsida; order Malpighiales; family Euphorbiaceae; genus Excoecaria; species Excoecaria agallocha. The sequence goes on along the minus strand of CM075815.1, from coordinate 3,919,037 downwards.
GTTCTTCAGATTCTTTTCTTCTTCCAATGATATTTTTTCATGGAATATTAGAGGACTAAGCTCCTCTATCAAAAAGAGTTTAGTTGCTTCACACATAGCCAAAAATAGAGTTGGTATGGTCTTCTTATTGGAAACTAAGATGCAAGGCATTGAGGTTCATCTGATCAAGAGAGTTTGGGGTCATGAGAACTTTGATTGGGTCTCTCAAGACGCCATAGGTAATAATGGAGGTATTATGTTTCCTGGAAAATTGACTTCTTTCATAGATCTGATTTTACCTCGGGTTAGGGCTGGATAGCAATCAGAGGAATTTTAGTAGAAAAAAGTATGAGTTTCTATGTTATTGCAATATATGTGCCACTGGATGAGCATGAACAGGAGGCGGTATGGAATAATCTCTCAGATGTGCTAGCTTATGACCTCCCAATCTTATTAGGGGGAGACTTTAATGCCGTTCTTAAGGTTGAAGATAGGTAGAATAGCATTTTGAACAGGAAGGATGGTAAATTCCTTGACTTCATATCCAGAAATGGCCTGATAGACCTTCCTCTTCTTGGCAAAAAATTCACCTGGGGGAACTCAGTCAGTAAAAGTTGAATTGATAGATTCCTAGTAAATCAAAGGTGGCATCTGGCCTTTAATACTCTGTCCCAAAGTGCCCTCTTGAAAAGCATCTCTGATCATTCTCCCTTGGTATTGAATTGTTCCCATTCAAATTGGGGTTCGAAGCCATTCAGATTCCTGGACGCTTGTTTGCTTGATGTTGATTTTTTGAAGAAAGTTTGGTCTTGGTGGCATAAGTCTCATATTTTGCAAGCAGAAACATGCATTACAAGATGAAAATGCTAAAGAAATATATAGTGGAATGGAATAAATTTTATTTTGGTAATGTTGTCCGGGCGATCATGACAATCGAAAAAGACATTGATGATCTTGATTGCGATTTGGAGTGTGATGATATACATGAGGTTATTAGAAGATTCATGATCTCCAAAGAAGCTCTCTTATTAGCTTATTGTGGGGAAAACTAAAAGCCAGGGAGTCCATATGGAGACAAAAGTCCAAAATTAAATGGATTAAAGAGGGGGATCTTAACATGAGATTTTTCCATCTTTCAGCTGCAATAAAGGGGAATAACAACCGTATCCTCATGCTTAATATATCAAGGGGGTGGTTTCGAGCCCAGATTTGATCAAGATGGAAGTTCTTAATTTCTATAAGAATTTATATATAGAGAATTCCCATAATAGGCCCTCCTTCCTTGCCAATTCCTTCAAAAAGCTATCTCAGCCTTCAGTCAATTCTCTGGAGCTTCTAATTACTTTTGATGAAGTTAGAGCTACGGGCTGGAGCTGTGATAGTTTAAAAGCTCCTGGCCCGGATGGTTTTAATTTTGCCTTCATAAAAGCAGCTTGGGAAATCTTTAGGTAGATATTTTTCTGATGGCGAAAATTTCTTTGCTAAAGGGCTTCTACCTAATGGGTCTTCTTCATCCTTTATAGCCTTAGTTCCTAAAGTTGTGGGTGTTTCACATCTTAAGGACTTTCGCCCTATTAGTCTCATCAATTGCCTTTACAAAATTATTGCTAAGCTCCTAGCAAACAGGCTAAGAAATGTTGTAGGGGAAGTGATATCTAAGGAACAATGTGCTTTTCTAATAGGTAGACAGATTTTGGATGGTATTCTGGTTGCGAATGAAGTTATTCATTCACTAAAGGCTAACCACCAAAGTGGCATTGTGCTTAAAGTTGATTTTCACAAAGCATTCGACTCGATAAACTGGAATTACTTAGACTCGGTGCTGGAACTTATGAACTATGGAGCCAAATGGAGATTTTGGATTAGGCAGTGTGTGATTTCTGCCAAGGTTTCGATGTTAGTTAATGGTTCTCCTATACAAGAATTTCAATTATCACGTGGATTGAGGCAAGGCAATCCCTTATCACCATTTCTCTTCCTTTTCACTGCTGAGGGACTAACGGTACTGATTAATAAGGCTTCTGAGATTAAGCTCATAAAAGAGGTCAACCCCCTTCCCAACAATTCAGCTGAGTTCTCTTTAACCCATATCCAGTATGCGGATGATACTTTGGTTTTTCTTGCCCCTAACCTGGATAACATCTTACATATGAAAAGAGTTCTTAAAGTCTTTGCTTCTATCTCTGGCCTCATGGTTAATTTTCACAAGAGCCATTTGATTGGTATTAATATTGATGATGATTGGACAGCAAGCTATGCTAATCTTGTCAGATGTAGGGTGTAACACCTGCCCTACTCCTATTTGGGCTTACCATTAGGGACTAATCCTAAGAAATCTGCTACTTGAAAGCTAGTGATTCAACAGTTTCACCGTAAACTGGCAGGATAGAAGGGGAAGCACCTGTCTTATGCTGGTAGACTTGTTCTTATCAAAACAACTCTATCTGGCCTTTCGATATATTTTATGTCGTTGTTCAAAATGCCATCAGGTGTTCTTAAAACATTGACCTCCATCATAAGGAAATTCTTTTGGGGCGGCAACAATAGTGACAAAGCCTTATATAGAATTCAGTGGAGCCTTATAGAACAATCGTGGAAGCTAGGTGGACTTGGTGTTGGTTCGCTAGCACAAAGGAAATCAAGTTTATTGTTCAAGTGGTTCTGGAGGCTCGATCCTAAGAGTGAGTCCCTTTTGCAGAATCTTATTTTTAAGAAGTATGGGATCAAAGACCGGATGATTCTAGAGGAGATCTCTCATCGTAATTCATCGGTAATCTGGAAAGACATTGATAAGGTAAGATCTTCTCCTATTTTTTGCAATAGCTTTGCTGTCGACATTAGATGTGGTAGTTCTTGCTTGTTTTAGCATGATATAAAGTGCTAGATGAGCCCTTGAAGCTGAAGTTCCCTTGACTTTTTAAAATCTCCCTTCTAATTGATGTATTTGTCTCGGAGTGTGGGTGTTGGTCTAGAGGTACTCAGTATTGGAAGCTCAAATGGAGGTGAAATCTTATGTCTTGGGAAAAGTCCTTATTGGATGAATTATTGCTAATTATAAACTCTTACTCCTTATCTATGGGAAGGTCAGATAGAAAGGTTTAGTTCCATGATTTGAGGGGAATCTATTCTGTAAAATCTGCTTGCTCAACTTTATGCGATGCATCTTTGACGTTTGAAGCTTTATTTCTTCCTTTGTTAAATTCTTAGAGAAATCTTGGTCCCCCAATGTGGAGTTGTTCTTGTGGATGGGAGTCCAAAATAGAGTTTGTACAAAGGAGTTCTTGGCAAGTCGTGGTATTCTTCCAGTGAATGACATCCAGCATCCCTGTTGCAATGAATCTCCAGAGGATATTGATCATCTTCTTTTTAATTGTCCCACCTCTTTGGATCTGTGGTTTAAAATTATAAATTGGTGGGGTTATGTGTTCTGCATGCCTAACAGGTTCAATGACTTACTGTGTCAATGGCCATGCCTAGCTGGGAATCCCATTCAACAAAAAATTGGAAAAATAGTCTTTTTAGCTTGTATTTGGACTATATGGCTAGAAAGAAATGCCCTTATTTTTTTTGAAAAAAGGTTGAATTCAGGGGTTCTGTTTAATCTTGCCTCTCTCGTTCTTCCTTCTAGTTAAAATCCCATGAAGATCTGTATTTCCTAAATGCTCAGGACCTTATGTTGGCTACGGATGGTATTAATAGAGTTCATTATCTTCGAAAGACTAGACCTCCAATTGTGTGATCCCCACCTGCCCCTGACTCTCTTAAATGGAACACTAATGGTTCCTCTCTTGGACAACCCTGGCTAAGCGGGAATAGGTGGAGTTCCTAGGGACTCTACGAGTGTAATCTTATGTCTTTTTTCATGTACCATAGGTGTGGCCAATGCAATGGTTGCTGAGGTAATGGCAGTTTGTAAAGCCCTTCAACATTCAGTTGATTTTCTTATACAGCAAAACAAATCGGTTCTCTTCGAAATTGACTCCTCTACCATGGTCTCTTGGCTGAATAATTCAGGGGCTACCAGGCCTTAGAGGTTGGGAAGCATATTCAATGATATATAAAATTTTACAACTATGATCAAAAAGGTGTTCCTTGTGCATAAAAGGAGAGAATGCAATTACTTCACGGATTCTTTGGCTAAGTAGGGAGCAACTCATAGCAGAGATTTGGTGTCTTGGCTTTAGGAGGATTAATATGATTTTGGTTAATCCAATGAGGAGATTTAGCTCAGTAGTGTTGTTTAAAGGTTGGTCAATTTTCTTAGTTTTGATGCACTTTACTCAGCTGGTTGAGTTTCTGGTTTGGCCTGGATTGATGTTTTAGCTCTGGTTATGGTTAAGAGTTACTTTGTGTGTTGTCTAATTCCTTGTCCTAGCTACGGCTTTGTGCCTTGGTGCTTACCTCAAGCAAAGCAGGGTGTATGGTCCCTTATTGCTGTTTTGGTATGGTCTATGTACTATGGCCTGATATCAACAGATGGCTTGTGTTTACTGCTAGCCACCCTTTAGCTGCAAATCTGGCCTTTAATTTGCTGATGATAGTGGTCTATTGTTAGCTCCAAAGGTTGAAGTTATTATCTGTCATATGAGATCAATTCTGTTTTTCTATTAACCCACTTCTGATGCTCATTGTAGTCTATTGATTTAGAAGATCTGATTTACTGCTTCTATGCTATCTCGATTCTGGTGCCTTCCTTAAGGATCTATAGTCCTGATTTTGTTTAGAGGGGTTGTTCTTATTTTGTTGTATTCTCTGTCTTGCTGTGCTGCTGTACAGAGTGCAGCTCTAGATTTTGTTTGCTGCAGTATTGGCTGGCTAGCATACTGCTGTATCTCAATTGCTTTGGCTTTCTTGTTAGCCTCCCTGATAATAATCATTCTATTTATAAAATAAAATTAAAAAAAAAAACTAAATTACATTTGATCTTCACTCTTTATACTTTTACTTTCAGATTACATTTTGATGCTTTTTCTTTATTTATATTTTCTTACCATCAAGTGATGAATTTTTCCTAACATAACCATCAAGTATAGACACCCATTTAAAAGTTACAACTTCAAGTTATGGAACAAAATGGTTTTAGTTTTTTCAAAATATCATTTTAATTACATCTATGGTTATCGAATTTTGTGACTTATAACCAAATAGTCATAATAAAATAATTTTTAATACAAAAATTATCAAAATTTTAATTTATTTAAATTAAAATAAAAATAATTTAAAAATTAATTTTTTATGTCACAAGAGTGATAATTAAGCAGATCACATATAATTGTCATATAATTTTAACACCAATTAACTTTACAAATAGATTATGATTAGTTATTAGGATTTTTTTTTTTGTTTTTTGTACGTATCATTTTTTTCATGTTTATATGATGACATGAAACTTTTTTTATTTGGTGGTTTAACTTATAAAAGTTATTGGTCCTAAAATGACATGGTAATTATACGTGGCCGGCTTAACTGTCACTCCGATGATATAAAAAATTAATTTTCAAGTCATTTTTACTTTAATTGAAATAAAATAAAATTTTAATGATTTTTGTGTTACAAATTATTTTATTATAATCATTTGGTTATAAGTCTAAAAATTCGATAACTACGGACGTAATTAACTCCCAAAATATCCAATTTAAGTTGCACCCTAATTATTAATTGTTTTAAATTTATTTTAAGAATTGAATCGCTATATATATATAAATCCATGAAAGTAATCTAAAATCCAAGTTACATCAACATTGCTAAATTTCTTAACTAATGAAGTCTTGTTGATCAATCCTTATCCCATGAAACTATTACTAAGCAATTATATATAAAAAGATCAAAGACCAACTCTTTGTCATTTTACATTATTTTGCACATACATTATATAATATTTATATATAAAAGAAATTAAAAAAAAATTTGCTTGCCTTTTATCAGTGACAATATATAGCAGTACGTAGTCCAGAAATGAACAACAACAACAATAATAAGCATTGCTATTCCTTATGGGTTCCCAAAAAAAGAGATCTCTTCTTTGGCTAGGAGAGTATGAAGGAAAAGCGGATAGAGAATTCAACTCAAAAAAAGAGAGGGATCCAACATAAGTAAACAAAAGAAAGAAAAGAGGGGGTTGATTTCACACATGGTTACTGAACTTACACTTAATAACCTAAAAGTAACTAAATTATTTTTAGTAATAAAATTGTCATTAAACTTTACACTATTTTGCACAAAAATCATTTTGATCGGTTTTCGGTGATAACCCTTGCCGGAGTGTTGATGTGGCACACCACGTGTGCACAAAAAAACTGACGTGACATGCTACGTTTGCAAAAGTAGCTGACATAGCATGCCACATGTGCAAAATAGCTTACATCAGTTGATGACGTGACATGTCATGTCAGCATTCCGGTGATGGTTCTCGTCGGAAACCGGTCAAGATAAATTTTGCACAAAATAGTGCAAAGTTCAGTGATAATTTCGTTACGAAAAATAATTCAGTTATTTTTGAGTTGATAGACGTAGGTTCAGTGACTATGGATGATATTGACCCGAAAAGAGGCCCACGTTGACGTAGTAACCCCATTAGCTTCGCCGTTTGAAATTAATGGAAAAATTACTCGCAAAAGCTAGCAGCATCATTGCTATTGCAAAGTAGAATGAAATAAGACCCAAAATCAGCTTGGTAGGCAATGATGTGAGAAAATCATCCATTGAATAACCAGAGGTGAGAATTGACAATAAGCAAAATGTGGAAAAAGCTGACGCTATTGACAAAATTGCGTCACGTTTGGCAAAATATCTGAAAGATTCATTTCCAAGGAGAGTAGGAATCTCATTTTCCTGTCTAAAGCCACCAGGTAATGCAAAAGCTGCTGCAAAAACCATAGCGGCAACGAGTGTTGAAACTAGCATGCACGACTTTGCTATATTTTTCATCCATATCTCTCCTTCTTTTCTTAGTTCCTCATGCTCCTCTTCAAATAATTTCATAGGAGTTTTCCCTTTCTCATTTTCTTCTCTCATATGCTGCGGACCAGCAATTTTCTTCACTGCTTGAATACGATTTTTTAGTAATATAATATCCATATATACCCATATATAGATTAACGTTCGAAATCTTCAAAAATAAAGTTTAATTTTACCCATGGTCACTGAACTTACGTCTAATAACCCAAAAGTAACTGAATTATTTTTTATAACGAAATTATCGCTGAATTTTACACTATTTTACGCAAAAGTCATCTTAAATGGCTTTTAGTGATAACCCTTACCGGAGTGCTGACTAACACGCCACGTGTACACAAGTATGCTGATGTGGCATGCCACGTGTACAAAAAAATAAACGCCAAATGTATAAAAGTAGCTGACATCATCTGATAACGTGACACACCACGTGTGCACAAGTAGATAACATGACGTGCCACGTCAGCACTCCGACAATAATTTTTGCCGAAAATAAGTTATAATGATTTTTGTGTAAAATAATGCAAAATTCAGTAACAATTTTGTTACGAAAAATAATTCAATTACTTTTGACTTATTAGTCATAAATTCAGTTATTATAGGTGATATTAAACCTCAAAAATAACAAGGGTTGAAGGATCTGGTAATTATTACCTTAAACCAAGCCAACTCATGTTGCAGTTGAAGATCCGCCCCTAGTGCATATATTCCACTCGGTGTTAATGGCAACTTTCCAGCCAAATGTAAAATGTTATTCCCTTCGGTATCAATTTTCACACATTTGAAATTCTTAATAGAACCTATTTCATGAATTAGTTTAAAGATTTTCTCATGGCGATGCAAAACAGCAATATGAAATATGGTGTAATTATTCTCATCAACTTGCAATATTAGATCAGGATATGAACGTATGAGTGTTGTTAAAAACTCGTTGTTCCCTTGTTTTGCTGCTATAAATATCAGACCCCCACATTTGCCGATCATCAATTTGAAAATTGTTTTATTATCCTCCAATATTGCTTGCTTCCAAAGTTGTTTTACTACTTCAAGCCATTCCTTTTTTGGCTTTCTAAATATGTTCAGAACTGAAATTCACAAATATTAGACATGCATTAATAATCACAATAATAGCCTTGAATTGAATGGTTGTTAAAGTAAGAGAATACTGACGGCGCAATCTTGCAGCTCTACTTAGATTCAAAGGAATGTAAGGCTTTCGAGCAAATGCATGTAAGGCTGTCTCTCCGTTGCTGTCTGTTTTAGTGGCCAGCGACTTCTTTTCTTGTACGATTTGGAGCGCAACGTCTCAAAGCAAGTAAATTTTATGCTTAATCAATTGTTTGTTCATTAACTAGTAATTTAAAGATAAAATTAAAATGAAATAAGAAGTGAACTCACCATAAATATCAGAGTCAATGAGAGCAACAAGTAAATTAAAGTAATCATCATCAGTGTATCCAGCTCTCTTAGGATCAATATATTAGAGGTATCGCACCATTTGGTAATGTCCAAGCAAAGCTGCCATATAAATTGGTAAATTATTTCCTGGACCTGGGATTGTAGCTAAATGACGGTTCTTTAGAAGCATAATCTCTTCAATTTTAACATTTCCAGATGCAGCAGCGTATTCCCTTCTTCAGTACTTTGTGTTGGATTCTCAGATTCATCAGATTCACTTCTTTCGCCTGGAACTGCTACTTCACTTCTAATAGCTAAATCTTCTTTATGCATCATATCGACCAGGTTTTGTACAAAATCAAAGTGATCAGCTGCAGTTGCTATGTGGAGAGCTGTTTCCCCTTTTGCATGGGTCGTAATGCTTGGTGGGATTTGCTGTCCAGGTTTGTCAAAAATTTCTTGAGCTTTGCTCCAGTCACCACTCAGTGCGGCTTTATACAATTCCAATTCTTCCTTTCTTTGCTCTAACAAAGTTCAATCATTCATCGCAATTCACAAACATCTTAATTATTTTCTTTCTCAACTACAACTCCTTTAAATTCTCTTATTGTCTTTTATTTTGGGTCAAGTACGTGATAAATTGGGTCAGTTGTGATTATAAACATGATAAATTTTATCACTTTTATGCCATTGATTTTTTTAAAAATTTTTTTAAAAAAAAATTGCGCCTATAACCTATAAAAATTAAAAATCATTGTTGTCACATTCAAATTATATAAAACAATTATAAATAAAAAATAATAATATTATTATCTCATAAATGGATAAAACTAAGTTATAAAAATTATTGAATTAGATCGAGTTACTTTGTGAATTAAATTAATGAATCGAATTGTTTAGTGGATCAAATGAATCGAATCGAATTTAGATTATATTTTTGTAGAAAGATTAAAATTTCTTGTGTCTGAGCTACAATATACAGTACTTAGTTAGAATTTCAATGACATAAAACACCTATTTATAAATCAAAGGTATTTGGACAAGAATAATATGTAAGAGTTTGTGCATGAAAACATATATTCTTAGAGAAGGTAATTTACACATATATTGGTTCGAACTAAATTATCAGCTAAAAAATCATTCAATTTAAAATTATTTATCTTAAAACTCCTTAGTACCAGTTTTTGCATTTAAAACTGTTGTGAAACTCAAGTTAATTCACACCAATAATAACAAATTTACTACGAAAACTATTGCATTGGTGAATAGAGTGCAAACAATTGTATTAAAAAATTATATCAGGTAAATTTCCAGAAAAGAGTGGAGGGGTCACAAACTGTCCAACTTAAAACCTAATCTCCTAACACAGAATTTTTCCAGATAAGTAATTTAATAACATAATAATTCATTATAATTATACCCGATAATATTTATTAAATAAATAAAATAAAAAATACCAAAATTTAACGAGACTCGGTCAGATTCGATCAATTATGTCTACGTTTTCAAACACTACTAAATTAATATTTCATTATTTCAAAAAAAATAATACAAGTGAAATATTAAAGGTTAAGAGAGAAATAATTTTTGCTTTAAAGAAAGGCAATTTTGGAATGCTTAAAATAATATAAAAAATTGTTTTACAGGAGAAGAAACTTCCTCCAAACCATATTTTCCCAATGTGGGATTCACAAATTTTGTTAACAAATTAATTTTGTCAACAATTGTGAGCCACAAAAAGCCCCATAGTTTCAGTTTTTGCATGTATGTACTGACAATTGGAATTCTTGTTGTCTTAATTCTTTATTTTTTCATTTCTCTCTAAATTATTAGAAATGTCCCAAACATTCTAACAAAAATTTATTTTGATCTTAAATTTCCTTAAAAATCATGCCAATTAAAATCGTGACAATTTTTCATTCTCTTTGCGAAAAAAGTGGAAAAAAATAAAAGTCCTTTGGCTTAGGGAATGAAAGACCATTACTATTTCAATTGGCATGATTTTGAAACGAAGCCAAAATCAAAACAATTAATAATGTGACTTTTAAGAAAACTTGAAAGGATTGAGAGAAAGAGACAAAAAAAAAAAGGAAATTCTAATTGCTGACACATACCTATAAATTTTATTGAAGGATGAAATAATTATTATGCGTGTGAAAAAAACAAAAGACTATATGTATATATCATCCCATATAAAATTATATGTTTGCATGCACAAGCTCTTACAAATTTATGATTCTTATTTTTCTTTCTGAAAAGTTTTTACCAAAAAAAAAAAAAAGAAGAAGAAGAAGAAGAAACAATGAAAACTCTAAGCAAATAGGTACCTTGGGATATATGTTGCGGTTGGCCTGCTTCAATGTTAGCCATTTGATTGCCAAATCTATAGTCTTCCAAAAACAGTTAAAAAATCATTACTTCAGTAAAATTAGATAATCAGCTGTACTCAGAATAATCAAATGGACATACCTCAAAGTTGGGTTAATTTTATCTATGGTAACTGAAATTACGGCTAATCGTACAAAAGTAACTAACTTATTTTTCATAACTTAAATATCACTGAACTTATCATTTTTTTGCAGAAAAGTTATCTTGACCGATTTTCGGCGATTATTTCTGCCAGAGTACTAATGTGGCACGTTACGTCATATGCCTGGATACACGTGACATGATACGTCAGCAGTCACGTCACCAGAAGAGGCCGCATGCATCCAGAAATATAATGTAATGTGCTGACATATCGCGTGATATGCCCTATTTCGATGACGTGGCCGTTGGCGTATCATATCACGTATGTTCAAACATATGACGTGGCGTACCATTCTAGAATTTCAACAAAAATTATAAGCAAAACTTGGTTAAAATAATTTTTTTATAAAAATGTGATAAGTTTAGTGACATTTAAGTTACGAAAAATAAGTCAGTTAGTTTTAAGCGATTAAGCAAAAGTCCAGTGACCATAGTTAAAATTGATTCCCTCAAAGTTCACAAAGGCTTTTTCCTTTTGTGCATAGGGAAGTGATGAACACAAATTTATAACCTTATAATGCGTTATGCCTCCGTCCATTCCAATTTGAACAAAATTGGTATTTCAAAATATTGTGCCATTGTTGACTTCAACAATTTTATTTTATTTTTGTCTTTTTGTTGCCGGTGGAGGACAATACTTTTGCAGTTTATAGAGAGAATCACATGGTTGCTGATTCACAAATTTTCGTTGCTATTTCGATATTTTCTTATAGTGAATTCATTCTTTTTCTTTATTTATATTTTCTTAGCATCAAGTGATGAATTTTGCCTAACAATAAGATAACCATCAAGTGGTGACACCTATTTGAAAGTTACAACTTCAAGCGTTGAAACAAAATGGTTTTAGTTTTTTCAAAATGTCTAATTAAGTCGCAGCCTAATTATTATTATTTTAAAGATCGAATCGCAATATAAATCCATGAAAGTAATATAAAATCCAAGTTACATCAACATTGCTAAATTTCTCAACTAATGAAGTCTCCTTATCCCATGATGATAAACTATTACTAAGCAATTATATATAAAATGACCAAAGACCAACTCTGTCATTTTATATCATTTTGCACATCCATTCTATCATATTTATAAATTTTTAATATTTATATATAAAAGAAATTAAACAGTATTTGCTTGCCTTTTATCAGTGACAATATATAGCAGTACGTATTACCGAAATGAAGAAGAACAACAACAATAATAAGCATTGCTATTCCTCATCGGTTCCCAAAAAAAGAGATCTCTTATTTGGCCGGAAGAGTTCGAAGGAAAGGACGGTAGATATTTCAACTCGCATTACGAGAGGGAATAAGCATAAGAGAAAAAACAAAAGACCAGGGACATACGCTGACCTATCAATCCCATCAACATATGCAGTCTTTCGGGGTTTGAAAACAGTGGCAAAAACATTAGTAAAAGCTGCCATCATCGTTAGTATTGATCCGTAAAGAAAAAAAAGACCCAAAATCAGCTTGATAGGCAATGATATGCGAAAGCCATCGATTGAATAACTAGACGTGAGAATTGATAAGAAGCAAAATATGGAAGAAGCTATTAATGACATTGCATCTGATGTGGCAAAATCTCTGACCGCTTCATTGTTAAGGAGAATAGGAACCCCATTTTCATGTCGAACCCCACCACGTACTGCAAAAGCTGCTGCAAAAACCACAGTGGCAACAAGTGTTGAAATTAGCATGCACGACCTTGCTATACTTTTCATCCATTTCTCTCCTTCTTTTCTTAGTTTCTCATGCTCCTCTTCAAATAATTCTATAGGAGTTTTCCCTTTCTTATTTTCTTCTATCCTCTGCTGCAGACCAACAATTTTCTTCACTGCCTGAATACAATTTTTCATATCCATATATATCCATGGATTAACGATCGAAATGTTCTAAAATAACAAGGGCTGAAGGATCTACTGATTATTACCTTAAACCAAGCCAACTCCAGTTGCAGTTGAAGAGCTGCGTCTGATGCATATCGGATTCCACCTGTTGTTAATGGCAACTTTCCAGCCAAATGTAAAATGTTATTCCCTTCTCTATCAATTTTCATACATATGAAATTCTTAATAGAACCTATCTTATGAATTAGATTGAAGATTGCCGCGCGGCGATGCAAAACAGCAATATGAAATATGGTGTAATTATTCTCATCAACTTGCAATATTAGATCAGGATATGAACGTATGAGTGTTGCTAAAAACTCGTAGTTCCCTTGTTTTGCTGCTATAAATATGAGACTCCCAGATTTTCCGATCATCAATTTGGAAATTGTTTTATGATCCTCCAATATTACTTGCTCCCACAGTAGTTTTACCACTTCAAGCCATTCATTTTTTGGCTTTCTAAATATTTTCAGAACTGAAATTCACAAATATTAGACATGCATTAATAATCACAATAATAGCCTTGAATTGAATTGTTGTTAAAGTAAGAGAATACTGACGGCGCAATCTTGCAGCTCTAATTATATTTAAAGTTCTTAGATTTAAAGGAATGTCAGGCTTTCGGGCAAATGCATGCAAGGCTGTCTCTCCGTTGCTGTCCGTTTTAGTGGCCAGCGTCGACCTCTTTTCTTGTACGATTTGGAGCGCAACGTCTCAATGCAAGTAAATTTTACACTTAATCAATTGTTTGTTCATTAACTAGTAATTTAAAGATAAAATTAAAATGAAATAAGAAGTGAACTCACCATAAATATCAGAGTCAATGAGAGCAACAAGTAAATAAAAGTAATCATCATCAGTGTATTCAGCTCTCTCAGGATTAAGATCATAGAGGTATCGCACCATTTGGTAATGTCCAAGCAAAGCTGCCATATAAATTGGTAAATTATTTCCTCGGCCTCGGACTGTAGCTAAATCAGGGTTCTTTTCAATCAGAATTTTTGCAATTTTAACACTTCCAGATGCAGCAGCGTAGAAAAATGCTGTATTCCTTTCTTCAGTGCTTTGTGTTGGATTCTCAGATTCATCAGATTCTCTTCTTTCGCCTGGAACTGCTACTTCACGTCTAATAGCTGAATCTGCTGTATTCTCTTCTTCAGTACCGTGTGCTGGATTCTCAGATTCATCAGATTCTCTTCTTTCGTCTGAAACTGCTACTTCACTTCTAATAGCTAAATCTGCTGTATTCCTCTCTTCAGTACTTTGTGTTGGATTCTCAGATCCTCTTCTTTCGTCTGAACCTGCTACTTCACTTGTAATAGCTAAATCTGCTGTATTCCCTCCTTTAGTGATCATATCGACCAGGTTTCGTACAAAATCAAAGTGACCAGCTGCAGCTGCTATGTGGAGAGCTGTTTCTCCTTGTGCATTGATCCTACTGCTTGGCGTGATTTGCTGTCCAGGTTTGTCAAAAATTTGTTTGGCTTTGCTCCAGTCACCACTCAGTGCGGCTTTATACAATTCCAATTCTCCCTTTCTTTGCTCTAACAAAGTTCAATCATTCATCAAGATTCACAAACATCTTAATTATTTTCTTTTTCGACTACAACCCTTTTAAATTCTCATATTGTCTTTTATTTTGGGTCAAGTACGTGATATATTTGGTCAGTTGTGATCATAAACATGTGTAAGTTTTATAAAAATAATTTTTTAATTAATTTAAAAATTATTTTTTAAGAAAAAAATTGCATCTATAACCTATAAAAAGTAAAAATAATTGTTGTCACTTTCGATTTATATAAAAAAATTGCAAATAAAAATAATATAAATTGGTCATGAATGGATAAAACTAAGTTACAAAAATTATTGAATTGGATCGAGTTATTTAATGGTCAAAAAAATTAAATTGATTTTGGATTAGAAAGAATTCGAATTTCTTGTATCTGGGTTAGTTAACAATATACCCTACTTAGAATTAAGTACTTTTCATGACGTAAAACAGGTTATTTATAAATCAAAAGGTACTTGGACAAGAGTAATATGTAAGAATTTGTGCATGAAAACATATATTCTTAGACAAGGTAATTTACGCAAATAATCCTTTAGTTTCTATGTTCATAACTATATATTTCGTTCTTTAACTAAATTATTTAGCTGAAAATGTAAGCTATTATATCTTTTATATTCTAAATAATATTTCAAGTCTAGAAATTATCTAAAATTTATTATGACACAAATGATTTAACTCAATAAATTAGAATTCAATCTATAAAAAAGAAAATAAGATACTAACATTGATTTATGAATGCAAAATTATTTTTTTATATAATAGATTTATCCACTCTCACGTTTTCTTTTAGTTGTTGCTTTCAATGGTGCAGAACATATATTCTCTTTAAAGTTTGGTGGCTGTAAGATTTCATTAATTGAAAGTAGAGGGAAAGGTTCTTTTCTATTTATACTAAAACTCTAGTGACTCTGAAATTTCCTACGTGTCCAATAAACATTATTTTGAACCCACCATATATTAGAGTCACACAATTAATATGGGCCATATTTTATGATTAATTAAATTAATCTAACAGAAAACTCCTTCAACTTAGTTTTTGCCCATAAACTTAAAATTATTTGTCTTAAAACTCCTTAGTACCAGTTTTGGCCGGTTAACTATTGATAGTTTGAACAAATAGTCACTTATTTTTCACACCTATAGCTACTCCAGTACGTACCTTAAAGCTCCATAGTTCCAGTTTTTGCATGTATGCGCTGGCAATTGGAATTTCTCTGTCTTAATTCTTTATTTGTCCATTTCTCTCTCAATTATTTGAAATTTCCTAAACAGTCTAACAATAACTTGTTTTGATCTTAAATTTCCTTAAAAATCATGCCAATTGAAATAGTGACAATTGAAATAGTTTTGAATTAAAAAATTTTATTGAAGGATGAAATAATTATGCATGTAAAAGAGAAGGACTATATGCATATATTACCCCATATAATATTATTTGTTTGCATGCACAAACTCTTACAAATTTATGATTCTGATTTTTTTTTGAAAGGTTTTTACCAACAAAAAAAAAAAAAGAAGCAAGAATGAAAAATACAAGCAAATAGGGTACCTTTGGATTTATGTTGCGGTTGGCCTCCTTCAATATCAGCCATTTGATTGCCAACGCTTTGCTCTTCCAAAAACATTTAAAAAATCATTAGTTCATTAAAATTAGGCAATCAGATGAACTCAGAATAATCAAAAGGGCATACCTCAAAATTCACAAGGCTTTTTCGTTTTGCGCATGGGGAATAGAGAAGTGATGAACGCCTATTTATAACCTTATAATGCATTACAATGAGACTAATATTGGACACTCTTAATAAGTACGAACCGGTGGGTGTGGTTTGGGTAAGATGACTTTTCTGGGTTGGCTGCGTGGTCTTCACTCTTCTAATTTGTACTAAATACTAATTGTGCCAAATTTCTCTTTCAATCGTTTTTTGCTTAATATATAAGTGGCCCTTATAGTTGCATACATGTGAGAGAGACGACTGTTCTGGGTTGGCTGCGTGGTCTTCGCTCTTCTAATTTGTACTAATTGTGCCAAATTTCTCTTTCAGTCATTTTTTGATTCATTAAACGGAGGTTTAGTTTTAAGTTTTTCTCATCTTTTTAACCTATTGCTGCTGAAAGAACTATAAAACTAGAGGAAACTCTTTGTTGTGGAAAAAAGGACCAACTATAATTGAAGAGCGAGGACCCGTTCATAACACAAGTCAATACAAAAGTCTGCGTTATTTTATTTTCCATTTATTTGGGCGACCCCTTGATAATTCAAGTCGATGCAGAAGTCATTATTACATAATAGATTTATTACAATATATTTTTAGCAGCTGGTATAAAATTATTGCTTTTGTCTATCAGACAATATATTTGTAATATTTTTAAATAATAATATGAAAAAACATGTTGCATTAAAAAATTCAAATATTGCAATAACTTAAGGTAACAAGAATAGATATAGCACCGGTAAAATTGTTACTATAGAACAATTGCTGCATTTTTGATATATTTTGTAAGAGTTGGTCATATTCATAATAGTAAGTCCGCGTTACTTTCCAACCAGTGATACAATATTTTCATAATTGTTATCTCTATATAGTCAAGATCAACACAGAAATTTGATCAATGGCAACGATGAAAAACTGTTGTAAATTATATAAAAATTACATCAATTGCCACTTTTTTCAAATCTTTTTTAAAGAATACTCAACCATATTTAGAAACTTTCATTTTTGCATTTTTATATTTCAAAAATACCCCATTTCAATTTTTCTTTGACTATATTTATTTCAAAAATGCTTATTTTATCCTTTTTTTTCCTTATTCCCTTTGTCGTGCTTCGCACACTTCTCTCCTTTCAGTCAAGTGGCTACGTTCCTCTCTTTGTCTTCTCTCCTTTCATCATAAATTTTTGTCACAAAAATTATTAAACTTAATATTTTTATATATAAAAATAATTTTAATTAATTTTCGGTGAATATTCATACTGGAATGTCCAGTTGGTACTTCAAGTCAGTATCAATCACACAGTCAACAACCATGTCACATTGCCACATCATGCTTTTCCCGCATCACCAACCACATAAGCAATGCCATGTCATATCTGCCACATGTACCATGGAATTTTATGAAAAAAAGAAAAATCCATCCAAATGGTAACAGGGGTTTACAAAAATTAAAAAAATAAAAAGAAAAAGAAAAATCTATCCAAACAAAAGTCCCTAAATTTGAGTCTATAAGCGGAAACTCTTATCCAATCAATACATATCTCTCCGTCGATTTCTCGCTCTTCTGGTACCATCGGCGGCGGATCTCCGATCACACCCTTCGCTAGCATCAAATATAGAAGACAAACCCAAAGGCGTAAAACCACCACCACAAGCAGCCAAGTGTCGATAACCAACCCAAAGGCATCAAAAGCTTAGTCTCTTTCCATCCAGTTACTTATGGAATAGATTGACCCGCTTTTCTTCCCTCACCAAAGTCCTATTTTCTAGGAAAATCTCGCTGCCAAATAGCCCAAGCTACTTCTCGCAGGCGCAGGACTTACCTTTCGCCTTCTTTGCACTCTTACTCCTCCGAATCTTCTTTGTACGATTTCTCCCAATCTATAGACCATATTGTATATTCTTTTTTTTATTATTATTTTACAAAGAATTGCTTCTTTTAACTAGTAGATTATAATTTGTATAAGTAATTTTTTTTTTTTTGTCTTTTCTCTATATGAAATATCCTAATTGGTATCAAGAATTTATTTTTGTTGTTTTGTTTATTTGAAAATAGAAAGGAAATTTGATAAAATTTGGGCTTGTTTTCAATTTGATTAAAACGATCCATTTATACAGGAATTAGCAGCAGCCGTTGGTGGCAATCATAGGGCTGTTGGAGAGTGATGATGATGGTGGAGCATTGTTTTATCTATGTTGAAAATCATAAAGAGAGAGTGGATGTGGTGAGTGAAATGGGAATAAGTGAGATTTTTTTTTACTTTTTTTCTTTCTCTTTGAAATTACTTTTTACTTATGTGACATATTTGACATGTGGCGTGATTACATGTAAGGTGCAAGTTCACATGTGTAGGAGAAGCTGACTATGTGTTACAGCTGGATTTTTCAAAATAGGTTTTCACCAAACACTGATTAAATTTATTTTTGTATATAAAAATACTAAGTTCAGTGATTTTTTTATAATAAATTTTTTTTGTTATTTTTACGTATTATAAATATAAATTCAATGAGTATAAGTGAAATTAACCTGCTGTCCTTTTACAAGTATATTCCCGCTTCCATTTTTTTTCTTTTTTCTTTTTGCTCTTTGTTTTTCTTTTTCCCAATTGTTGTCATGTTTTGTGATTTTTGGAAATCTTTTTTGTTAAGCTCTCATTTTTGCTTTTTTGAATCAATGTTATTAAAACCAGATCGGACTAGTCGGTTGAACCGTGAATCGATAGGTCAGTCGGTTGGTTTAATTACTGAAAATCGAATTGATAAAAAATCGAATTGAACCGAAAAAAACCGGATGGAACCGAAAAACCGACAAACCGAACAGAATCGGGTTTTTTTACTAAAAATGTAAAAAATCTTTTTTTTTTGAATTTTTTCACCCACCCACCCCCCCCCCCCCCCCACACACACACATATATATATATTAAATTTTTATTATTTATTTATTTAAAAAAATTAATATTTTAAATTCTAAATATGTCACTTAATAATTTAATATACTTATTATTTATTTGGATTATTATTGCATATTAAATTATTAAATAATATCTTTAAAATTTAAAATAGTAATTTTTTTCAAATAAATAAATAATGGAAATTTAAAATATACATATATATATATATTAAATTTTTATTATTTATTTATTGAAAAATTAGTATTTTAAATTCTAAAAATATCACTTAATAATTTAATATATTTATTATCTATTTGAATTTATTGTAATTAAATATAATTATACTCATATATGCAAGGTTAATATTTTTTGTGTTCACTTTATTAGCAATCCATCTAAACATGAAATTATTTTCATGATATGATTGTATTTTTATGTTTCTAGCATATGATATTCAATAATCCATAATTAATCACTTGTAATAATAAAATTAAAATTATTTTTGTAACTTATTATTAGAATATTTGTGACATATATTTAAAATTTGATGAATATTTTTTTAATTTTTATACAATAGTATTAAAAAATTATAATAATTATAATATTTTAAAAATAAAAAAACCCGATTGAATCGGTCGAATAACGAATCCCAACCTGGCCAGTTCTCTGTCCGATCCGGTTTTAATAACATTGCTTTGAATGCTTTAATTTTTGTTTTAGATTTCATTTCTTTTTCTATTTGGTTTAATATAGGTTTGCATCAATATTTTCTTTCCTTTCTTTTTTTCTTTGTAAATAGGGTAAACCCATATGTAACCCCCTGAACTTGTTAACAAAAATCACTTAAACATCTAAACTCTTAATGTGACCATATAAACACTTAAATTTGTCTTTTATACAAGTAATAAACACAGAATCTAACGTGACAAAATGCTTGTGTTACACGGTTTAGGCAGAACGTTAATTCATTCTTTTCCCTCGCATAAATCCCAAAAAACACATCTTTTCCCCACTCTTCCCTTTCCACCCTCGCCGACTCTATCCCTCTCCACCGTCTAGTCATCGTCGGCCTCCAGCTCTTGTTCGCCGCTGGCCCTTGATTTGCCTTTACCATCTCTTATGTCTCTATAACCAAAACCCTAAAAAAACCTTCGACATCACGACTGAAAGCAGAGACATCAAGCTCAATTTTTGCTCCAATAACGGTGAAGAAGTAGGAGAGTACCAAATCAAGGCAAGAGCTTATGATTTCCCCAATTTCTCTTTTCGATTAGTTGAAGATTTCTTCAAATTGGGTTATTTCCTTTTTCTAAATCTCACTCCCCCTTCCTCTCTCTCGACCTCGATCTCTCGATCTCACTCTCTTTCTCTATGTCGATCTCACTCCCCCCCTCTCTCTCTTGATCTTCAAGTAGACGCTCGTAACCTCGCCCCTCATTTATCACTTTTCAACTAAACTTAAAGAACTGGTGAGCCTATTATTAGTGTCTGCTGCTTCCTCCTCATCCACTTCACTTGAAGAGATTGATGGAGTTACAATAGAAAAAGAAAATGGGTGCTTCCATAACTTTCGAAACTGAAATAAAAGAATTGGATGAAGGCCTTACATCACAGGTTGTCTCATTTCTTTCCCTTCAAATCTTCTCTTCTTTATCTCTACTTAGCAGGTACAATTCTAATTCATTCTTTTTCCCATTTTAATTTCAGTTTAGATTTCAATTTCATAAAAATCTGTTTATTTTGATTTTTTTATCTAATTTACATAAGTGGTTTCTATTTTGATGCTTTAGCGATCAAACAATTCTCCCCTTGTTTTCTCTATTTGCCATTAATTTTTTGTTTGTCTCCACTGAAAGCATTGTCTGCAGAAGTAAAATGGCCCTTACAAGTTTATTCTATTAATCATTGAAATTATCTTATGATAACAGAAATTCAATATTGTTTGATGGTCCTTTTCTCTTTGATTTATTGTTTCATTTTTTAAGCAGTGAAGTTATAAAAAGTCAGTTCAAGTGGTGTCTTATATCAGGTACTTATCAGGTATTGAATATGTGGAAGAAATGAGGAATGAATTTTGGTTGGATTGAGGGGCATCTATTTAAGGACAATTATAATTGTAATGGAGCTTTATATCTGGTAATAGTGATAGGAATATGGTGCAAAATGAGGATTGATAGTCTAAAATTATAGCGATATGCTGGAGGCACTCTTAGTTTATTTGTTATCTATATGCTTCTTTTGAGGGGTAAATTGTAATGGACAACGTTGAGGGTTATAAGGCTTCCTGATAGCATAGACTTAATTGTTGAAGGTGTGGTTGAGATTCAAGCTACTAGCCTTTATTAGGTGTGCACTCTATGTCCTAAGTATGTGCTTTCTTTTTATCACCAGACAAAAAATGTTTGCAACACTAATGATACAGTGCTTAGTTAATTTGTTGATCTATGCTATATATGTGGTTCTAGGCGAGAATTAGTAATTTTATTTGTTGATTTATGTTTGCGTTTAGTGACATAAAGAACTTAATTGGAGAGGCTATATGTGGGATCTATCAAAAGAACTTCAACACAACTATCAGCACTTAGTTATTTTGTTTTCATATGTTTTTAGCAACCTAGGATTGGCAAGAGATTTTTTTTTAATTAATAAAAGTTACTGACAAAAAATTGATGGATTTTTCCAAATTTAAAAAGACACCATGTGACACATGTCATCATATTATTGGTTTATCTGACACATTAGCACATCTGTAAACTCACACACTTCTGTGATTTCTTACCATTGTAAATTTATGTTTATAAGTCGCATAAAAGATAAGTTCAGGTGCTTATCTGATTACATTCAAAGTTTAGGTGTTCAAATAATTTTTGTTAACAAGTTCAGGGGCCTACATATGGGTTTACCCTTGTAAATATGATGTGATGATTGGTATTTAATCTTTTTAACAATTTCATAAAACCATAAACTAAAATAAGAAATGAAACAGACAATGGACTCAAAACTCATAACACACACCAAAAACATAAGAACAGAGGTCAAATACAGCTAATAGCAGAGAGAAAAATAAAAAAGAGAGATAAGATAAACCTGGTGTAGTGAGAGAAAGCTAAATGTGTGATTGACGAGAGAAAGATAGGATTTAAAAAAGTGAGAGAGAGTAAAAACTGAAGCAAAATGCTCGAGAAGACAACAAGAGCTATGATTTTGGTGCAAATGAATAACTAGACAAAAAGTGTGACATTACCACTATTCCTTTTAGTTTTCACAGGTTTTACATTTCATTTTTAGCTATATCTCCATACTAATCTAAAACATAATTTGAATTAAATTTGGAGAGTAAAATTAATGCGACAATAGTAGTTTTTCTGGATGGTTAAAATCTCTAATAGAACCACAATATTGAGAAGATGAGGAATACTATACTTAATGCAATTTGGATTTTCTTTGACTACGTGTATATGCTGTATACACTTTACACAAAGTGTATACACTATATAGTATATACACTGCATAGGTTCTATGTATATCATATCTATATTTTATTGTTTTTAATTTTTAATAATTATATTTGTTATTCTGTGTTTTAGTTAAAGGTATAGAATATTTGTCCAACTGACAAGGACTTTAAACTATATCATTTAAAGGATATTTTAAAAGATATTATTGGCAAAGAAATGTTGGATGAGAAAAGAGTTGATGACTAGTGTGATGCCCCTACTTATACGCCAAAATGATGTAAGAGAGATGGCTCAATAAACTTATCAATACATGTTTGTTTGTAATATAAAGGAGGTAGAGACCTAGAGGTAAATGTTCTAAATATAAAAAAGGCAATTTGGACATTTTGTATTAAGTTTCATACGAACTAAATTAGAAGAAGATGTGATTTGGGGGTCCAATTGAAAAGGAAAAGATAAAGAATTAAGGTTAGAATACGAAATCAAACGAATCAAAAAGGCTAAGTGAAATTTCCCTAAAGTGGGCAATTGGACCAATGGGGAAATAACACCTAGTTTCCTTAGAAAATTCATAAAACTTGTAGAGAAATTAAGAGTTTAAGACAAGAAGAAGCCGGACCTCCCCAGAGGAAGAGGAGGCAGCCACTTTTCTCCCCATCTAACCCACAAAGAACCCCTAAATAGCCCCTAAAGTATAATTCTAGCTTAGTGAAAGAGAGAGAATTTAAGGCTTATTAATTCTAAAGTAATAGTTCCCTTACTTGCTTCTCTTATACTCTTGTTAATTGTAATTATATAATGAAATGAAGAGGTAGATGAATTATCAAGAATGATAGTTTATGATTTTACTATGTAGAAGGAGAGAAAGTTAAAAGGCAAAGAAAGGTGTAAGAAAAAGATTGAAGGAAGTGTTAGCCAAAGAGGCAAGGGAACTCTATTCATAATGTGTGTGTTTCCCTTTGAATATAGCATTGTAAAGGTTCCTTGAGTGTGTATGTAAACTAAAAATGGATATAAGAATTTGAAATTTGAGAGTTTTGTTTGAGATAAGAAAATTCATCTTAGGATTCATTGAACCTAGTTAAATTGTTTTACTTATAACATGAGATATAGAATTGAAAATTGCATAATTCTAGTTGGGTTAGAAACTAGATTCACATACTTAAATTTCATATGAAGACATTAAACTCTAAGTCTGTCTCCAAACTGGTTATAAAATGACTTAAAAATCGGATATACCTGCTGCCTTATCACTAGGAACAGCTTGTAGTGTTTCTAGAATATCTCGAGATTTAGAAGGGAAAATGAGATGATTTTTGATGTTCTAGAAACTAGAAACCTGGAGAAACAACTTTGTAGAAGACCATTTAGCCTATAAAATTCATCTACTTGGTGAAACATCTATTGCAAAAATTGGATAGAATGCTGCCTTAGGATCTCCTCGGGAGAGCGACTTTTGCCCTCCACAGAGGGAATAGTTGCTGTATGGGGTAGATTTGTGCTCCTCAACTGAGGGAAAATCCCCTCCCCTGAGGGACCAACCTCCTCAGCCAAGGGATGCCATCCCCTCTACCAAGGCAAACATGCCTAAGTGATCCAGAACCTTTCTCTTCAGGAGAGGCAAGGATTGCCTCCACCAAGGGACCCCTTGTATGGCATAAATGTAAACTTCTTATATCTTAAACACTACCAAACCTCCTTTAAGCCTTATTAAACTTAATTAAAGCATAATAAGACATAGTATTAAGGCATTAAGGGCATGGAATATATGGGAAACATGAGATTACTAATAAGAAAACAAAGTAGAAATAAATAGATGCATATATGAATATATCTAAATGCATATATGAACATACATGATCTCTTACATTTTAATGAGATATTGCACATGTATGTATGCATGCATGCATGTATGTATGTATGTATGTATGTATGTATGTATGTATGTATATTATTGAAATGATGTAATGCTAGATAAGTTACACTACTATAATTATTTATGAACATTTACATGTATAGCTATGAAATGTGAAATTAGATATGATCAATAAAATGACATGAAAAGTAATCAAATGCCTGCACATAGAGCTTGGTGGTTGATAGATAGACATGCCTATATGATATATATGCAATTACCACAATCTCAACCCCATTTGGTCTATAGCTTGTCCCTATTTGGGAATATAGTCTTGACCCTATTTGGGTCCACAAGTTTGATACCTTCGGGTATCCACATAAATAGTACCTTTAGGTATTCACAAGACTAATACCTATGGGTATCTACAGCATCCGTTATCCAAACCTATAGAACTTAGGCAAGCAGTCGCAGGAAATGATAAATGGGAAAATGTGTATTAAAAATACTATATGCTAATTAATGATATGTTATTTATATGATTAACCTTGCATAAGGTAATGTTTACCTAATTAATCAAGATATGGTTTCTAATTAATATAATTATTTATTATTATTACATATTCTGTGTGTGAGAATGATTACTATGAGTGGTCATTCACATATTTATTGTTCTCCACTAAGCTGTATAGCTTAGCACAGGTCTTCATCTATGTAGGTACTCAAGATAGGACTCTTCAATAGGGACCAAGCCGGTTGGTAAAACAATATTTTTTAGTGGGCATGTCCGGTGGCTTTGGGGTATCGTTAATCCGATCGAATGAGGCCACTGCTCTGAACGATCATGCTGTCGGTCGGTTAATGTATAAAGCCGACATTAAAAAATTGCTAGAAGCCGTGGAGAGAAACGGCGGGCCTTATGACTCCGGTTATCTTCTGGGAACTCAGACTGAGCTCGCAGGCTCCAATGCTGGTGTGAACACAGAACGTGAGTGTTAGTATTGGAATGTAGAAAAAGAATGATTACTTTTGCTAAGTCGTGTGTTGTGTGTGCGTTCATATTATCGAATTTTAAACAAGATACTTATCTTTGTTTTGTTCGTGTAATGTAGCTGCAAACGAGATGGTCGGAGGAGAGGAGGTTGCACGACAACTAGCCGATCGGGTGAAGGCTAAAAGGGAGGCCGATCGCTTGGCCAAAGAGGAGAAAAGAGCAAAGAAACGAAGGATTTTGCCTGCTTCGGAGGTTCGAGCTTCCAAAGGCACTGCTAATGATCTTGCTGTTACAACGACAACTATTTCTCCCGCTATTGCAGTTGTTCCTCTTCCTGCAACCCATCCTCCTCAAACAACTCCAAGTCGATTACTTCCCTCTCAGATAGTAGCGGAACAACGTCCTCTGAGGTGCCGACTACTAATAGATGTGTCTGACGAAGAAGGGCCACAATCATTTTCCTCCGGTCGGCCGTCTTCTCAACAATCGGGCTCTCTAACAGATGAGACGGCGAAGAAGAGGGCTGTCAAAGCTGTAGCCGTCGGTGGTGCCCGGGTTGCCACACAGAGTAAGGTGGTAGCTCGAGACGAGTCAGGCTGGTGGTCCTCAGAGAGGAATCAAAAGGGTTGGGCACCGTCCTTGAAAGATGTTCTGAAAGAACGATTTGGCGACGACTGGTCTGTGACCGACAAGGATGTGCCGGCTTTTGTTTGCCAAGGTCTTATTCAAGAGAGCGGTTTTAAAGCGATGACGGAGCTCGATTTTCTTTCCCAGGAGTACGAGTTATTTCAACAACAGAATTTGGAGGTAATACTTGCATCTTTTCATTTTTATTTCCCCCTCCCTTTTCTTTTTTTTTTTAGCCTTCTCGACTTATTCCTTCATTTTCTGTTCACAACTGATGAAAAGGGGGCTTCGCATACACGGCATGGCGGCCTATGCTCGGGCGAAGTGGGAAGATGTCGCTCGGCAAGTGAGAGAGATCGAGGCCTCCAATGCCGTGGTGGAGAGGGAAGCTGCGTCTTTAAAGTCGGATATGGAGAAGCTAAAAAAGGAAAAAATCCAACTGGCTGAAGACCTTAAGTCCCGGCAAAGCGAGGTGGACCACCTGAAAGGAGAGGTGGCACGCCTTACTGCTGACACCGCCTTGTGCAGGGAATACGAGGAAGAATTGGACAAGCTAAAGGGCAAGTGTTCTCAACTAAAAAGCGACTGCGTTCAAGCTAACGCCGACAAGGAGAAGACTCTTGTGGACAAAGATAGGGCTTTATCGAAATGCGACCTTCTCCTATCAGAAAAGAATTCCTTGAAGACAGTCTTAGCGGAGAAAGAAGCAACTTGGACTGAAAATTTGGTAATAGCACTGGCTGCCAGGAGGAGGTTCTAGATAAGTTGGGCGAGGCTCAGAGAAAATTGCTAACTCGGCTGATTTATGCTGCCAAGCAGCGGTTTCCTGAAGCTAACCTTGATTGGATGGAGGATGTGGGGGCTTTTCCTGACCTTCCTTCTAGTGATGATGATGATGATGAGTGTCCGGCCGAAAGGGCTGAAGGTGATTTGCCAACCAGATTCGAGATCGTTCTTCCTCCTGTCGCAAAGCCTGAGGTTCCCTTGTTGGAGTCGGAACCTATTGTATCTTTGTTAAGAGAGCCAATAAGCGGCCAGGCTGCTATTGCCGAGCCCCCAACTGAGCCGATCGGCTCTGCGGGAGGAAGTGTAGATATGGAGGCTTGACCTCATTTTATCTTGTAAGGAATTCTTGTATGTATATATAACATTCTATTTGCCTTACATTTGTAGCTTTATGTTGCGAACTTTACTTTGAGGTGACATTCGCTATGAATTTTGCTAAATGAAAGACTTGTTCGTAAAGTGCGCAAAGTCAATTGAGGAGAGTAAGGGGGTACTTCCTGAATCATATGAATCATACATTGTTTCGCTTGTTGGTTATACGAACGAAAACACTAATTGATAGATCGCTCGCTCATCGATCTGTAGATCTTGTTTCATATTTTTGATGGTGGAGGAATTCGATCGGCGCGAGATCGTGATAATTTGACCCTTTCAGTCGTAGTATGTGACTTTACAATTTGAGCAAATACTAAGACCTGTCGCATGATGGAGTGGTTTGGCATTTTTTGCGTATTAAGCACAAAGGAGATATACGTTGATTGAGATAATTTATTAATCCGCTGTGTTTCTTATTTGGAGAACGGAATAAATTTAATTGGAGAGAACTTTTCGTGTTTAAGATGAGCATTTGAACTACATCTTGTCGTGGGAGTCGTAGTAGAGAATAGAGAATGGAGTAATTCGTCCTCGAGTTAATGGAGAATGGAGTAAAGCTGACAACCTGCAAGAGAAATCAAGACTAACAAACAGACGAATGAATAAAAACATACCTTTTTCGAAGACGAAGGAAAATGGAGAGAATAGAGAGGATATTCTTTATTGAATATAATACATGATTATACATGGTACTTCTTGAGTACCTCGACGTTCCAGCTCCTGGGGATATACGTCCCCTCGAGGGTTCTTAGTCTGTAGGTACTGGAGCTTACAACCTTTGAGACTTCATAGGGGCCTTCCCAATTTGGCATTAACTTCCCCACTCCAGCGTTTCCTGAGTTAATATTCGCCCTTTTGAGCACTAGATATCCCTCATTAAAGGTTCTTGCCTTTACTTTTGTGTTGTGGTATCTAGCGATTCTTTGCTTGTAAGCGGCAATTTTGGCATAAGCGTCTTCCCTCTTTTCTTCTACTAGGTCTAGATCTTGGCATCAGTCTAGGACATTTGCTTGACTGGAATAGAACGTTGTCCGGTAGGAGGAAAAGCCAATCTTTACAGGTATCATCACTTCGGAGCCGTAGACGAGAGAAAATAGCATTTGATGGGTGCCGACTCGTGGGGAGGTCCTGTAGGACCATAAGACGCTCTATAGTTCTTCAATTCAATTGCCTTTTGCCTCACTGAGTCGCTTTTTCAAGCCTTCTAGGAGTGTTCGATTATAGACCTCTGTCATCCCATTGCTTTGAGGATGAGCGACGGAGGTGAACCTAAGGCTGATATTGAGGCCTTGGTAGAAGTCTCTGAAAATCGAACCGTCGAACTGCTTGCCATTATCTGTAATAAGAACGTTAGGTAAGCCATACTTGCAAATAATATTTTGCCAAACGAAGTTTCTAACTCTCTGCCGTGATTGTGGCCAAAGGCTCAGCTTTGATCCATTTTAAGAAGTGGTCGACGGCGACAAGGAGGAATTTCATTTGCCTTTTTTCTTGGGAAAAAGGTCCTAGGATATCCAAGCCCCACTGGTCGAACGGCCAGGTAGAACCGATTAGCATTTGGTTTGTCGCTGGCTGCCTGATGACTCTTCAATGTATTTGGCATTGTTGGCATCTCCTCGCTTTTTCTTGGGCATCTTTGAAGATACTGGGCCAGTAGTAGCCAGCTTAGAGCGCTTTCCTTACCATGGCCCTACTAGCTTCATGCGTTCCGAAAATGTCTTCATGGATTTCTCTTAGGACAGTCTCCTTCCTCTTCCGTTATGCATTTGAGACAAGGGTGACTGGAAGCTTTTTTAAACAATTCACCGTTAATAACAGAGTTGTTTAAAGATTTATGAGATACCTTTTAGGCTTTCGCCTTGTCTTCAGGTAATTGCCCCGTTTGTAGGTATCATTTGATGGAATTCATACACGTTTCTTGAACAGGCTCAATTTCCATCATTTCTGATTCGTCTAGGGAGGAGTTTGGTTGATCGATGATGGTTATATCTTCTTCCACCACACCTTGCTCGGCAGCAGATATTTTGGCTAGTCGGTCGGCTGCCATAGTTTGATCTCTTGGCACCTTTTGTAAGACCCACTCAGATTCGACTTTTTACAGCGTCTTGAGCGCCGCTTTGACCTTTTTCAGGTATCGAATCATGTTGGCTTCTCTGGCTTCGAAGGTGCCTAAGACTTGGCTCGTTACGAGCTGGGAGTCGCTGATAGCAATGCCAAGGGGGCCCATGATTACGATGCCGGCACCTCATCGATTATCATTTGTAGCCCCATCTACAATCATTTCCCATCTGGTGGGCTGTGGATGACTAGTTATTTTGTCCCCGGAGAACTCTACAACAAAATCTACCAGAGCTTGGGCTTTGGCTGCTTTTCTGGGTTCATATCTCATATCCCATGACTGAAGTTTGATCGCCCAACCTACCATTTTTCCTTCTAAGTCGGGGGTTTGGAGAATTTTTCTGATTGGTTGACCCGAGCGGACGACTATTGTATGTGCCTCGAAGTATTGTCTCAACTTCTTTGTGCACATCATGAGGGCGATGATAAGTTATTCGATCAGACCTTTTTTCAGTTTCGGGCCTCTGAGCACTTGACTCACATAGTAGACTGGCAGTTGTTTGGTTCCTTCCTCCCTGACTAGGACACCTGCAACAGCTTCGCCAGAAGTTGATAAGTACAGGTATAAATTTTCACCTGAAAGTGGTCGGCTCAGTAAAGGGGGGTTGGTGAGGAACTTTTTTATCTCGCTGAAAGCTTGTTCACAATCAGCATCCCAGTCAAATGTTTCATTCTTCCTTAGTTTTTTGAAGAAAGGAGTGCATCGTTTGGCAAAAGAGGATATGAACCGCCCAAGAGTTATGATTCTGCCATTCAGCTTTTGAATGTCCTTCACACTGTTTGGTGGCTGCATCGCCAAGATCGCCTTGATTTTATCGGGATTGGCTTCAATCCCCCTTTGTGATACCATGAATCCCAAAAATTTGCCTGAAGGCACCCCAAAGGTGCACTTGTCAGGATTGAGCTTCATACGAAATTGATTCAGTGTATTGAATATTTTTGCCAGATCAGCAGAATGTTCTTTGGGGCTTTTGCTCTTGATGATCACATCGTCTACGTAAACTTTTACATTTTGCCCGATCTGATCCTTGAAGATTTTATTCATTAAGCGCTGATACGTGGCACTTGCATTTTTCAATCCGAATGGTATAGCCTTGTAGCAAAAAGTGCCATCATCCGTGATGAAGCTGGTTTTTTTCTGATCCAGCAACCACATCATGATCTGGTGATATCCGGCGTATGCATCTAGGAGGGAATAAATGGCGTGACCAGCAGTGGCGTCCACCAACTGGTCTATACTGGGCAGGGGGTAGCTGTCTTTTGGGCATGCTTTGTTAAGATCTGTGAAGTCAACGCACATTCACATCTTTCCTGATTTTTTTTACCAAAACATTGGCCAACCAGTCGGGGTAGTTGACTTTCTGGATTGTTCCTGCTTTCATCAATCTATCTACTTCTTCGAAGATGAATCTTCTTCGATTAGGAGCATGCCTCCGCAATTTTTGCCTGACCGGCATACAAGTCGGATCCACATTGAGTTTGTGGGTGATCACATCAGGGTCCGGTGATATCTTCCGACTTCCAAGCAAAAGAAGCCTGGTTGATCATTAATACTTGTATGACCGCTTCTTCGACTTTCGCGCTCATGCTAGTGTCAATTTGGATAGCTTTGCCTTTCGCAAGCATCCTATTCTTGACTTCTTCTGCAGGATCCATTCTCGGTTCTTTCGTCTACTCAAATTGTTCTATGCCTGGTTCTACCAGTATAGCCTCTTTATGATGCTTGATCATGGCTATATAAGCTTTCCTTGATGCTTTTTGGTCGCCTCTCAAAATTACGATGCCGCCTCTGGTCGAGATTTTCATCACCATGTAGCGGATGCTGGTGACTGTCCCTGTTTGAAACAATAGAGGTCTGCCAAAAATGGCATTGTAAGCAAAAACCATATCGGTAACCATAAATGTTACCTTACAAGCATGGGCAAGAGCTTATTGACCGAGCTCAACAAACAATTCGACTGACCCTGCTACTGGCATTATGGAGTTACCCAAGCCGATTAGTGGTGTGGCATTCGGTTTGAGCTCCTCGACCGACAGCCCCATCACTCTGTAAGCTTGCAATGTAAGTACGTTCACTGCATTCCCGTTATCCACCAATATCCTTTTTACATCAAAATTATTGATCCGTGCCCTGACAACAAGGGCGTCTTCGTGTGGGAACATTACATCCCGGGCATCTTCACAGGATATGGTGACTGGGGCCGGTCGTTCAGAAGTTTGGGAAAAATAGACGCCTCTGCCCTTTCTTTTCTTGGAGAGATCTTCTCTATAGGACGATCCACCGGTGATCATATTTATAACACCAACATAAGGCCGGCGGGAATCTGCATTTTTCGACTTTCACCGTTCATCGTCGTCATCGTCGTCCCTCTTACGGTCTGTTTGTTTACAGGGACTTGCTTCTCGAGCTGAACCCACAAACCTCTTAAGGGAGCCCCTTTGCACCAGCCATTCAATTTCTTCCTTCAACTGGTGACACTTGTCGATTGTATGACCGTCCCTGTGAAACTTGCAATATTTACTATGGTTTCGGGTTTGTTTGGTCTTCTTATCCATCTTTCTGGGCCAGTTCACGCTTTGGTGGTTCTCCTTAATCCAAATCAACACTTGCGCGGGATTGGTGTTGAGCGAAGGATCGAGAGTGCAGACCAGTCCCGTGATCAGACCTTGATCGGTTCGCCTCCTTTTTTTTCCAAGACTTCTCGAAGTGGAGGCCCGTTCGGGACTTCTTGCGAACCGTTCTGAAGTCAGAGCTCGATTGAACGCCCGTCCATCCGGGTGCTGCAGCCTATCCAAGACATTACTTCTTCTGCCCCGGTTGGATCTCACGACGTCATCCAGCTGAATGTGCTGACTTGCCCTTTCCATCGGGTCGGAGAAGTTGGTTGGCGGACTTGTTGTGATTGATTCAAACAGTGGCCTATTAGCGGTGCCATTGGCCAGAGCGGTGGATACCATTTTCACGCTTACATTCCTTACCTCTGACATTGTGGCTTGGAATCTGTCGATGTAGTCTCGAAGACTTTCATTTGTCCTCTGATAGAGGTTACACAAATCACTCACGAATTTCGGGGCCCTCGTCTGCACAATGAATTGGGTGATGAACAACTCCCTCAGCTGTCTGAAAGAAGTGATCAACCCCTGTGGGAGCTCGTGGAACCATGTGAGAGCGTTTCCTCACGTGGTGGGGAATATCCTGTAGACGATCCTTTCATCGTAGGTGTATACCTGTACTTTTGTTAGATATTCTGCAAGATGCATAGAGGGGTCAGTTTTACCTGTATATCGATCCATTATCACGTCCCTCCATCTGAGAGGTAGCTCTAATTCAGTGATTTCCCTGCAAAATGGCGAGGTCGTATCGCCGCAGGTGTGATCCTTGAACATTCCCTTCTTGGAGCCTGCCAGCCCGAACTGCTTGAGTTTTTGTTTGAACCACCTATCCTCCTTGCTCAAGGCAGCTGGGACAAGTTCATACCTTCGTCCCCTCGTGCGGCTACGATTGGGGGTGCACATGAAAGACAAATCATTTCCAATGGACGAAGTGGATCGTCTGCTAGGGATGTAGGAGGAATCCCTGCTTGAGGACCCTGTGCCTTTCCCTTTGTCGTATCTTCCTGGAGTGTTGGCTCTTGTTCTCCTGCTATCATGGGTTCTTGGTTCATTAAGGGAGATCCCCTTGTTCTTCTTTCTCCCAAGTTCTTCAGTCATAAAATCCATTTCGCGACTTCTTTCATAAGTCATGGGTATTTTTCCCTTTTTTAGGGTTTGAACTATGCTTTTGTTGAAGTCACTGAGGATGGCGCGCATGTCCCTAATGGTGATGGGGGTATCTTCTGGTTGTCGTATGGCTGCATTATTGAATTCTGGGAGGTCTCCTCTAATAGGGGACTTGAGAGACCTTTCTCTTCTCTCCGAGGGCCTAGATCTGCCCTGGCTATGATGGTTACGTTCCCCTGAAGTTTCATGCTCATTAGATCTTGAACTCGCCATTTACTCTCAACGAAAGCACCAAATGATAAAGCTCAAAATGTCTTTATCCTGTAAGAAGAGGAGTTGACGATTGTATGATCGATCGAGTAACCGAACCTGCAACAGGGGATGCCCGGTCAGACCCGGGCGTAAGCACTCCGAAACTTAAGTTAGTAACCTAGGAGTAAGTGCTGAAAGGAGATAGAGTCTCAAGAGTTCAATACCTGGTGTCATCGTATTTTTGGCTATTTATAGGAGATATTTTGGGGAAAAAGGTACTTGAGTGCCTTAGGGAGATGATAACCATCAGTCAGAGTAGGTGAGCGGCGATGTGACTGGAAGTAGGTGGAGAGTGTAGGCATTGGCTTATGCCAGTGGGTTGTTAAGACAAGACGTCCCATCAGTCCGATCGGATAACACGCTTTCCTGTGTTATCTTCTGGCTCACGCTACTCTTTCCTATTAGCAGATTTGGGCTGTTTCAAATACCGTTGGGCCGAAATGACTGGGCCTTTAGAGATGTAATTTCTGTGGTTATCAATACACATAATCACATCATATTATTTAGACCAAATAACTAAGTCCTAGTCTTGAATTCTTTTTTTTGAACAATTTTAAAGTTATAATTTTCCTTCGTCATCTTCTTTTCTTCAAGAATTTTGATAATTTATCTCATATTTAAACAAGCATTTCAGAGGCATATTACCTGCAGTCTAGGTATTTAACATCATCATTTAGAACTACCCTCTTAAAATTGTTATAATGATTTCAACATGTCAATTCTTAGCTCACCTGAGCAAATATGCATTTAAGTTCATAGTTACTATACTCTTAAGCCGAAGTCTACTTTAACATGCACATATGCATTCTTTTACAACTAAATATTATTATACATAGTTCTTAAATTCACCCAAGCGTATTGTTCAAGTCCCTTAGCACATTAGCTTGAAAACCCAAACTCTAAGGATTTATCTTAAAATTTTGATTCTAAAATTAAAATCATCACAAGTAAAATTTGACTTAGCATCTAATTAAATATTTTTGACATCAACTCCATCAAGTACTAATTAACACTACAAAAATTTTAACTAACATAATGCAAAAATTAAGGAAAAACAAATTTGCTTGAACACATATCAAAATTTGAGGTCACTCTCTTTAATCCTACTTCCAAAAGCTTTAATTCCTCATTTTCCTTGCATTTCCTTTCCCTTCACATTTATCTCACCGTCTTCCTCTACATAATTAACAAATCCAACATAATTGCTTAAACAAAAATATGTAGACACTTAAATTAGAAGAATCCTAACTAATTATTCACTTATATTCTCTAAATAACTCAAATATATATATAAATCTAACATTTTTCCCCAATATCAAAAATCCCTAACTCTAAATCTCTTCACTTTCTTTCAATTTTTCCATCACAAACAATTAAAGGGGAAAAATAAGACTTACCTAGCAAATAATGGAAGAGAAGCAACAAATAAGGGGGCAGATTTGAGGGGAGATCGAGCAAGAAAGGAGGATGGCAATGGGAAAATCACGACTATTGTCGCACAAGGGGGAGGAAAAAGAAACGATAGCGTCAGCGGGCTGCTCAAGTGGAGGCGGCGACGGCGATGTGACGGGCTATCGTGGCTAGAGGGTAAAGGGAAAAGAGAGAAAAGGAGAGGAGAAGAGGCAATGGGAAATTGGGGAGGAAAATCCTGATTAGGGATGATCACGGGGCGGAAAATGGCTCCTCACCTACTGCCTCGCGCAAGGGTGGGGATTCCCCATCCTCGACAGTATTTCGGGGGGAAAATTCCCTCTGTCCCCGTCCCCGCAAAAAAAAATATATTTTTTAAAAAATTCAATTATAATTAAAATATAATATTTAACAATTAAAAATATATAAATTTAATTACAAATCAAATCAATATAAATTTTAACAATTGACAAAACTAAAAATTAAATATAATTTAAAACTAAATTATATAAAAATAATTAAATTTAATTATTAAATTTTGGGGGTGGGAAAAATTTGAGGCGGGGATCACAATCCCCGTCCCAAATTCTAAGTCGGAGAATATTTTTCTCCCGTCTTCGCCCTCACGGAGGAAATTTTCACGGATTTTCTGTCCCGTTCAGGGCGGGTCCCCATCGGGGACGAAGATTTTTCGCCCCATGATCATCTCTAATCCTGATTGTTCCAACAAAAGGAAGAAGAAAAGAAACTAAAGCCAAAACAACGTAGTTTCAGCAAATGTCCCCTATGGTCCCTTTTACTTATATACTTTAGCAATTGAGCCCCAATTCTTTTTTGTATTTGCATTTAAACCCCCAAATCAAATATAATTCAACATATAATTCTTTCTTTCTTTTATATTTTTTTTTGACAGTCATTGTTTTATATTTATATTATTATAGACAAAAAATGGATTAGTCTGATTATTATTCGGGTAATTAAAATTTGGGGCATTACAGATCTCTCCACTACAAGAAAAATTCAGTTTTTCAACGAAAACTTTCAACCGAAATGAGTGAATTTTCGTAGGAAAACCAAAATACAGATGGAATTTAGCGACGAAAAATGGCGAATCAGTATTGTTGGTTAGTACATTTGCAGATGGAAATATTTTCGTAGGTAAAATTTTGTCGGCAAATTTACCTACGAAAAACACCTTCCGTTGGTAATTCTATCGGAAAGTTCAGACCGAAAAATTATCGTAATTTGAAAAAATTACCAATGAAATTAAAATTCCATAGATAATTTGTCAATGAAAAAAATACTCCGTAAGCAATTTTGCCGACGGATTTTTAAATCAGTAGGTAAATTTACCGACGAAAATAATCATATCGTAGGGAATTTTGCCTACAGTATATTGCATTCCATAGGCAAAATTAGCGACGGAATTATTTCTGTCGTTAAATGTCGTCTATATTTTTAGCAACGGTTTGCTAAATTTCCGTCGGAAAATATTAAATATCAATTTTTTTCTTTTTTCTTCCTATATAGTTTAATAATCATCAATAATATGATATAAAATATATAATTTATAGTAATAAATTAATAGATGCCTAATTCATATTATAATATAAAATTTATAATATTCAATAACACATTAAATAATTTTCTTAAGTTCTTAAATCATAAATATTATCCCAAAAAATATCGACAAATCCACCAAGTTCACAAGTCCTAAAAAACATCAAGTCCCACCAAGTTCCACATTTGCAGTCACTGTTACAAGTCCCAAAAAAAATCTATAAATCCACCAAGTTTCAAATTGCAGTCACTGTTAACATAAAATTTAAAACCCTATGTTGTCAGCGCGGGTGGATAATGTGGATGCTGCGATGTGTCACCTCCCCCCATACCTTCTTTTATCTGAGTACGGAGTTCGGCTACATATTCCATAGTCTCGCGCAATTGACTTGCCAATATACTAACTGTATTCTGAAGTGCAACAACCTGCTCATTGGATGCAGCTTGTCTACTGGAGTTGATTGAACTCGTCTTGGTGTAAAAAGGTATCTCTTTTTGTAAGAAGTACAACACTAATAATATGATCCTGACAAAATTGTAGGAGCAAAAATGAAAATGTCACTCAATAATAGACAAAAACATATCAAGCAAAAGTTGCGCAAAAATGGCCATAGTAATAAATCCTTTTTTCTATTCCATATTAAAAAAATAAGAAATATTGAAACCTGAATCAAGGCTCTAAGAGGTTCACCATTGGAAGGCCTGGCATATTGGTTATTTGCATTGTCAAGGTTGTAAGCTTCAGCACGGGAAACTTCATCTTGTGGGAAATGTTCATTTCATCACCATCAAAATCAGCATTATATGTACTAGTCTCAAAAACAATTAATTTTATTACAAACGTTAAAAATAATCCCAAAATTGTGCAATGACAAATACATATATACATGATGACAGGTGAAATGCACTGTAAGTTTCTGGCGATTTCGAACACCTGCAAAAACAAGTAATGGACCGGCGGATTTCCGATAAGGGAGCCTCCGACGATCAAGTTAGAGATTCTGAGTGAAAGGATAAGAGATTTTTAGGCAAAAAATTAAGTAACCTTTTCATACCTGTCTTTGCTCCTTTTATAGGTGGGCGTAACGCATTTCCAGGAGCTAATGGGAGGGGTTTCCCGTTTTTACCTACCACTAATCCATTATCGACGAATCTTGAGGGAACGTGGGTTAGTGGCGGTTGTCTGTCCAACGTGGTGGAGTTATTTTCGGGACTAGCCTGTTGTCGGTCTATAGTTCGGCTATAAGCTCCAGAGAAGTTTAGCTTTAGGTCGGTTCACCGGGCTCTCTTTGGTCAAGGTGTTCAGTTCATGTCGGATTGTTGAACCAATCTGTTAGTCCGGTTGCTATCATAAGTTCCCCCTCCAGAGAGCGACATTTATGTCTGCAACTGGCGGATAATCGCCGAACAAGTTTACTTAGTAATGCCGGATTCGAGATCGTGGCGATTGAGCTGAATGAGTTGGTGCGGCAGCCTGAGCTCTTAGTGATTACCGAACTTTGATTCGAAGTTCGGTTACATAGGTCGCCATACTTGACCAGGTGTGGGGGCTGTATGGCAGGATCGTCCTGCCTTACGCGCTTTGACAAGATGACGCCGTCTCCCACACGTGCATTTATTGGAGAGCATTTATAGCTTCCTATTTTACTGGGGGTAACGCCACTTTACCATTCGTAACGGCTAGGGGTGCATCGATCTGAGTGTGCAGCTTTACACACGCTATCCCAAGTGTGGATCAACCGCCACGTGTACGGTCCGGATTCACTGCAACATCCTATATAAACCTCCTCTCCCACTCTTCACTTTTATTTTCGTTCACTGCACTCCTTTTTTGCTTTCTCTCTGTGCTTATTGCTTTGGCGAGTCGAAGTCGTCGTCTCCTTTTCGCAACTTTTTGTCTATTTTCACCAGGTTTGTTTCCCATCCTTCTTCTTAATTCTTTGTACTTCGTTTTAGCTTTTTCGCCATGAGTTCAGAGAGATCTTCGAGTGGAGGAATCGGGGCCAGTGGGGATGCTCCCAGTGGCAGTGTTCCGGGCATAAGTAGGTGCTCTTCTTCAAGTGAGGGAGTTTAGCCTATCGATCTAAGCCGAACTGCTACATCGTCTAAGAAGAAAGCTCCTCGCTGACTACCTGGAGTGGGGAGCATATCTTCGACAGTCAAAGAGGAGGAGCTCGGTTCTCTCCTTGCCCAACTAACCTCAGAGCCGAATTATTTTGCTAGCAGACCCAGCACCTCACAAAGGGCGAACATCGAATTCGCTAATAAGAGGAAGACAACCATTTATGAGGCACAACTGGAGGTCGATGTCCGCCTCCCTTTGACGAGCTTCGAGGTAAGCGTGCTATATATGGCTATCGGGCAACTCCACCCCAATGCTTGGCGAACCCTTTTCGCACTCCAGATTTGGACCGTGGAACAGGGCATAGAGCTCACCTTGAATTTGTTCCGAGCAACCCATGTGGTCGGTCTCTGAGCGGGTACCGAGGATCACAATTACATATAAGCTCGGCCAGGATATGGGGTGTCCACTGGGAATTCGGAGTCCTTGAAAAAGTGGAAAGATCGATTCTTCCTGGTGGAGAGAGTGCGAGCCGACTTCCAAGTGCGCACAACGTGGGGGAGATACACAAATCGTAACGACGGTAACTTGTGGCTCGCCGATGAAGAGGAGTTGATCTTATCTCATTGGAGGGAGCTAGCCCGGGACAAGTGGGACTTGAAGAATTTACTGGATCCTTGTAGTTCGGAGTTGGTTCCTCGTCCAAGAAAAGGTAGTGTTCGATGCTTTCCTATTTCGTGATACTGATGAGTTGTTTTAATTTGTTTTCTACTTGCAGCTATTAGGAGGATGAGCCGAGCTACGGAAATTATGAGGGCGAAGAGGTAGAAGCTTGCCGCAGGTTCCCCAAGCACGCCCGTGGTTGTAGAGGAGGTGGAGGCGAACCCTCCTCTCGAAATTTCGACGGCGACGACTATCGTAGAGGTCTCAGGGACTCCCGTTGTTGAGGCTTACGAGACTCCGGTTGCAGAGGCCGAGGTTGTCGCGCCCTCCGAGATCCGACGCCGTGGCGATAGGGAGCCAAGAGAGCTTCGGACCCTTATCGGTGAACTCCACGAGTTTTGGGAGGCTATGGGGGACAAGTACTCCTAGGATGAGGATTTCAGCACCTTTGTGCACGTAGCGTCATGCTTGTCGAAGGAAGTTGCTCCCCTTATCGCCTTGAGTGTCGAGCATTTGGCTGAACGGTTAAAGAGGTATCAGCTCGAGGTGAGTAGTTCGGACTTGTCGGTATTGCTCCTCTTTTGAAAACACCCTTATACATATATTTTTATGTTTTGTAGGGCACCCAATTGATCGATGCGACGATAGCGAAGATGAATGATCTTATTGCGAGACGTCGTCGAGCCGACTCCAGCTTCGGTGCTATAAAATCGAGGATGGGCAAAGTTGAGGAAAAGGCTCGTAAAGTCCACGAGCAGGCCGAGGAAAAAGCTTGCAAGGCCCAAGAGCAAGCTGAGGAGGCTGCAACGAAGGTGGCTGAGCTGGAGGCCGCTCTGACTCGGGAAAAGGAGTCCAACTCCGCTCTACAAGCTGAACTCGATCGATACAAGGAGAAGGAGGCCGAGTGGGAGAAGAGGGAGGAAGCTCGGGAGGAGAAGGATGCTGAAGTTTTGGCAGAGAAGTGCATGGCGTTTAGCACTAAGATTTCTGCTACTGTAAAAGGGAGATATCCCGAACTTGATCTGTCCTTCCTGGATGACGTATATCCAGATGAGGACTAACTCCTTGTAATTTATTTTCCCTTTAATGAAAATTCGAGCTTTTTTCCTTCTCCTTATGTTTTAAGTTTGCTATTTGTGTTCGGTTTAATTAACCTAAGATTAGTTTTTTCGGTATAACATAAAATCGCCAAATCGCACCTAATTAAATAAAGACACTGCCCAAGGAAAGAGCTATTTAAATAGTGAGTGCAGTATGATGCGTACCTTGTGTCCGGGACTTCGGCTCAAGGGATTTGGAACACCGGACTGACTGCGGCCTTAGGTCGGTGTAGTCAGCGTACTTAGAGGGATTGAGCATCATTAGAGGTTTGGGCTTTTAAGACGATGATTCCTAGCCTCCTCCTTAAGTGTAATTGATTTTGCAAGTTAAGTTTTGCGGCGAATGGCGCCGAACTTATTTTAGTGATTAGGCTATCATGGCAGAAATGCTGAGCCATTTAGAAATAGGCATACTTAGCCTTGTTCATAAGTTTAGCGACGTATAGTGCCGAACTTGATTTGATGATAAGGTGATTTTGGCGAAGGTGCCGAGCCATTTAACAATAGGCATACTTAGCCTTGTTCATAAGTTTAGCGGCGTATAGTGTCGAGCTTGATTTGATGATAAGGCGATTTTGACGAAGGTGCCGAGCCATTTAACAATAGGCATACTTAGCCTTGCTCATAATTTTAGCGGCGTATAATGCCGAACTTGATTTGATGATAAGGCAATTTTGGCGAAGGTACCGAGCCATTTAACAATAGGCATACTTAACCTTGCTCATAAGTTTAGCAGCGTATAGTGCCGAACTTGATTGATAGACAGGGCTTTATTGGCGACAATGCCGAGCTTGCGGATATATCCTGTTATAAATTTGACAAAGTGTTTTGCACATAATATGTTGTTCATTAATCTTGTGTCCAGCAGGCAGAAACATCTGCCGGACTTGCATTGAGGATAGAACATCATGGCAATCAATTGCGATAGAGAATAAGAAACAATGACACGATAAAAAATTAAAAAAGGTGAAACATGAACCAGTACAAGGTATGGCGCGATGAGTGCCGTGCTACTGATAGTATGGTTTGAGGTTGAGTCCATTCCAGGAGTGCGTGAGTCATTTTCCTGCGACGTCTTCTAGCCTGTATGCTCCGTTCTGACTTACTTCTCGGACTATGTATGGTCCTTTCCAGTTGGGATCCAGCTTGCCTATCCCTGTCGATGTCTGAGCGGACACCACCTTTTTCAGTACCATTTGCCCGACTCTAAATGACCTCGGCCTGATCTTACTGTCGTGGTACGTCGTCATGCGCTACTTGTATGCCGCGAAATGTATCTGGGCGTACTCTCTCCTTTCCTTAAGCCGATCTAAATTATACATCAGACCCACATTCTCTGCATTGGGGGAAGATGCTCGGACTCCCCTTATCCCTATTTCACAGGAAATGACTACTTCAGTACCGTATGTGAGCGCGAACGGTGTTAACCCTGTTGCTGACCGGGGCGATGTCCGGTAGGCCCATAACACATTGTTAAGCTCTTCGATCCACAGGCCTTTGGCGTCTTCAAGCCTTCTCTTGAGTCCGGATAAGATAGTCCTGTTCGTCACTTCGGTCATCCCGTTGGATTGTGGTTGGTAGACCGAGGTGAAGTTCAACTGGATCTTCAGCTCCGAGCAGAAGTTCTTGAAAGCCTGACAATCAAACTGTTTGCCATTATCTGATATAATTGAGTGGGGGATACTGAACCTCATTATGATGTTTTTATTCAGGAACTTGAGAATGTTCGCCGGTGTAATGGTTGAAAGTGGCTCTGCTTCCACCCATTTGGTAAAGTGGTCCACCGTTACCATCAAGAATCGCCTCTGTCCTTTTGCTCGGGGGAAAGGGCCCAGTATGTCAATGCCCCACTGGGCGAAAGGCCACGGGCTGTGGATCGGTTTCTGCTTTGTCGAGCTCTGGTGTGGAATGTTTGCAAACCTTTGGCATTTGTCGCATCTTTGCACCAGAGTTTTTGCGTCAGCCTCCATGGTCGGCCAATAATACCCCTGTAAGAGAGCTTTTCGGGCTATGGCTTGTGCGCCTTCGTAGGCCCTGCAGATGCCTTCATGAATTTCTCTGAAGACGTAATCTCCTTCTTCATTGCTCACACATAAAGACCACGAATTGGAGAAAGATCTCCTATACAGCTTGTCGTCCATCATGGCATATAAGCTCGATTTTTGAATTATTTTTTAGGCTTGGGCTCGGTCCTCTAGCAAAGTTCCCGACCTCATGTATTGGTAAATGGGTAAGCGCCAACCTTCCATTGGCTCTTGAACGTGAACCTGATAGGTCTCATAGGTGGGGCGCAAGATAACGATGGAAACGATGTCTGTATTGTCAACCGAGCTATTGATACTAGCTTTCTTTGCCAGAGTATCTGCCTCTGTGTTCTCTGATCGGGGTATCTGAGTGATGGACCAAGCTCCCCCCTTTTCTCAAGCCTAGCTAACAGGGCAAAGGTCAATTCTTTATAACGG
This sequence comes from Excoecaria agallocha, assembly GCA_037975025.1. NCBI lineage: Eukaryota > Viridiplantae > Streptophyta > Magnoliopsida > Malpighiales > Euphorbiaceae > Excoecaria > Excoecaria agallocha. The sequence goes on along the minus strand of CM075815.1, from coordinate 3,876,614 downwards.
ATCATTGATCGATCTTTAGCTTCGAAATTTTCTTTCAGCTGACTGACCACTAGTTGGGAATCGAAGAATATTTCTAAGTTCGGCTTTACTTCTTTTGCCAACTGCAGTCCGTAACAAAGGGCTTCATATTCTACCACATTGTTGGAGGTTGGAAAGGTCAGGTGCGCCATAGCTCGGATCTGGATTAACAATGGACCCATCAAAATTACTCTGATCCCTGCTCCCTCCGAACTCGAGGCCCCGTCAACATACAGCTTCCATGATACTTTCTCTGGTTCGGGAACAGGTTCATGTAACTCAGCTACGAAGTCAGCTAACACCTGTGCTTTCATGGATGTCCGTGGCTCATACCGAACATCAAATTCTTCCAGACGGGCGGCCCATTCTGTCAATCTGCCTGAACATTCTGGCCTTTATAACATCTTTCGTAAGTTTGTGTTTGTCCGTACCGAAACTGTGTGCGCCTGAAAGTATGGTCGGAGCTTTATTGTTATTGTAATGAGTGCGAGGGCCAGCTGCTCTGGGATGGGATAATTGAGCTCGGCTCCCCGAAGTACTTTGTTTGTGCAGTAAATGGGGAACTGTTGGCCATCCTCTTCTCGGACCAGCATCGAACCAACTGCACCAGTTGAGACAGCCAGGTAAAGGTATAAGACTTCGCCCGCTAATAGCTTGCTGAGCAGTGGTGGGGTTGAAAGGAACTGCTTCAAGGCCTGAAATGCTTGTTGGCATTCTTTCGTCCAGGTAAAGTTCTTGAGGTTTCTGATGGCTCGGTAGAAAGGCAAACACCGTTTAGTTGAGCATGAAATGAATCTGCCCAAAGCTGTTATCCTTCCATTTAGTCTTTGTACTTCTCGGACTGTTCTAGGCGGGTCCATGGTCATGATCGCTTTGATCTTTTTCGGGTTTGCTTCGATCCCCCTTTTCGATATCATAAAGCCAAGGAATTTCCTGGACTGGACTCCAAAGGCACACTTTCAGGGTTGAGCTTCAAGCCTGATTCCCGAAGTCTTTGGAAAGTCTCCTTCAGCTCGGTGCACGTCTGTTGAGGCTCGGCTTTTGACAATCATGTCGTCCACATAGATCTCCATGTTTCTCCCTAACTGATCGGCAAACAACTTATTCATTAGCCTTTGGTAGGTGGCCCCTGCATTCTTCAATCCGAAAGGCATGACCCGATAACAGTAGGTTCCCCTGTGGGTGATGAACGTCGTTTTCTCTTCATCTGCGCGGTCCATTGGGATCTTTTGGTAGCCTGCTGAGGCTTCGAGGAAGGCGTACTCTTCAAACCCCGCTGTTGAGTCCACAAGTGTGTCTATGTTTGGCAGCGGATAATAATCTTTCGGGCATGCTTTGTTTAGATCGGTGAAATCAACACACATCCTCCACCTGTCGCTGCTTTTTCGGACAAGAACCACATTTGCCAGCCAGTCCGGATAGAATCTCTCTGATGAAACCACTATCAAGCAATGTTGTCGTCTCTTACTCGATGGCCAACTGTCTCTCTGGGACATGATTCCTCTTCTTTTGTTTTACTGGCTTGCATTCTGGCCGAACATTCAGTGAGTGAACAGCTAAGTCCTTTTTGACCCCTTGGATGTCCGAGGTTCGCCAGGAAAAAACATCCACAAACTCCTTGAGGGTTGAGAGTAGAGCTTCTTTCTCCGCCCCTGTCTTTCCCGCAGATATTTGAATCTTCTTGCCTGGCTCGAGTTCGACTACCTACAGCACTTCTGTCGGCTCCGCCCTTCGTTCTTCTTTCTCTGGTACATCTATCGCGTCAAGGGGCAGGCCTTGATTGGCCCCTCTGAGCATGGTTAAGTATGTTTCTCGAGCCGTTTTCTGATTTCCTCTCAAAATGGCCACTCCTTCTGTGGGGATCTTAAGCACCAAGTTTTTCACGAAGATATAGGCGTCCACATCAGACAGTAGGGGGCGGCCGAATATTACACTGTAAGACAGCGGAATATCAACTACCATGAAATCTGCCCGACAAGCACAAATCACCGCATCGTCTTCGAGCTGTATGGGTAGATTTACTAGCCCTTCTATCCGGACAGGTACTCTGGACAAACCAATAAGGGGGACACTGACTTCCTTGAGCCTGTGGTCTGACATCCCCAATGCTCGGTATGCTTGAGATGTTATGAGGTTGACCGCACTCCCTGTGTCGACCAGTATTCGCTGAACCAGAAAGTCTTGAATGACTGCTTCAACAATTAGGGCATCTGTGTGGGGATACCGAACATGTGCACCATCGGCCACTGTAAATTGGATCATACCTGTGGTCAAGCTTGTTCCCCGCCCAACGACATGACCTCCTTGGACTTCCTCTTCCGGGAATGGTCTCGTTGCTCACCTCCAGCGATCATATATATGACTCCAGTGGGTGTTCGCCTTCTGCCATTGGTTCTGTTCGGTTGAGGAGATGGCGACCTCTGTCTTTTTCCTCTTTCGTCTTGCTTTGTGAAACGAGCAAGGGCTCCCTTTCGAACTAGGTGTTCGATTTTCAGCTTGAGTTGCCTGCACTCTTCGATCTCGTGGCCTTTGTCTCTATGAAAAGCACAATAAAGGTTCTAGTCTCGGTTCGGATCTTCCCTCATGGGTCTTGGCCAATTAACCTGTCCGTTCTGTTTTAACCAAGATAAAATATGTTCCCGAGATGTCGTTAGGGGTGTGAGTCTTTCATCTTTTTTGTTGTTTGGGCGGGGAGTGGTGATTGCATATGACTTGTTAGTCCAGTTGCTTCCTCGGTACTTCTTTTGGTCTGTCTTGCTAGGATTTCCTCCTTCTCGAGTGAACCTTGTGCTATCTCCACCCTCTTTCTCAGACGTCCATGACCTATGCGAGGCATGGCGGAGTTATCAAGCCTCATCCATGCGGATGTACTTGTGTACTCGGGACATTAGCTCGGTAAATTTGTTCGGTGATTTTTTACTTAGGGAGTCGCTGAAATTCTGACACCTTGTGTTTCGAATTAGGGCGTTAATGGCGACCTCCAGGTTCAGGTTCTGTATATTCATGGCTACATCGTTGAACTTTTCCACGTAGGCGCATAGTGATTCGCCCTTTTCCTATTGTATCAGGTTCAGATCGACAGACACCTTGTTCGGGCGAATGGCAGCCACGAACTTGGCGACGAACATGTCACTGAACTGTTCGAAGTTCTGAATACAATGTGATGGCAGGTTCCTGAACCAGATTTGGGCTGAGTCGGCCAGGGTTTGGGGGAAGATCTTGTACAAGGCAGAGTTGTCGGCCGTGAGGACCAGCATAGTGTGCTGGAATTGGTCAATATGAGCTCGGGATCAGTGTTTTCGCTGTAGGTTTTGAGGTGAGGGAGGCGAATATTGGGGAATGGAGCGGCTAATATTTCGCGAGAGAGGGGTGATCGAAAACTGCCTTGGTATTGAAGGGTAGTTCGATTTTGCTGCCTTTGGATTCTGTTGTCCAAGAGGTGGTTGAATTGTTCGGTAGTTAGGGTAATAGTGGAGTTGAGGTTTTGAGGTAATACTGGGGAGAAGGTTTCCCGAGCAGGAGGCTGAGAAGGGTGAGGCATATTGGTATTTTACGGGGCTAATGGCTGAGGTTGAGCCTGTGCTACGATTGCTGATAGCGCGGCGATGAGGGATTGGGCCGTTTGCGGGATAATGTTAGGAGTAATGGTTGGGATTGTTGTGACTGGGGAAGCTGAGATCGGGTTGTTGGGTTAAGAGAGGAATTGCAGCATTCCTGGCAGAGTGGGGTTGGACGTTTGGTTTTCTGGCTGGGAAGTGTTTGGGTTGAGATCTGGGAAAAGGTCCATGTTTCACGCTCACCGCACCAAATGATGACAGGTGAAATGCACTGTAAGTTCCTGGCAATTCCGAACACCTGCAAAAACAAGCAATGGACCGGCGGGTTTCCGACAAGGGAGCCTTCGACGATCAAGTTAGAGATTCTAAGTGAAAGGGTAAAAGATTTTTAGGCAAAAAATTAAGTAACATTTTCATACCTGTCTTTGCTCCTTTTATAGGTGGGCTTAATGCATTTCCAGGAGCTAATGGGAGGGGTTTCCCATTTTTACCGGCCACTAACCCATTATCGACGAATCTTGAGGAAACGTGAGTTAGTGGCGGTTATCTGTCCAACGTGGTGGAGTTATTTTCGGGACTAACCTGTTGCCGGTCTATAGTTCGATTATAAGCTCCAGAGAAGTTTAACTTTAGGTCGGTTCGCCGGGCTCTCTTTGGTCAAGGTGTTCGGTTCATGTCGAACCGTTGAACCGGTCTGTTAGTCCGATTGTTATCAATACATATGATGCATTAGACATGTACAGCAACAAGCTCGTGAATGCATACAGACACATAAGATACATGTTCGCATACCTGCAATTAGCATAGTGCATGCGGAGTGCTTTCTCTCCCTTCAATACACGGACTACATGAGCCATTATACTGGGCTTATGAAGTGTAGGCTGCCATACAAAGATTTAAATCAAAACAGAGCAATAATAGGAAAATAGCTAACCTCCCCCACTCCCCTCTTTTTTTTTTTGGCACAAAAAAAAATGATAATAAAAAGAAGTGAAGCTTGAGAGCAAAAACCAAAATTGTCCAGAGCACAATGATGTAACATAACGACAACTTTAGAGAAGAGGGATCCTTAAACCCTTGAATTTTCCCGAATTAGGTGCACCAAACTGCTACAACAATAGCAATTCTAACACAAGATTCCATGTTCTTTGCCCATAAGGCCATAAACCGAAAAATGAATCAACGGTAAATCGATCAAATTATTTGTTCCTTTTCTTTCAATATTTTTCGATAATTAATCTTCATGGGCATCTATGCACTTTGAGTACGACAGATATAGGAACATACAAAAGAGAAGAGTGTTAATTATCCATAATGAATACATTAAATTGAAATTATGAAGGCACGAGGCAAGAAAACAAAAGAAAGGCATGTCCAAGCATCGAAGCTATTATAAGATTCTGCTTAAGCTATTTCCACATCCCTTTTTCATTCCTTTCAATTTCAAAGCTTTTAGAGGAGAAAAAGGATTTTCAAACGGCTGCAGTTCAAACCACGACATGATGGAATCACAATCAAGTAGCAAAAAATACAACCCAAATTCCAACAATAACACAGTAGATAATATTTGGCCAACTTAATTCCCAACAAACTCTGCACCCTTAGTGTAGAAAGAAAAACAAAGATATAACTTAGTTTACACAAACTCCTTACCTTTAGCAGTAAATTTTTCATTTTATTTTTGGTTCAACTTCAGTTTTTTTTTTGGCTTCCACAGTAAGCAGACAAAATTTTTGCAGATTTTATCAATTTACACACATCATAAATAAATATAGAAATAGTTAAACACCTATCTATTGATAAGAACAACATCTCCATCCTACAGATGGAGATACACAATCTTGCCTTCGTATTCACAATCAGAAAATTCTTCCCAGATTGTGCCACAGCTCCCCTTGAGGAAGGTAATTTCTGTGATATGGAAATCCGTGTTTTTCGGGCAGGTGGCAGTCTGTTAATAGACAACTTATCTACATAATGTGTAGCTCCAGGGTGACATTCAGGTCCATTGACCACAGCATTGCGCTACTTGGCAACATTCCAGGAAGTCACTCTCTGCAATTACAATAAAACAAAAGCAGCAAACATTAATATATAAAGTTGCAAAAGTAGATGCAATTGAAAATTTTTCTCAGTATGCATATTTGTGACCTGAAAAAATTATGCAACAAACAATTCCAGGAAATGACTCTTCAAGGATCAAACAGCAAAAGCAGCAGAAAATTTGAAAATCATAGAGGTTTGTGCTCCACTTAAATCATATAAAAGGTAAAATCTGTATGCACATCTGTGAAGTAAACTATCTATTTGTAAGCACCTTAAAGCCAATGCTTTTACTGAACCTAATCAAACTATAATAAGAGAAATTTGATCATTAAAAAAATTGTACCTCAGGATAAGTTAACTTCACTGCAAAGCATGGTGGGATTCCAATTTCATTAACACCTAAATATGGATCTGGTGAGATAACAGATCGACATGCATAATTAACCCTCTTTCCCATCATTTTCTGGCGAAACAGGCCTTCTTTCTTCTCAAGCAACTGACATATTCCAAGAGCAACTTCCCTTTGACCAGGACCTATAACCAAGTGCAAAGAACCCACTAGTTAGTTGAGCTTGACATGGTGAATTACACTGAAAGCCACAATTAACATATTTGTCACAGAAGCAACAAAGAGTACAATAATAAAAGCTTTGTTACATCTCTAAGCCAACAAGTAATATATTTTAAAGGAGAAACCGAAAGAAGTTTAACGAAAAGGCAACCGTCATTGTCATCCAATGGCTGGATAATATGTACTAGAGTAGATTTTACAAATAACAATATCAAGAAAAAATCCAAGAAATGTGTAGCCAGTCAGCTTGGTGATTGCCAAGATTTGTCCTTCAATAAGCACCATAATTGAAAATTGGTTATATCAAAGATGATAATATTCAAATTACAGAGAAATAGAATGCAGTACTAAAAATCATCCTCATCCTTCAGGAATTACTACATCATTAATTTAGATATTCATTCAATCTGAACAAGCAGCCAGCCCAACTAGCCTGGGGCCAACACTTATCAAGTTGAACCAACTGCTGCTATGGGATACCAATGGCAAAAGATAAAACAACCGAAAATGCCTAGTTAAGAAGTCCAAGAAATCATGGGTGAGCAACTATTTATGCCCCTCATTTTTCATTTCAAACAGAAAAGGCAGGAAAAGAAACCACCAATAAGTTAAATTCTGTGGTAAAATTTTTCACAAAAAGAAAAAAAGGGAAAGCTCACAGGGAAAAGATAAAATGCATTATCCTTACAACACATGAAATACAAGACTACAGAGTTCATCCCTAGGCAACTTCAGGTTGTTTGATGATCATCATCATAACAAGAAGTTCAAAGATACTGCTGAGAGATTGCAAAGAAAATAATTGATCAGCACCATCCTTAGGGCCTATATTCCTCCAACTGAAAAATACAAAATCTGAAGCCTTGTAGAAAAATTCCAAGTGCAGCTATTTGCATATATTGATTCAGCAAAAAATGGCAACATGTAGAGAAATTGCTTGAATGACAAAAATGGTTCAAATAACTTGCTCAAAAACGGATAAAAAGAATTTCTTGCACCAATATAACCTAAATTGCAAGTAAATATGGAGATCAGGTAATTTCAAGTTCACATCTCTGAAAGCCAGACATTAACAATTTATTTTAAGGGTAGGGCCAACAAAGGGTCAGATTGTCTTAATTTTGCAATAGCATTAGTACATAATACTATTTCTTGACAAAAGATCATGACATGTATGATGATAGCATAAAAGGGACGCAAACATTTATCGTATTTGACATCAAATGAAATTAAGTATGCAATCATTTACTTAAAATTCTTATTTACTCCAAATAAGATCTCAATCTACAAAATTTGACTACCAAAATAATTCATAAAACAACCATAACATTTTCCCTAACTAGATTTGATTTGGACATAAACTGAGATAAGAGGTGGCACAACAATCCCAGTATTTTGCACCATGCGTATGTGTCAAAAGCCATTCTAGAAAAATATATGAATATGAAGTAAAACATATGAGCAGAGTACAGGAGTTGTAATCACCCTTGGCAGTTTTGCTATCAAACAGCATATTAATAGATTGCTGAAGTTCCAACCATCTTCTAGCTATTTTTGAATGTTCGTTGTTGTTATGAGCATCACCCAAAGATATGTTGGCTTGCAGCACCTTACTTAACAGTACAGTTTGAGGATGCTCCATCACCTGAAAGAAGTATCAGTGAGCAAAGTGCAAAAAATGTTGCTCATCGAGTAAACCTTGAACACTTGTTCTACCCCTTGCCCCGCCCCCAAATGCCTTCCAACCCATAAGGGCAAAAGAAAATGAGGTTAATACACGTAAAGAAATTATGAAGACAATTGAGAGACTTAAGCAAGAGAAATAAGAAAATAAAGTTGACACCAGGATGTAACACCATAATATAAATTACGATCTTTTTGGACAATAAAACATCTTGCATGCTAAAAAGCCTCCACTCCAGACTTCTTGTTACGCACCGTGAAGAACTGTCCGAAAATCTCCGAAAATTTCTAGCATCCTCTGGATATATCTAGAATGGTGTAGAACATTCTAGAATATTATGGATAATTGTAGATGTATGTAGAAGCTTCTAGAACCTTGTAGATAATTATGGAGGTTAGTAGAAGATTCTAGATTAGTATGGATAATATAGGAGTAGTGTGGAGTATTCTAGAAGATGAATCTCCACCCTTGGATCAAATAGATCCTAACCATTCATTGAGGAGGTAGAAAGCCTATATATACCACCCTCCTCCCTCATTTGAAAACATCCAAGAAATTCACAAGTTGTAAAGCTCTCTTGAGTTAATAAGGCATTCTTCAAGTAATTCATTCTAGCCTTCCACTTTCAAAGTTCTTAAGTGTCTTTACTCACTTGCTAGCATTTTCTAGCATTCGAGGTTAAGGCTGACTAGCATCCAAGTGAGCAAAGTTTGCTAGTGCCGCACGGTCGTTGGAAGGAAAAGACCAAGTCCGTGACAGTTGGTATCAGAGCCGAGGTTTTTGAGTAAAGATGACTAGTGGAAGTGAGATGACTCAAAGGGAAGTACATGATGAGGGCAAGCAATCGAAGAGAGGAAGATCAAGGTCAAGGGATATCTTAGCTGACGTAAATGCGAGGCTCGCTAGGGTAGAGCTTGCTGTAGCTGAAGGGCAAGAAAAGTTCGAGGAGGCGGACCAACGCATCGAGGAGCTCGAGAATGGGAGAGAAGAGCTCCAAAGCGAGTTGCAAGGTGCCGTGAACGTTGCCGTGGCCACTTGTCAAGACCAAGTGAAGACCTTGGAGGAGACCCTCCGTATGGAGATCATATCTCTTCGAGAGGAACTTGCAAAGGTCGTAGCCGAGTTAAGCGGTACGAAAGAGGAGTTAACCCTTTGCAAGAAAGCTGTTGCCCAAAGTGGGGAATGTACCGGTCGCACGGTAAGTCCTACTCCCCCTAGAGTAGAAGTTCCTAGGCCAAAAACATATAATGGCTCGAGGAATGCAAAGGAGATAGATAATTTCCTATGGAACTTGGAGCAATACTTCAAAGCACTTGGCGTAGTGGAAGACGCCACGAAGGTGCATAATGCATCGCTATACCTTTCCGACATGGCGATGGTATGGTGGAGGAGAAGGTGTAGCGATATTGAGAAGGGAACTTGCACCATCGATACATGGGACGAGTTCAAGAAGGAACTCAAGAAGCAATTTTATCCCGAGCACGCCGAACATGAAGCTAGAGCAAAGCTTAGGCGTCTCACTCAAAAGGGGAGCATTCGAGATTATGTGAAAGAGTTCTCCGAAGTGCTCTTGGAGATATCCGACTATCCCGACAAGGAAGCACTATTTGCCTTTATGGACGGATTACAACATTGGGTTAGGTTGGAGATCGAGAGGCGTGGTGCTCAAGATCTCGCGACTGCCATTTCCATTGCCGAATCCCTTATTGAATTTAAGAGAAATGACAAGCCGAAGCCTAATAAGGATAAGGGTGGCAAGGGAAAGAGTGGGGGAGACAACCGTCAAGGCAAAGAGAGCTTCAAGAAGTACGACAATTGGAAGAGCACTAAGGATGAAAAGGGCGGAAGTAGACCTCCATTGAAGTGTTTCTTCTGCGATGGTCCGCATAAGGCGAGAGAATGTCCGAAGAAGGCCAAGCTCTTCGCTATTATCGAAGAGCGAGAAGAAGAGCGACGCGATGAGGTAGCCATGGGATCCTTAAAACTCCTTAATGCCATTAAAGCTAAAGTGGAGATGCCCAAATCATCAAAGAAGGGCCGATTGTTCGTTGAAGCTAAAGTTGGCAAGCATTCTGTGAAGGCGTTAGTGGACACAGGTGCAAGCCACAACTTTCTCGAAGTAAAGGAAGCCGATCGATTGGGTATCAAGTACTCGACGGAAAAGGGATGGCTTAAGGCAGTTAATTCCGAGGCCAAGACTACATTTGGAGTTGCAAGAGGAGTCGAGGTATGTCTTGGTGAATGGAAAGGTTTATTAGACTTTTCAATTGTGCCTATGGATGATTACGCCATCGTGTTGGGCATCGACTTTATGGATCAAGTTTCAGCAATACCAATTCCTTGCGCCAACACGATGTGCATATTAGAAGAAGGCAATATGCGCATGGTACCTCTAGCCAGAGAGTCGAGTCTACAAGCTAAGACTCTATCGGCCATGCAACTCTTGAAAGGGTTGAAGAAGTCGCAACCAACTTTTCTTGTTGCTCTAAAAGAAGATGGAGATTCACCTAAGGCTCAAATGCCTAAAGAAGTCTCCCAAATCCTTGAAGAGTTCAAGGATGTCATGCCCCCTGAGTTGCCGAAGAAGCTCCCACCAAAAAGAGAGGTGGATCACAGGATTGAGTTAGTTCCTGGTGCAAGCCCCCCTGCCGCCGTGCCATATAGGATGGCGCCTCCTGAACTTGACGAATTGAGGAGGCAATTGAAAGAATTGTTGGATGCGGGATACATCCAACCTTCGAAGGCTCCATATGGCGCACCTGTGCTGTTCCAAAAGAAGCATGATGGGTCACTTAGGTTGTGCATCGACTACAGGGCGCTCAACAAGATTACTATCAAGAATAAATATCCAATTCCATTAATCGCCGATCTCTTTGATCAACTTGGAGGAGCAAGATGGTTTACAAAGCTAGATTTGAGATCGGGGTATTACCAAGTGAGGATTGCGGAAGGAGACGTGCCAAAGACAGCGTGTGTTACAAGGTATGGCTCCTATGAATTTCTAGTAATGCCTTTTGGACTTACCAATGCTCCAGCCACATTCTGCACCCTTATGAACAAAGTATTCCAACCGTTCTTGGACAAGTTCGTTGTGGTGTACTTGGATGACATAGTGGTCTATAGCGAGAGTTTGGAAGAACACGTAGACCACCTAAGTCAAGTTTTCCAAGTACTAAGGGAGAACGAACTATACGTGAAGAAGGAGAAGTGTGCCTTTGCTCAACCGGAAGTAATGTTCTTAGGGCACATCGTGGGTGATGGCAAGTTAAGAATGGATAAGTCCAAGGTACAAGCAATCAAGGATTGGGAGCCGCCAAAGAAGGTAACGGAACTTCGATCCTTCCTTGGTTTAGTAAACTATTATCGAAGGTTCATTAGTGGCTACTCCTCCATTGCCGCTCCACTCACTAATCTATTAAAGAAGAACAAGACATGGGATTGGGACGAAAGGTGTCAAAGTGCATTCGAGGCCCTTAAAGAGAAAGTGACCCAAGAACCCGTCCTGGCATTACCCGATCACACCAAGCCATATGAGATACACACTGACGCTTCCGATTTTGCACTTGGTGGTGTCTTAATGCAAGATGGTCATTCGATTGCCTACGAGAGCCGGAAGTTAAATGATGCTGAGCGTCGCTACACGGTCCAAGAGAAGGAGATGACCGCTGTAGTTCATTGCTTGCGAACTTGGAGGCATTACTTGTTGGGGTCCAAGTTCGTAGTGAAAACAGACAATGTGGCAACCAGCTATTTTCTCAAGCAGAAGAAGTTGACCCCGAAGCAGATTCGATGGCAAGCCTTTTTGGCCGAGTTCGACTTCGTAATGGAGTACAAACCGGGAAAGGCCAACCTGGTGGCCGACGCATTGAGTAGAAAGGCCATGGTAGCTTCCATTACAAGTCCAAATTTTCCCTTGATGGATCGTATAAAAGAAGGATTGGAGCAAGACCCACAAGCCAAAAGTTTGGTGAAATTGGCAAGTAAAGGGAAGACGCGTCAATTCTGGCTTAAAGATGGGGTGCTCATCACTAAAGGAGATCGGGTCTACGTGCCGAAATGGCAAGGCTTGAGAAAAGAGATAATCAAGGAGTGTCACGACTCGCAATGGGCAGGACATCCTGGAGTAAGGCGCACGTTGGCACTTGTAGAGCGTGCTTACTATTGGCCACGTATGCGAGATGATATTGAGCTCTACGTGAAGACTTGTCTTGTGTGCCAACAAGATAAAGTTGAGCAGCAACAACCGGCGGGTTTACTAGAACCCTTACCAATTCCAGAGAAGCCTTGGGAGAGTATCTCGATGGATTTCATCACATGTCTACCGAAATCTGAAGGCAATGGCAACATCATGGTAGTGGTTGATCGGTTCAGCAAGTATGGGGTGTTCATACCCGTTCCAGCAAAATTTAATGCCGAAGATGCTGCCCGATTGTTCTTCAAGCATGTGGTGAAGTATTGGGGCATACCGAAGACCATCGTAAGCGATCGAGATACCCGCTTCACTGGTCGATTCTGGTTGGAGCTATTCAAGTTATTGGGGTCCGAGCTCAACTTCTCCACAAGCTTTCATCCTCAAACCGATGGACAAACTGAGAGGGTAAATGCCTTATTAGAGCTCTACTTGAGGCATTATGTGAGTGCCAACTAGAAGGATTGGGCAAAGTTGCTTGACATAGCCCAATTCTCGTACAATTTACAAAAGAGTGAGTCTACGGGGGCTAGTCCGTTCGAGTTAGCCACTGGACAACAGCCAATGACTCCGCACACTTTGGCCGTTGGATATAAAGGTCCAAGCCCATCCGCGTTCAAGTTTGCCAAAGGATGGCATGAGAAGACCGACATGGCGCGAGCCTACTTATCTAAGGCCGCAAAGAGGATGAAGAAATGGGCCGACACGAAGAGGAGACACTTGGAGTTTGAAGAAGGAGACTTAGTCATGGTAAAACTCCTCCCGCACCAAAGCCGAAGATTTTCCAAAATTCATAAAGGATTGGTAAGGCGCTACGAAGGTCCATTTCCGATAGAGAAACGTGTGGGTAAGTTAGCTTATCGCTTAACTTTACCTTCACATTTGGAGATGCATCCAGTGTTCCATGTGAGCTTGTTAAAGCCCTTCCACCCCGACAATGAGGAACCATCACGTAACGAGTCGAGGAGAACACCTACGGCTATTACAACCTCTCCCGAACGTGAAGTTGAAGAAATATTGGCACATCGAGTTTATCCAAGGCGCGGTTCCCATCCGAGCTACGTTGAGTACTTTATCAAATGGAAGGGATTGCCCGATAGCGAGGCTAGTTGGGAACACGAGCTCACCCTTTTTGAATACAAGCACTTAATCGAAGCTTACAAGCAAGACGCGACGAGGACGTCGCCAAATTGAGTGGGGGAGAATGTTACGCACCGTGAAGAACTGTCCGAAAATCTCCGAAAATTTCTAGCATCCTCTGGATATATCTAGAATGGTGTAGAACATTCTAGAATATTATGGATAATTGTAGATGTATGTAGAAGCTTCTAGAACCTTGTAGATAATTATGGAGGTTAGTAGAAGATTTTAGATTAGTATGGATAATATAGGAGTAGTGTGGAGTATTCTAGAAGATGAATCTCCACCCTTGGATCAAATAGATCCTAACCATTCATTGAGGAGGTAGAAAGCCTATATATACCACCCTCCTCCCTCATTTGAAAACATCCAAGAAATCCACAAGTTGTAAAGCTCTCTTGAGTTAATAAGGCATTCTTCAAGTAATTCATTCTAGCCTTCCACTTTCAAAGTTCTTAAGTGTCTTTACTCACTTGCTAGCATTTTCTAGCATTCGAGGTTAAGGCTGACTAGCATCCAAGTGAGCAAAGTTTGCTAGTGCCGCACGGTCGTTGGAAGGAAAAGACCAAGTCCGTGACATTCTGCTCAGGACTGACAATTGCATTGTTAAGAAAGCTCCAACATTTCGATAGTTTATATTTATATGAGAAAAAAAATTCCATTATTCAGTGAAAAAATTGCAGATAACTACCTAAAAAAGTTCCATCTATAGAAAACTTCAGTAAGCACTGCTTTGGGAAAAGAATTGAATATAAATACTTAGAGCATCACCACCCTTTGTTGGTGGTCGGAATTTGATTGGAGGTACTAGAATAGTCTCTAGAAAGAACATGGAAGGCCCTACTTTTTTCTCCTCAAATCCATGCTGCTGGACATTTATAAAGGAGCAGAGCGGAGCCTCATTGTCCCACAAAAGGTCTAATATGTCCTTAACCTGCACAAACAATGCAGTTTTTTTTTCAAACACATAATCTTATCAGAAAATTCAGCATACGATTTTCAAAGTGAAAACAATTTTTTCATGCAGAAAAAGTTGTTAATGACAGAGAAGCATACCACAGATGGCAACAGCTGTCTGGATAAAGTATTTTTCTGTTTAGTGAACTCAAGAACCGCCCGATCCCTTTTGTTCTTATGCATCTGCTTATCAGTAACTTGGTTTCCTGAAGATTCGTTTGTATCTTCTGCATCTGTCATCCCTTCAATGTCACCACCCAACGGAGTAGTTTGTGAAGAAAACTAAAGAGCAGACGACTGTATACTAGAGAAACAAGCCTAAAATACTACAGTTATAACAAAAAGACTATTTGCCCTGGCCATTGTGGCCATATTGAACTTGTTTCTCCAAAGGTCCTCTGCTGATCTTGTTTGGGAGAGAAAAGAGCAAAGGGTCCTCTGCTGATGGGTGATTGGTGACCACAAAAAGAATGAGATAACTAGTTTTACATTTAGGGCTTCTACAATTTTTTGGACTAAAATAATAAAACACACACGCCATCTAATGTCATTACCAACTAATGTCAATTATATATGAATATTACCACTGTTTAAATATTATCAACTAATGTCATTTATATATGAATATTACCACTGTTTAAATATTACCAACTAATGTCATTTATATATGAATATTACCACTGTTTAAAGTCAATTATAACTACAGGTCCATTAATTATAGACTCTTATAAGATATTATTTGAAATTAAAAGTTTAATTCATTTAATGCAGTTCTATATAAATTTCTTATATCGTTTAAGATAAATTTTCTAGACGCTAAGTTAAGCTTTTTCTTTTCAAATTAATTACTTGAAAATCTACTAGTATTAAGATCTTTTTCTTGTCAAAGACTTTAACTTCTCTCAAAAGATGATAGAAATATGTATTTAACTTTTACGGATAAAGGAGTCCACACTACACCTTACGTTTTTTTAATGAATTAATTTTACTCTTAATTTTTTATCATTTTTATTTTTAAATTATTTAAAATAGAATTATTTTATTTTTATCTCAGTAACCAATCACCTGTTGTCAATGTATTATAAATAAAATATATTCATTTTAATAAGTTCAATTAAATAATATAATAATAAAATTCCATTTTGAATAATTTAAAAATAATAAATATATAAAAATAAATATATACTTAAAATTATCATACTTCGAATAATTAATTCCTTATCTTCCAAATATTGATCCATTACAATAAATATTAATTTAATTTTTAAAATGCAAATATTGATCCATTTAACATTTAACAAGTTATTAATAGACTGAATTTAAATTTAAAATTTAAAAAATTTATATTAATAACCAAATTTACACTCTAATCCCTCTTTAAAATTTCAATTTTATATGTACTATATATAAAAAAGAGGAAAATAATGTGAAAATTGTAGAGTTTATTTATAATTTATTATTATTATTCTCTTAATAATATAGAGTTTTAATAATATACAAATTGTAGTTATAGTATAGTCGATATATATATATACACTTAAATATACTTAAAAATGATATATATATATATATATATATATATATATATATATATATATATATATATATATATATATATATATATATATATATATATATATATATATATATATATATATATATTACAGTTCCATAGGAACAAAACCAATGAAAAATGTTTTCGTTGACAAATTTCCTATGGAATCGTGTTTCCGTAGGTAAATTTACCTACGGAAACACGATTCCGTAGGGAAATACCTACGGAATCAAATTCCGTAGATAAATTACCGACGAAAAATGTTTCGTAGGTAATTTACCTACGGAATTGATTTTCGTAGGTAAATTACCGACAACATATCATTCTGTCAGCATTTTCCCTACGGAATTATATTTTCATAGGTAAATTACCTACGGAATTGTGTTTCCATAGGTAATTTACCTACGGAAACAAGATTCTGTAGGAAATTTACCTATGGAATTAGATTTTCATCGGTAAATTTCGCGTGCAATTTTAGCAGCAAAATATTGGGGCCAATTTTAAGACAGTTTTTTCAATTCCGTCGTTAATTTCTGTCGGTAAAATTGGGCAAAAAAATTTCCCTCCATTATTTACGATAGATATGTTATTCCATCGTAATATACATTGTTCCCGACAATTTTCCCTACGGAATAATTTTTTTATCAGTAATTACCTACAAGTAATTACCTACGAAAAATTTTCCGTCGGTATTTGAGATTTTTCTTGTAGTGTACCGTTTATGGAATAATAAACTTGTTAATCTTGGCCAGAAATTCAATCAAGCTTGTCGCCAAAACACGTGAGGGCTAATAAACAAAATATTACATACTAAAAATGGTCTCTAACAAGTACATGCTGACCATTTTCTGCAAAAGATTTAAGTTTGTCAATGAGGATTTCCAGGACCCATTTTCTTGCATTTGAGTAAGATCTAATCCGCAAATGATGGCCTATTGGATAAAGACACCATCACGAAAGCCAATTCCTAATGTGGGTGGATTTAAAAATTCCATGCGCAATTTGATTACATTTGCTGCTCTTGAATTATAGGAATCATCCTCGGAGGAGTATACAAAAATTTCAAGAAGATAAAATTCTAATCCTTTTTGGCGCAAATCAAGAATAAAGATGATCTTATAATGTGAACTAGGATCAAACATTTATACCCAGGGCGAGATCCGCTGCTGAAGTGCTTGTCACAATCATCGTAGTAGGATCAGACCCGAAACGTCCCGTCATTTTTTCTCTGTTTTTCCTTTGAAGGTCTGTTTGAAAACCTAAACTAGAAAAAGGATATTTTTGAAAGTTAAATGAGTAAAAGTATAAAAATGATACCTTGTAAATATAATTGAGCATTTTTGAAAATAAGAGTTAAAAAGGGGGTAAATCATGTAATTTCATCTTAATTTTATTCTCACTCTTTCCTTTTAACCATCACACTTACTAGTTTCTACACATAAATTAAGAGTGTTCGTATAGATCTATGGTAACAACTATAAGTAACGATGTCGTACGGATTGATTAAAAAATAATAATTTTTTATTTTTAATTAAACTATTCATTTTGAAATACACTTAACACTATAACAATTAATAATTACTCATAAACTAAATTAAATACTCCTACTAGAATTCAAACTAGAGCATATACTCTCTAAGGAAGGTTTTTCTAATTTCTACCACTAAACCCCGGGTCACTCTCTCATTATACCTATATAAATCTATTATTTTCAACTAAATTGGCATATTGATTGACTCAGAAATTAAAATGGTCTGATAAATATCTCAAAAAATTTAATATTATTCACATTTCACAGGGATATGTGAAAAAAAAAATTGAGTATTTTTTACTCAAATTTCACAAAATTGGTATTTGAGAATATTGTGCAATGGTTGATTTCAACAATTTTTTTTTTCTTTTTTTTTTTAAAAAAAAACCTGTTGGCATAGCACTGAGAAAACAATATAATGGTGAGAAGAGAATGCTAATTTATAATTAATGTAAGCCATTGAACCATAGGCAAAGAATTGGCATTTTCAGATGCACGAAATACTTCAGACTTAACATGCAGATTAGCTTTCATCAAGTTCAACACATTTTAGTGTTCTCTAATATGTAGAAACCACAAGATCATAAAAAATAAAAAAGTAGAAAGCTAATAGAAATTGCTTATTTCTACATGACCGCATTTTCTCGGCCTAATATTTCTTTCTAGTTCAAATTGTAAACTCCAACAAAAGACATCATAACACTCCCATCCATAGTTTTCCATCCTTTTCTTCCACTTCACTGATTGCTTTAATAACCTTCCCTTGACTGTCCTCTAATATTTGTAAAAGCTTACCTTCTAGGCTGTATTTTACAGCTGCTGCATGAAGCCAGCCCCCAATATGAAGCAGGTACTGAATATTTGCTGGAACTGGAAGTTTAAGCATGAATGTCCTTAATTTTGGGAATAATGCACCTTTGTATGCATAATATGTGTGACGACAGTGAATTGCCACCCAAAAGTCACCCTCTTCATTTGTTCTGACATTGTCAGGAAATCCTTATAAGATAGCAAATACTTCAGACGTCCCAGTTTTCTCGCCTTTCAACCAATATTTGTGCAATCTGCAGTTACAACTAAATGAGTGTTTGGAAAGAGAGAAAATTATAGTTACATTTTTCCTTCATTATAAAGAATCCTGTTTTTCTTTACATTTTTTGCCTTGCAAGATTTCTTGATTTGGAAAAAAATGACTATTTACTTAAATAGCAATAAAGTACGAAGTATTTTGATTCGAAAAAGCACATTGGCATTTTATCATAGAATAGATGAAAGAGAAGCAAACAAACTCACATGCCCATGGCTCTTTCGCAGAGTAGAAAAAAGGTACCATCCTTGCTTAAGGACAAACCATTTGGAAATTGAAGATTTCTCACAAGGACGGTGGTTTCCTTTGAAGTTGGATTGTATTTTAGAACCCTTCCACTATTTTCTGAAGAAAAAAACAATTGCATGAAATTCCTGAAAAATATTATGGAATTATAAGAAATGCATGGTAGCCACATTAAAGTTTTAACAGAAGGAAGAAAACATGCCGCATTAGGAGTCGTCCACAATGTTACTAAAGTGTGTTTAAGAAATAAAATGAAGGGGCAACTTGCAAGCAAATTGGACTGATTAACTTCGACAAACTTTTATTGGATACGGGCAATGCTAGGTTCAAAACTTTGTAGTCTTAGATGTAATAGAGCAGTGAGGCATATAATAGGTTCAAAGTTAGGAAAGAATTGGCAACATGGCCTATCAATCCAAATCAAGGAAAATACAAAGTTGGCAAGCTGTATTAGAACTCCAACAAGAAATTCCATGTCTGTACATGACACTAAATTAAACCTGCTCTAGTTTAGTAAATCCATTGTAGGCTCCTCGAGTGAAAATTATAATATCTTCTCAATTCTTATTCTCTACACCTTAGCTTAGGTACCATCTATTCTAGCTCTTCGATGTTGGAAGAAGACAGGTAAGTCCCCAAAATGCTGGTTCATGTCGTAAAGATTATGTGGCATATATATTTGAACTATTAGATTGAAAGAACGTACGTGATCCAAAGCTACATATGTGAGCACACTTTATTATTACTCCAAATCACTTCTACATACTATAAATTTTTTTCAAAAATCAAAAGATGGATGTGATATTTAAAAAAATATTTATAAAAATAAAATTAATGTTTATATTTAAAAATATATAAATATAAATAATTTATAATTTATATTATAATTATCATAACTCATATAACTCAATATAAACCAACAAATTCAATATAAAAAATTTAATTCATAACCTAACTTATTTGGGTTGGATTCAATCCATTTAAAATTTTATATTGATTGAATAAAAAATCAGTTATAATCCATCAAACCCATATTTGAACACCCCTACTATAAACTTTTTTTTGTGGTTTAATGCATATAATATTCGAAATATCTTATTTCAATTAATCTAAATTGGCATCAATAGATTCATATAGGGAAGTAAAGTGCTTAAAAAAGTATTTAAATATTGTCTATTTCCAAAATCTGGAATCGACACTTTTGGCTAATGAAGAGCATACATGACATCCTATTTTATCCCTTAAATTACAAAATGAGCAATTTAACATATAGTTGAAAAAGAAAAACACTTTTTTTAGGTGGCCTTCTATATATGTTCCAAAATTAAAAGTCATTATTTAGGTACGCAATAGAATAAAATATCTCAAAGAATATTGTTAGGCATATATTATCTTTAGTTTTCGTACACATCACTGTGTTAAGGTTGACTTAATTGGCAAAAACAAAAGTAAATTAATATCTGACAACATAAAAGTTTTCCACTTAGTGGAAAGCTTTGGCCATTTCCAAACCAAACCAAACCCATGATTGAGACAGGAAATACACATGGACGATGGTCTTGTTTTTGAGGGAACTTGATGGGTTCTTTTTATCCTTTAATGAAAATAATGTGTATATATATTAATAATGAGAAATAAAATCTTTTAGCGTAAGAGTCAAAACGCAAGTTGCATAGTATATATTTTAATATGAAAATTTATGAATTGATGTTTAAGATGAGAATGGATGGGAAGTTGGGAACTGAATCTGATTGAATATGGCAAAAGGGCAAAATAAAATAAAATAAAAAAGTCTCGTGAAGTGTGACTCGATCTTGTGGGTTGACATTTTCTAAAAGAATGAAAGAGAGAGACATGCATTATTCATATGATTATTATAAAATTCATTCCAGTGCTTCTTTACTTACCATTTATAAAAAAATATTAAATTCTATTTTTATAGTGAACCGACTTTATTGGAAATGAATAATAACAGTATTATATATAAAAAAAATAGTAGGTATTAGAGTACCTAAAAGGCACATCCAAAATAGTCAAATACTTGTGATTTTGATTGCGATTGGTTCCAGATTCATTTTGGAGATTTTATGTAGAAATTAACGGACCAAATACAGCGTACGGGACAAAATTATCTAGAAATACACGAGAATTCTCTCATTTTCTTCAATTTCCATTATTTTTTTATGCGTTTCCATTAATTAGTTGGTCGATGAAGCTTACCATTCAACGTGGAAATTGTCAATTCTATTTCTTGTTCGTAGTACATGGCATTGGGACTTTTTACTGAACAAATGTGTTAAATGGATCGAATCAATTTTAAATTATTTTTTAAGTATGATTGGATTAAATTCTCAAATTTAATCCAATTTTTTTCATTTTATAATATTGGACTATTAATTTTTAAATATTATCATAAATATTTATTTATTATATTACTTGAAGTATTGTTTTTAACTTTTTTTATGCGTATTTAGGTAGTGAATAAAAGAATTTTAATATTCTAAAAGAACACTTGAAGTTGATGAAATAATTTTTATGCTAATTAAGATAGTAAAAAATACAAGAGAAATATAGATGCGTTTAAAATAAATAAAAGTAAACTGAGAAATATATCAATAAATTATCTCTTAAATTTCAAAAATGGTGACCTTAATTGTAATGAAAAACAATTGAAATGAAACATATAAATTATTTAAAGTTTGTATTATATTTTATTAATTGAGTTGAAACTTTCAATTAAAAAAAATTGCAATTAATTGATTGTATTATAAAAAAATAAAATAAAATGAATTGTGTCTTGCGCATGGCATCGTATTTTTACTTGTAGAGAATTTAAACTTATATATTTATTTTATGAAAGAACTGCAATATATACATACAAAGAATTGCCAAGAGATAGAGTTTGATATGATTAAAATAACAACAATAACTAGATACCTGAATGATTAGAGATTGATATAGTTACAACAATGAGCTCGAGATCGTAATAGCTATATACTTTTGAATCCTTGGATTTGGTCGTTACAACTGATCGTTGGACTTGGTCTTTACACGCCCCCGCAAGATGGAGGATCCATTGGAGACTCCAATCTTGGACTTGAAGTGAAGAAATCGAGTGCGACAGAGAGGCTTAGTAAGCATATCAGCCAACTGATCTTTGGAGCTAATATGTGAAACACACAATGAGCCAGTAGAAACTTGCTCTCGAACAAAATGGTAATCAAGTGCCACGTGTTTCATCCGAGAGTGGTAAACTGGATCAACACATAAGTATGTTGCGCCAGTGTTATCACAATGCAGAATAGGAGGCCTAGTGATAGAGACACCCAACTTATGTAGAAGATTTTTAATCCAAAGAATTTCGACAGCAACATGGGCAAGAGCTTTATATTCTGCTTCAGTAAAGGACCGAGAGACAGATTTTTGACGAGCTGAACGCCATGAAATAATATTGGAGCCTAAATATAAGATATAAGTTGTAGTTGAGCAACCATTATCAGAAGTCCCACCCCAATCAGAATCTGAGAAGGCTGTTAGAGTCATAGGAGAATCTTGCTTAAGAAACAAACCATGATGAATGGATACCTTTAAATAGCGAAAAATTCTTCTTAAAGTTTGCATATGCTTTTCAGTTGGCGCATGCATGAACTGAGACAATTTGTTGACAGCAAATGAAACATCAGGTCGAGTGACTGCCAGGTATTGTAAAGAACCAACAAGACGACGGTAGGTCGTAACATAAACTTGGGAAGAACCATCAGCAAGAGAAAAAATTTCAGATGAACTCATGGGCGTAGCCACTTCTTTAGCACCAGCCATGTTAAATCGATCAAGAAGATTAGCAATATGTCTATGTTGAGATAGAAAGAGACCAGAGGCAGTAGGAATAACCTCAACACCCAGAAAATGATGTAAAGAGCCCAGATCTTTAGTTGAGAATTTGCAAGCCAGCTTGTGGACAAAATCATCCAAAAATGTTGAATTATTGCCTATTAAAATAATGTCATCAACATAAATAATAAAATAAGCCAGAGTGCCATTGTGAGCATAAATGAATAAGGAAGCATCTGCAAGAGATTTATGAAAACCAACAGTAAGTAAAAAAGTCTGCAATTCTATATACCAGGCCCCAGGTGTTTGTTTAAGATCATACAATGCCTTATGAAGTTTGCAGACATGGTTGGGATATTGAGAATGAACATATCCAGGAGGTTGCATCATATAAACATCTTTATGTAACGTGCCATGCAAAAAAGCATTGTTTACATCCAATTGGCGTAAAGGCCAATTATGAGACAAAGCCAGGCATAAGATAATGTAAATGGTAACAGGCTTAGTGACAGTGCTGAAAGTTTCAAAATAATCTTTCCCTAATTGCTGAAGATAGCCTTTAGCCACAAGACGAGCTTTGTACCTGTCTATGGATCCATCAACATGACGTTTAACATGAAACACCCACTTACAACTGATCGGTGTATGAGATGATTTGGGAACTAACTCCCAGGTTCCATTCATCCATAGCTTTGCACCAAATAGGATCTTTAATAGCTGGGGTGATAGTGGTAGGTTCAAGTGTGGATGGAAGAGGATATTTAGTGGTAAGATTGATAAATTTATCGTTGAAATATTTAGGATTTGGTTTTTTTGGTGAGTTAGGCGATGAGGAGAAGATAGGGAAAGGGGGACAAGTGTAACTTGCGGGGAAGAATTTGGAGACTCAGAGGTTTGGAAAGTGGAGGGAAAAGGGGAGAAAGGTGAAGTAGTTGCGAGGAAGGTGTCAGGTAAATAAGAAGAAAGTAACAAAGTGGTGGGTTGGACGACAGGTTGTAAAATTGGGATAGAATGGGAAGGAGATAATGGAGTAACTACTAGACAAGAGGAAGTGTCAGCTGGTAGATGCTCAGTTACCTGTGAAGTTCCTGCACTGGACACGCCACTAACAAGGTTAGGGAGAACATGAGAGTCATTACAAACCTTTTTAGGAAATATATGGTCAACAAATTTGACATCACGGGATAGATAGACACGATTAGTTATGGGATCTAAACACTTATAGGCAGACTGAGATGTGGAGTAACCCAGAAAAATACAAGAGATAGAACGTGGTTAGAGTTTGGATGAAGCATATGGTTGTAACCAAGGGTAACATAAACAACAAAAAGGTTAAAGACGCTTGTAATTTGGTGTCTGGCAGAAAAGCATTTCAAATGGTGATTTAAAGGACAACAAAGAGGAAAGAAGATGATTTATCAGATAAACAACAGCTTGGAACACATGAGACCAAAAGTTTAATGGAAGAGATGCAAAGTGAAGCAGCAAAAGACCGATTTCAACTACATGTCTATGACGTTGTTTTGCGGTACCTTTATGTTCGGGAGTGTGTGAAAGTGTTGTGAAGTGAGAGATCTCATATGAGTTAAGGATGGAAATGAGTTTTTGGTATTCACCTCCATTATCGGAGAAGACTGAAATAATTTTAGTGTGGAAATAGTTCTCAACCAATCTTTTAAATTGAGGAAATAGAGTAGATGTATCAGATTTCTTTTTCATGGGATATAACCAAATAAATTTGATAAAATGATCAACAAATATGATATAATACTCATAACCATCAATAGATTTTTGTGCTAGTCCCCAAACATCAATGTATATTAATTCTAAAGGTCTACTGCTGTTCAAGGAATTGCAAGAAAAAGGCAACTTGCGACTTTTATTGATAGCACATGATGGACAGTGAAAATAAGAAATAGACAGTTTATAAGAAGAAAAATCATGATGCTGAAGAACGAGTTGGAGAATTTTGTTGGAAGGATGTCCAAGTTTATGATGCCAAGTTGACAGAGAAACAGTAGCAGTAGTGTTAAGTTGAGGCAGACTGGATAAAAGGAGTGTAATAGATGTCATCAATGTTCTCCCTTTGAAGCAGAGGCACCCCTGTGCAAAGATCCTTCACAAGAAAATAAAAAGAAAAGAATTCAACAGAAATGTGGTTAGTCTTACACAATTTGGCTATGGAAATTAAATTATTTTGTAAACTGGGAACACAGAGAACATTGGATAAAGAAAGTGATTTGTGAGGTGTAAAAAGTTGTGTTATACCAATATGAGAAATCGAAAGACTTTTACCATCACCCAAAAATATTTCTGCCGGGCCTCTATAATCTAAGAATGATTGCAAGGCAGATGGGTTGGACGTTGCATGATGAGAGGCTCCACTGTCAAATAGCCAGGACTGTTGGGGTACCATGTGTGAACGAATAGGGGTAGTGACATGGGCAACTGGACTGGAAGAAGCAGATGACTTCAAAAATTTTGCTAGCTTTCTGCAATCACATGTGGCATGACCTGCAATATCACAAAAGTTGCAAAACAAATCTGAGCGATATGATCGGTTGCCATCGTTGTTCTGGCGAGAGTATCCATTATTGCCACTACGAGATTTGAGAAAATTTTGATTAGAATTATGGCCTAAAGCTAATTTGTTGAATAGGTGTGTTTTTGGGATCTGTCGTTGAGCAAAATGAGCTATGGCAAGTGGAGAGACTGCAGCTAAATCTTTGTCTGTCAACATTCTCTCAAAATCAGTTAGTTTGGCAAATAATTCTGAGTAGAGAATAGGAGAATCACGAACTTTAATGGCTGCTACAATGGGACTATATTCATCTCCTAATTGAGTGATAATGTGAACAATGAGATCATCTTCATCCACTGGATTTTGAGCAAGAGCTAGTTCATCAGCAATGGATCGCATTTCCTGAAGAAATTTTGCAATGGGTCTAGTTCCCTTTGGATTTTGAGCTAATTTGGCTTTCAAAGAGATTATTCTGGATCTCGAGAAATTGGCATAGCTGTGAATCAGACGATCCCGAGCTTCTTTAGAAGTATTAGCAGAGGAGATGATAGGTTAAATGGTGTCTGAATAGCTGCCAAGAAGTGCACTGATAAGGATTTGATCTTGGCGATACTAGACTGTATAGGCTGGATTGATAGTTGTTTTCACAGTATCAAGAAATTGATGTGGTACATCTAGAGTGCCATCAATATACTCAAGTAAATTGAGGCTAACGAGGATTGATTGAATTTGTCTTCTCCAGACTGGAAAATTAGTAGTTGTAAGCTTGATAGGGAAATGAGTCGGTGCATTTAATTGCACAATAGAAATTGATTCAGGGTTGATAGGAGCCATAACGTGAAAAAGGTAGATGATGATCAAAGAAACTCGTTAGAATATATAAAGCTCTGATATCATGTAGAGAATTTAAACTTGTATATTTATTTTATGAAAGGACTGCAATATATACATACAGAAAATTGTCAAGAGATAGAGTTGGATATGATTACAATAACTACAATAACTAGCTACCAAAATTATTAGAGATTGATATAGTTACAACAATGAGCTGGAGATCCTAATAACTATATACTTTTGAATCCTTGGATTTGGTCGTTATAACTGATCCTTGGACTTGGTCTTTACATTACTCACCCCAAGTAAATGAATACTTAAACTAAATTTAAACAGTAATTTATTTATTTATTTATTTATGAAAAAGGCATTTCAGCTATAATTAGATATTTCAGGTTTAATGATCATAAGAAAAATATAAAAGTATTTATAACAACTGTTAAATTGGGAACCGCCGAACTTTTGAAACATTTAAAAAATATCAAGTATTAATAAATAAATAGTTAAATTATTGTGAATAAAATAATTAAATTGGTTACTTTCTTGGGTATACATGTGCTTAAGTTGCTGATGATGTCATTAGACTTGTTAACAGTGACGTACTTCCAAAATCACAATTATAATTGCAAGCTAAGCACATGAATCGATATTAATTTGTCTTATTTTTATTTAATTTGTCTACTAAGCAACCATCTAGCTGTCCTTATGAACTGCAAAAGTATTATCCTCAGGTATGCTCAAAAATTAACTGGACTATACTTGGCTTAAAGCTGTGATTTCCACCGAAGTTTTGAAAATCGGATTGGATTGCCCGGTTCAACCTTGAAAGCCAGGAACCGATTAATGACCGGTTCAACGTTTACCAATTTTTTGCTCGGTCTTAGTTTAGGGAGGTAGTTGGTTAGGTGATAGGAGAAGCTAATAATTTTTTCAATCCCAATAGCTTCCACTATAATATTTAGTAAATTTTATTAAACATCAATTGAGAGCTGATTTCTTTTCCAATGGGTTGTTATTCTAAAACCTCTATTATAAAGTTTTTTTCTTTTCGGTTGATAGGTTATTGTATTTTATTATTTTTTATTTTGACAATAATGTCATTTTATCGATCACTAATTTATCAATTTTTAACATATACATATTTATCACTAATTTTTCAATTTTTAATATATATATATATATATATATATAAGAAATAGAGCCAAACATGTCTATAAAGTATAAAAAATGGTGCGTATTTATCTTTAAAATATGTTTTGAAATAAATTTACCTCTAAAATATTGAAAATGGTACATATTTGCTCTCTAAATATATTTTTGAACCAAAACTGCTCCTATTATTAAAAATTTTATCTAAATATAATGACTTTATAAATTGATTTTAGTTTAGTATAATCATCTTCAGTGTTACTACTGCGCACACCGGGTTCTAAAATTAATTGACATTAAAAATGCGATGGACACTGCGATAAATCCTTAGTAAACTGTAAAATTAACCAATCCGTTGGCAACATGCACAATATTTTAGAAAAAATGTTATATAAACTTGAGCTTATATTGCTGTTTATAAGTAAAATCAGTTATAAATTAAAGTGTTAAGTAAAAGAAATAAATTTTACCATAAAAAAAGTTACATTTTTTGTAATGCTAATTAGTAATTAAATACCTTTTGTTTTTAACATTCTATTTCACCTTCTTCATATACTGACATACGTATATAATTAATAACTCTTAATTTTTTTTTATTTTTTTTATGTTGTGCATGCGATAAAAATATTTAAATACACTTGGATGCGTGGGATTCAATTACAAGAGAAGGTGATAGAATATAGCTGATTAAATTATATTGTTTTTTTTTAAGGATTATATTTTATTACTAGTTTGATTTTTAAGATAAATATATAAACTTAGTCAATAATTAGAATTAAGAAACTTCTTAAATAGCAATTAAATAAGGTTACAGATGAGTTGGGCTACGCGGTGGAATTAATTTATTGAAACTCATTTTATTTAATAAACAAGCCCTTAGCTGTCTTAAATTAATGTATATTACTATATACTAATAGATACATTTAATTTAATTGAAAAAAATGTTAGTATTTATTGGTATGTGCATGGTGGATTTAGAATTGATTAGATGTTGATTTTCTCCGGTAGATGGACCTACATGAAAACTGTAAACAGACGAAAAAGGTTGACTTTAATTATAAGCAACATTAACTAGCACCTCATTTATTATGTAGACAATAATAAATTAGTAAATAAGAAAAATATAAGAGTTACAGCTTGATAATCTAAATAAATTAGTATAAATAATTGCTTGATTAACATTGATAAGACAAATGGATATATGCTCATCCAATTAGGGGTGAGCAAAAAAACCGAAATTTAGGTTAACCAAAAAATCGAATCGATTTTAGGTTAATCGAGCTAAAAATTTAAGTTTATGATTTTTATTTTAAAAAATCGATGGTTAACCGAACCGAACTATTAACCAATCTATATACATTTTATAAATTATATTTTAAATTTTATATTTATATTTTTTAATATTTATGTAATTTATAAATATTATGATATATAACTTTTTAAAATATTATTAATTAACATACTTTTAATAAATAAACATTAAAATTATCTTATTATTATTATTATATGTGCATAATTGGTACTCTATTATTAGTTTCATATTGAATATATTTAATTCTTATAATTAATTATGAAAATTTTATTTTTATTTTGATTCTTTTTATAAATATTATATTTAATTTGTATTTTTTCATTTCTAAAACTTTTTAAACTATTAAAAATAATATTATAAATTATATAATTAACTAAATTTATATATTATAATTAATCAATAACCGAGTTAAAAATCAAAATAAATATATTAATTAATCGAAATTAATTGATTAATTTAATAAATTTATTAAAGTACCGACTAATCAGTTCATGCTCAACATAAATTCAATGGCCAAAAATAATTGTGGCCATACATGTCTCGCCTCTTGTGTTCTATCGGAAAACCTATCCAATGGTTGTCCTGCTCCTAATTCGAAAGGTCAGAATATTAATTCGTTTGATAAAAAATATATATATATATATATATTTTATCTAATAATAGTACAATATACTGTACATTTGACCCATCTAACATAGTCAATTATATTTTTTTATATGCTGAGCATTTTTTTCAATACAACAATCAATTTATTTGGAAACTAATTTTTCGATCTAATTAACACAATTTTTTAATTCTTGATTTTTTTTTTAAATTTCAATTGTAAAAATCAATTTACAATTCATTATAATTTTAGGTTATGAACTTATTGTAAATAACATAGTCTATTATTATAAAAAATGGATATGTTAAATCTAAATTGGAAAAAAACGTAAATTAATTAAGTTTAAGGATAAATTAATTATCATCAAAAAGAGATCAAGTGACAAATTCGAAACTTTCCTTTCCTTCACCGGATTGAAAATTAAAAAGAATCAATTATAATTTTGTTTTAAATTCAAAATTGATCTCAATAATGTTGAACAAACAAAAAAAGGTAGGCTTTTATGGTAAGAGATTCTTTGATAAAGATCAATGTAATTATTAATTAATTTGAATTTTATGAATAACTATAAGTTAAGATAAAAAATAAATTAAGGACACAAATCACAAACTTAACTTTATTGTACAATTTAGCAAATAATTTTAATTTATTATTACAAGTTGATTTAATTTCAGAAAGATTTACTCCAAGTTGCCCCCCGGTTTAAAAAGAAAAAATAGATAAATGCAAATTTACCACTAGAAAAAGAACACATCAAAGCTTCGTCTTTAGACAATAGAGGACACTTGAGCCAGTCAATTAATGATTCTAAACGTAAGAATTAGGGAGAAAAACTAATTTCAATATATATATATGACTTACTTCTCATTTATTAAAAAATTAATTAAAATCCCTTAATATTTTAATAGGTCCTTAAAAAAATTTAAATCGAGCAAATAGGTCCTTATAGCTAGTGATAATAAATTGCATGATTTATTTATTTATTTTTCAATTAACTTATTTGCAGATTCAATTTATCTCTTTGACCTGATTAGATTCTTTCATTCGAAATCACACATTCAAATCATTTAGAGATAATTCGCCTCCATTTTAATTTTTTGAGAGGTAAATTGGTTCAATAAAAAGTTTATTTAACTATTGAAATAAATTTGAAAAACCTATTTCCGCTTTCAATTTATTTTTAATTACTAATTCAATTTCCAGAAGTTTGGACGATTTTAAATTTGGTGGGTATGTACATAGTGTGAATTCGATGAATACTCCACGTACGATTACTGACATCCAATGTGTGAATGCTTATGTAAAATATATAATTCTGTTACTTTAAAAAATGGAATAAATTTTAAATTATTATTTTTATGCTAAGAAATTTGTAATATTAAAATGAAAGAAAAATATACGCAACACATGCATTAGCAGACTTTTTCTCTTTCAAATTTCCCAATTGCCCATTAAAAAATCACATCTATAAAGCCTAGTCAACCATTTCACCTACGTCCTTAGCGAAGGCATCAGGCATATTGAAAAGAACTTTCTCAGAAACCAAACAGCACGTACACATAGCCCACTAAACGCCAAAACTCACCCATCTGTTCTTTTACCAGTATTTTGCTTGCTCGCTTTTATTATTTCTTAGCTTCTTTAAAATAAAAGTTTAGTCAAAATATGCAATTGGTCGGTCATATTCTTGGGTGACAGCAGCTATTACGTATATAATCTTTTGTTTCACACTTGAATTTGCCCTCTTCGTTCACGGGCTCAGGCATTTCCGCTTTGTTTTTGTCAAATTTTCATCTTTTGCTGAACTGGGTATCCGAAATCCACACTAGGCAGCTTGGAGCTGGTGAGGAGAGTGGAAAGCTCTGAGCTTTGAGTTTTGGGGTTTTTGTGTTGATGGGTTCGTGCTTTAGTGTAAGAATCAAAGCTGAAAGTCCTCTTCACCATGGTACGATCATGATTTTTCACTCTAATTTGAGCTTTGTAATCATCAAAGATGGAACTTTTTACTTTCTTGCATCCTTTTCCTAAAGTGGAGTTGTTTGGTTTTAATTAGTGAATCCGAAAGTTTGTTGCTTTTTCTTGCCTTTTATTGAAAATCATTATGTTTGGTTTATTAGATTGTATGCTCTTTTTGGTTGCTCAGAAGATATAGGGATTAAGAATTTTTACTCCTAGAACTTTGAGTAAACTTGTAAAATCTAACTGAGCTTCTACAGTTTATCTATTGATTCATTGCGGAGTTTCCTAGCATTAGTATTATCTTTTCATTTGGCATGGCCGATGAGGGGGTTTCATCTCTTAGCAAAAGATGAAAAGAACATTGTTAAAAGTTTTTAAACTTTCTGTTTTTCTTCCAATTACGTTGGCAACAATTGTAAAATGTGTTTTTCTTTTTTCTTTCCGATTATAGGTTGAATTTGAAAGTAGAGTGCTAATTTCTGATTTTGATGTTTAGTTGGTTTACAGAATTCGTGATACTTACTTGTGCAGGGACAGACCCAAAATATGTTGGTAGAGGTGGAGAAAATTTGAGTGGATCTAGCAGCAAATTTTCATCTCTAACAGCGCCTTCAACTCCTAGGACAGAGGGTGAGATCTTGCAGTCTGCCAATTTGAAGAGCTTCAGTTTCAATGAGCTAAAAGCAGCCACTAGGAACTTCCGCCCAGATAGTGTGTTGGGTGAAGGTGGATTTGGCTGTGTCTTCAAAGGATGGATTGATGAACATACACTAACAGCTGCTAGGCCTGGCACAGGCACGGTTATTGCTGTGAAGAGGCTTAATCAAGAGGGTTTCCAAGGCCACCAGGAATGGCTGGTAAGCTTTATTAGAATGTTACTCGGGCTATCTGCCCATTCATAAAGATCTACTGAACCTTTGTGAAAAATATTTCTCATTTATTTATTGGGTTTTGTTCTATATACATGTTCATAAAGCAATGTCAACCTGTTTTTAATCCTTGCAAAAATGCTTTCGCACTATTAACCCAGTAATGATCAAGAAAGATTAATCTTTCTATATATAGATGGTAAAATCTAAATACAGCATGATTGATAAATTTGCTGCTGTTTATTGGAATCTAGGCTGAAATCAACTACCTTGGGCAACTGCATCATCCAAATCTTGTAAAATTGATTGGATTCTGCTTAGAGGATGATCACCACATGTTGGTATATGAGTTCATGCAAAAAGGCAGCTTGGAAAATCACCTTTTCAGAAGTGAGTGATCCATGTCCTTTTAATATTTCTAGCAATTAATTACAGTTTCTTTGACACTGGGTATCTCAGATCAAATATTCCTGTGACATACTGGTATTGTTGGAACAGGGGCTTCCTATGTTCAGCCACTGTCTTGGAAACTCAGAATTAGGATTGCCCTTGATGCTGCTAAGGGTGTAGCATTTCTTCACAGTGATAAGGCCAAAGTGATTTATCGAGACTTTAAGGCTTCTAACATTCTCCTTGATCCAGTAAGTGAAAAACCTTTAATTGTGGCTTGTTGAAAAGTAACCATTTTTATACCTAACAAGGCTTTTGTTTTAATTGGAAACGACAGAATTATAATGCCAAACTCTCTGATTTTGGGTTAGCCAAAGATGGGCCGACTGGCAGCAAAAGCCACGTTTCAACAAGAGTAATGGGTACCTATGGGTATGCAGCTCCCGAGTATATGGCAACAGGTATTTTTCTTTCCATCAATTACTTTCATTGTTCTCTCGTTTCACATTCTTGTTCAGTTCTCCTCATCAAAGTCTGTGCGTCAGTTGAAATGGGTGTTAATTTGATGCAAGTTGGGGATTTTGCCTACATGTATCTTTCATTGCTTTTTTCTTGTGAAGGTCATCTAACAAAAAAGAGCGACGTATACAGTTTTGGGGTTGTTCTCCTTGAAATGTTATCTGGCAGACGAGCTATAGACAAAAATAGGCCAGCAAGGGAACAAAATTTAGTTGACTGGGCAAGGCCTTATCTTAAAAGCAAGCGCAAAATATTCCAAGTTATGGATGCCCGCCTTGAAGGCCAGTATTCTCTAAAAGATGCTCTAAAAGCTGCTAATCTGGCAGTCCAATGCATATCACTGGAACCAAAGCATAGACCAAGAATGGAAGAAGTGATAAAAGCATTAGAACAACTGCTCGAGTCCAGTGACAATGAGGTATCTTATGGCTCTCGTGGTGATTCACTCCATAAGGTCAATCGAAGTTCAAGCAATGGTCAGAGATATCGAAGAAAGAGTAGCAATGAAGTTTCTGCTCAAAAGGGTGCCTCTATCCAGAAGCCTGGTGCTTCTCCTCTTCGTGTATAGAAGAACAGAGATTGGATATATACACTTTGCCACTCACAGCTATCGGAAGAAAAGAAAGGATTGGTTTGGATGAGATTGTATCATGTATACAAAAATTATGTGATGTAACTATCTGCTGTCCAGTTATTGATTTCAAATTGTGATTGCCAATGACAAGCTTATTAGATGGAAAATTTGATCATGTGAGGAATGGAGCGCCCCTGCAGTGCACTGCTTGTCAGTTATCGATAATATTTCAATGCCAGAAATTTCTTTTTCCCTCCTGTTGTTGTTTAATATCTTGTTCATGTTCGTCTTCTCTCTGTTTCCTCAGCTTACTCTGAGTCATGGGCAGTGTTCAAAAAGTTCAAACCTTTGCAAAATGCTATAGATTGCAATATGTTATTAGATCAACCACAAGATTAATATCGTACTTTTCTTAACCGAATAAACTTGCGAACAAATAGACAAATTCCAATAATATTATACTCAAAATGAAATCAATAATGAGCATATATTGTGCATAAAATGCATTCTAACAATCTGGATACAGCTGAAGAAAATCTGACTGCTCATCTTGGAAACTATTCCTTGCCATTCCAACTATTTTATAGTTGTAAAAAAAATTTATGGGTGAAAATAAGAATTCAAAAAGTTTTCAAGAGTCAATTATGAAAAATTGCAAATTCATAATCAGTATGTTAGATGTTACATCATGTGTGCAAGGCATATTTATTTTTTCAAGTTAAATAGGAACTAGATGCGGATGAAAATAAGAATAAAGAACTCAAGGCCTGAATGTATAAAATAAAAGTTTCGATGGTCAAATTAAGAAAAATCACAAAGTAGAAGGGCTAAACAGTGCTTTTTCTATACGTATTAGTTCCCGGTTTTACGTTATTGCCCCAGAAACGCCCCAGGATTGAAGAGGTTTCCACATTTATAAAATGAGAGTATTGTCTTTTAGTTTATCTGGTGGCTGAGGTTTAAGCTGAGGTTTTTGTGTCCCTTTGGCAGCAAAGCAGAGCGGATCAACTGAGAGAATTGACAAGATGATTGCAAGTTCAATGGCGATTATCCAGCACGCGTGCTCCGTTCCCCTCGCACGTGCCGTTCGGCGGCCGGGCTCAACTATCACGCGCAGCCTCTCCACCTCGTCGTCCGCTTCTCCGTCACGAGTCTCGCTCGTGGACCCTCAAGTTCTCCTTGGCATGTCCGAGCCGGAGCTTCAACGATTAGCTCTCGACTTGGGCCAGGTAATAGATGAATATATTACGTTTTTCTTGTATCTGTTTGGTTGTTGAGAAATTCAGGAAAATGAAGGAGTTATGTAAATATGTCAATTGAGGAAGATTTTTGGAATTCTGAAAATGAAAAATACCTTATCAATCCATTTGGTGTTAATTTACATGTTTACATTTGATTTTTAGCAAAGCTACAGAGGGAAACAGCTCCACCATCTAATATACCAGAGAAAAGTGAGAGAAATCCAGGAATTTAATCAATGTAAGTTTTTTTTTCCCCTCTTTTGGGTGGATTTTAGATTAATTTTCTTATTTCTTTTCTTGTATATTTTCTTGCTGGAAAAGTGCCTCAGGCATTCAGAAATGAGCTTCAAGAAGCGGGATGGAGAGTTGGGCGTTCCCCAATTTATAATACTGTTGCAGCAGCTGATGGCACTGTTAAGGTGAAAATTAGTTTTTGTTGAAATGTTAGAGTTTATTGAAGTTGGTGGAGCCAATTGTAAATTCCAAAGATGTTAAATTAAAACTCATATTCATGTAATTTTTCCTTGCTGTGTTTGTGTTGAATGAATTATTCATGATATATGTTTATTAATGTGAACAAGTTATATATTTACTTTCTAGTTTGATGAGATTGTAATTTGGAGGATGAGAAGCGCTTATATATTACCATCTGTGGTTGAAAATTATGTATACTTTCTTTGTAGTTACTGATAAAATTGGAGGACAACAGATTAATTGAAACTGTTGGCATACCTGTTGAAGTTGAGAAAGGTTCAATGCGGCTCACTGCTTGTGTCTCTTCTCAGGTGATTTCCCTAACAGACAAGTCATCATGAATAGTTATTTTCTTGTGTTTCTGCATTTGTGATGTTCTTATGAGTTTACCACCATTGTCTTATTTTCATTTCCGATTGTTTAGGTTGGCTGCCCATTGCGCTGCTCATTCTGTGCTACTGGAAAAGGTGGCTATTCAAGGAATCTTAAAAGACATGAAATTGTTGAGCAGGTAGGTTTTATATTTCCCACCCATTTTTATTGGTTTATCAGAGTTTGCCATTGGGTAAGACTGTGATGGTAGCGTATCTTGTGTGACACTGATGATATAGTGAACAGGTGGATTTTTATTTATTTAACCCCTTTTAAATGAAAAAAGAAATGGAACCCATGACTTTTCCATATTACATTGCATGTTTTATTCGCACAGGTTTTGGCTATTGAGGAGATCTTCAAACATAGAGTGAAAAATGTAGTCTTTATGGGAATGGGTGAACCAATGTTGAACTTGAAGTCAGTACTGGAAGCACACCGATGCTTGAATAAGGTTTTCTTTCCCTTATTTTATAGCAATTATCCTTTCACTTCTTGCCTGTCAATGGTAGAAAATTAAATATCCACCGTTTTTCCTCTTTTATGTTTTTTTTTTTTCTTCATATTTCCTTTAATCACATGGTTAACTTTTTTCTTTTCCATCATACATATATTGATCATTGCAATTTCCCAATAAGTATAGTGAGAAAACTTTTATATGAGCTATATAATTAAATAAAATTTACTTTGATAGTTCCCTCATTATATATAGATTATTAAATATGCAAATTCTCTTTGATTGGTCATGCTCAGCTACTGGATTATCAAAATTATGCCTCCAAGATGTCTATAAAATAATTAGAATCTCGATTCTGTCAATTTATCTCCCAGTGAGACTTGCTTTTGAAACAATTAGCTTCCTCAGCAAATCTCATTATGAAGCTTCTGAATGGAAACTCTATTCAATTGGGTCTCTCTTCTTCAGGATGTGCAAATTGGTCAAAGAATGATCACAATTTCCACAGTTGGGGTTCCAAACACAATTAAAAAGCTAGCTTCTCATAAACTTCAGTCAACATTGGCCCTCAGGTATATAATTTTATGCAACTTTTGATATCTGGTCGAATAGTTCTGCAGACCTATTTGTTTGCTGAATTTGCGAAGTTTGGATGTCTTTTATAATTCATTTTCTTTGCAAGCCATATATACATCTTGAATTGATTTCTTCTTAACTCTTAATAGAGTTTTATTAGGCATGCTTCGCCCTTGAGTCTTTTTAGTAGTTGTAAACTATAACCAAATACTGACAAGAGTCTCAAACTAAGCCTTTGAATTTTATGAATTAATTGGCTGGTGGTTCAAATTTTGCATTCGGCTGACAATTACGCATGTTGGATTAAGAATTCACGTTCAGGAAAATCAATATTTGATTTTCCTATCATCAATTCTCTTACTTTAATTTTCCTATGTGAGCAAACTCTAGAAGCTTGTTTTTGGCTTTCATTGTTCATTTCTTGAGGCATCATGTGGTAGAAGCTTGTTTTTGTATGCCTGTGATAACATTTTCTCATTTTTCTTGCTTGACAGCCTACATGCTCCAAACCAGAAACTCAGGGAAACAGTTGTGCCAAGTGCAAAATCCTACCCCTTAGATGCAATCATGAAAGATTGCAGGGAGTACTTCCTTGAAACCAGTCGACGTGTGTCCTTTGAATATGCACTTTTAGGTACTGAAGTTTCATATCACCAAAAGATTCTCCCATGTATATGGCGCACTTGAAGATGTAAAAAAAGGAAGCTGGAGAAAAGAAAGTTTTCCTGATAAAATTTTTCATTTGTCTGCACAGCTGGGGTCAATGATAGAACAGAGCATGCAATTGAACTTGCTGAGCTACTCCATGAGTGGGGGGCGTGGTTCTCATGTGAACCTGATACCTTTTAATCCAATTGAAGGGTCTGATTATAAGAGACCATCGAAAAAGGCGGTATGACCACGTGTCTTTCCATCACTCTATTCCATTCATGTTTTTATCTTATGGCTTGTGCATTTGGCAGGTACAAGCATTTGCAGCTGCTTTGGAATCTCATAAAATTACTGTTAGTGTACGTCAAACAAGAGGTCTGGATGCAAGTGCAGCATGTGGTCAGCTAAGAAATGAATTCCAGAAAAGTCCAGTACTCGCCATATCGGATAGCTTAGAATCACAACCAGACATTGCAGTTGCATGCTGATGCTATAAGAATTTTTGGTATAATACTGAACCTCCAGAGGCTTATCGTTCATCAGCAATGTCAACTATGCTATGATCTAGAGTACGCGTCTGCTTGATGAGCAAGCCAAAGTCGACTTCGTCTCCGCCGTGAAGTTGAAATGAAGGGGTGAAATGGATTGCTGCCTTTTCCTGAGTTCTGGATTCTGAACAGCTTGCAAAGGCACGACTGAGGAAGGGAGGACTTGCTATCTTATGTGCTATGCACATAGGGGTAGGAGAAAGGAGAAATGGATCATACGTTTAACCAAATAAGCTGATTGGCTACTTCTAGAAGACAACCTGCAACCACCATTGTAGTCTGCCCTTTCTTGAGGAAAAGATGGCCACGTCAAATGATTATTCTATACTTACATGTATGTGTACTGCTGTATAACTATTTTCACACTATCATTTATTCATTGGTGTCATCTAATACTGGTTAAACCACAAAAGAGGTGTAATTATGCTCTTTTCCTCTGTGTGAACGGAGGGAATAGGCAGGAGAATGAAC
The DNA here is from genome assembly GCA_037975025.1 of Excoecaria agallocha. Classification (NCBI taxonomy): domain Eukaryota; kingdom Viridiplantae; phylum Streptophyta; class Magnoliopsida; order Malpighiales; family Euphorbiaceae; genus Excoecaria; species Excoecaria agallocha. Next base: position 3,838,681 of record CM075815.1, on the reverse strand, counting down.
ATGATTGTTCTTGCATGTGAAAATTTTTTAAAGTCTAGTATTTATATAGGAAAAACATTTCCAAGGAATCATACTACCTACAAGAATTTCAATTAATTGTATTTTATAAAAAGGAATTAATCGATTGTCTTTGAAAATCCGAAATCATTTTAATTAATTGTTTCGGAAAATTTTGTTTCGTGTGACATTTTTATAATTTTGTTAAGGCTGTGATTAACTATCTACATTGACATAAAGTGCCGAATTTAATTGAGTGAAAAAAATTGAAAATTAAATGATTTTTTTTTTACTATTAGAAATTAATTTTATTATAAAAAAAATTGTAGCCAAGTTCATTGAATTGAAATTTAAACAATAAAATGAAAATTCTTGTGGAAATTAGTTTATGATGTTCTGGGCCAAGGTTAATTGTATTGTATATGTCCAACATTATCCATTTTCCGCAACCATAGCCCAAAAAGCGGTATTAATTTTGGGCAATAATATTACAAACCGGGTCGACCTGCCCAATTATTTCGAAAATTAGGGTTTATAGAAATTAAAAAAGGCTGCCCTTTTGACCGCTCTATAAAAGGCGAACAAGAATCCTCGTTTACTTATCGTTAGTTTCATTTGTCAAGCTTTAGATCTACGTATAGGCTTCCGATCCTCTCATCACAGGTAATCTGACTTATTAATTATACATATCTCTTAGTTTTTGTAATTTATCATAGAAGTATTAAATAACCCTAATCATCAATTTGATTGTTGATGCACAAAATAAATTAATATATATGAGGCATAATTTTTTACTAGGATTGTTTTTCTTGAAAATCTGAGCAAATTTTTGTTTGCTTTGTTTCGTTTTATGATCCTTGCGGTAATCGTTTGATATGTTTGATCCTGATGTAACGAGGCAAGTCAACTGACTCAATTAGCGTGGATTTCTTTTTTGTCTCTCCTAGATATGTTGCTTTTGATAACGAATAATCATCATCTTTAATTTTGAGATGAAAGAATCAATCTTTACTGTGCTTATATTCGTTTGGAAAAATTTTAATCACTCAGGTGAAATTTTGCAAAAGTTGTGTGATTCGAATTGTCATACCTTGGATTTGGATTTGTTAGGCAAAAATGTCTTGTATTAAATTGACATAGACTATGTTTGCGTTTGCAGGCAATACAATGAGAAGGTATAGCCCAGGATATTATAGTCCTCCTAGAAGAGGATACGGTGGCCAAGCAAGAAGCCCACCAAGAAGAGGATATGGAGGTGGTGGCGGTGGTTATGGGAGGCGCAAGGAGCAGAATCATGGAAGCCTGTTGGTTCGAAACATCCCTCTTGATTGCAGGTAATTTTGTATTTCTGTAACTCTTATGTTGTTGCTTGCTCTTAATTTGAGAGTTGCATTGTTGTCTTAGTATGTCCGGATTATGAGAGTGATTTTGGGGCTCTTTTATTGATTTGTGTTCTTGTTGTTTGTAGACCAGAAGAACTTCGAGTTCCATTTGAAAGATTTGGAGCGGTTAGGGACGTTTATATTCCAAAGGACTACTACACAGGGTGAGTTTTTTGATGTCAATATGATTAATGGTGCATTATGATGTTTTCTCTGATCCAATCTGTGTATTTTCTATTTAGTGGTGTTTTGTCTAGGTAAAAGTAGTGCATATATCATTGCCAAAGTCTTTCTTGGAGCTGATTTGTGTATGGTATGATGCACACACACACACAAGAATGTGTTGATGGAAAAATGTCTGGATTTTGTTCTGAACTGTTTATCAAGGCATTCATTTTTTTTCCTTTTTTTCATAGTGAATTAAATTTTGAACTGGTTTGTCAGGGGGGTATGTTGGTTTGAAGTTAAAATCAAGACCAAGCCCCACAATTGATGAAGGCCTACTGTTTATCATTCCTTAACATATTGGTCTCGAGGGTCTTAAGAGTAATGTTCAAATGAAGAATGTTCCTCTTTGAAGGAAAATTATATAATTACACAATCATTAGAAGTTTGATGAGGGAGAAGATTGATTCTTGATCAATTGAAGACTACTACCTGTGAAGATTTTTAAGTTTCGGAAAAGTTGATTTCAAGTGCGTTTTATATTTACGAGAATGTGAAGAATTTTCAAGTCACTTGCCTCTTTTCAAGTTGCCTTTCATACTTGCCTCTTTAGGAAAAGGTCAGCCACCAAGCCTGTGAAGATTTTTAAGTTTGGGAAAAGTTGATTTCGAGTGCGTTTTATATTTACAAGAATGTGAAGATTTTTCAAGTCACTTGTCTCTTTTCGAGTTGCTTTTCGTACTTGCCTCTTTAAAAAAGGTCAGCCTCTAAGCCTACTTTATGTAAATTCACTGTCCAGTTATTTGTAAGTTCTCCAGAGATGATCCCTAGATTTGTTGAGAAAGGCCCACCAGTATTTGTGTTATAGCTTAACTAGACTATCCTATTGTAGTAAGTCGATTATCTGATGTCACTGTTTGCTTTTACACTATAAGTTATTGTCTTCTTGATTCTTTGGATTTTTATATGCAGGGAACCTCGTGGATTTGCATTTGTGCAGTTTGTGGATACTTATGATGCCATGGAAGCTCAGCATCGTATGAATGGTCAAATTTTTGCTGGGAGGGAAATATCTGTTGTGGTAGCTGCAGAGACTAGGAAAAGGCCCGAGGAAATGCGCCAAAGAACTAGGATGAGGTAATATCTCTTCCTCATGCAGAGATTATGAGTTTCTGCACATTTCTGAACATATTGTGTTTCTGTTTTGCCTCATACATTCCAAAGGGGACCATCCGGCTATGGAGGACGATCATCTTATTATGGTATTCTCTTCTGTTCGTGAAAAAAAAAAAGAAGCTTTTCATAGCCTTGGTTTTTATAATGCATTCTTAGATATTCAGTTAATCTGAATATCCTGTTCTGATTATTCTGTTCTCAATACTCTTTAGGACGATCTCGGTTTCGTTCACTGTCACCTCGACACCATATGAGTTCTAGGTCTCGATATCGTTCAAGGTATCCAGTCATTGTTGCAATTTGCTGTTACATGATGCCGTGACAATCGTGCAAGTTGGTAAAAAGATGTGCACTTGAAATTTGACAGGTCATACTCTCCTGGCCCAAGACAGAGGGACTACTCTGCTTCCCCTGTTAGAAGGCATGCAGACCATCCAAGGTCACCTAGAGGCCCTCCACCTGAGAGAGATGGTGATCTCATTGGCAGGTCATATTCCCCAGGTTATGGTGTGGACGATATTAATGGAAATGGCAATGGTTATGACGAGTAAGTGCGAAATATGAAACTCATTGTCTTTTCATTGACCTGTCATGAAGTTAATCAATTCACTCAACACCAAGCAAACATTCAGTCATTGGGGCCTTCTGTGTATTACATGCTTTTGATGCTTGACGTTTAGCAGTTATAGGTAGGCAACATGTCGCTTTATACAAAATTAGATTTCCAGTTAATTGAATTACTGGCTTTAAGTTCCAAGTCAAGGTATGCTTTTATTATATGGTTCCTGCATGCTGTGCTTCATCTGTTGCATTAGAAATGCAATCCAGAGGAGGAATTTCGATCCTAAATTTGTTTGTGTATAATATTGATCCTTTTTTTTTAAATTTATGCAACTGAATGTTATGCAAAATATTTTGTAGAAAACGAGCCTATGATTCTGAAGCAGCACGAGCTTGGCGGCCATCGCCTGGAAGAGCGTCAAGGTCACCCTCAGGATCTAGATCGAGATCGGCTGATATTTCCCCCAGGCGCAGCAGATGAGTCAAGATGCATTTGCTGGGTTATCTTATGGTTAATTTCGTTGTAGTGAATTGTAACATGAATCTCTATAAATATAGAGCTTGACCCAAAAACTGGTTTTGAATTGGTTGTGAAATGATGGTAGTTTTCGAGTTCACAAATAGGCTCTCTTTGAAGCTAAATACTAGTCTGGTTTGACCCTGCTATTCTGCATGTTCTAATATGAATGCTTGTTTTTATGTTACGCAGCTACTCTGAATTCTCTTTGAATGGAAGCCACTGGGCATGCATTTTTGTTTCTTTAATTTTCAAACCGGGTTTGGAATTGGTCGAATGACGTGTCACACGTTCTATTGAAAGAACAATGAATTATTTATCCTTAACATATAAAATGACATTTCACACGCTTTTGTTATTTAGACTTGTGTCAAATTAGCCTTAAAAAATAGAAAAAAATTACTAATACATAGAATGAAGTTAATTGATTCTTTTTCTTTTCCTCAAAATCTTTGCAATTTCTCCCTAGGAGCTTACAAAATATATGAAATTTTCATTTAGCAAACAAAGCGAGATCAATGAAATATCAATTTCTCATTTATAAAAGCAAAAATTCGGGAGGACTTTAATTGATATATTTAAATATTCCATACATATATATTTTTTATTCAATTAATCAACACTAATAAATTTAGGATGGTGGTGGGTGCAGTTTTATCAAATTCGAATGCGTAATAGGACATTTGAAAAACTTAAATGTATAATAGATTTTTATTTATCAACTTTGTCAATAAAATATGCATTATTTTTTTTAAATAATGATGCGTGCATTTTGCCAAGTTCGGGTGTATAATATGAAAATCGAAAAGATTGACGTGCGTAATAAAACTCGCCATTTAAATGAATTTTCAATTCATGGTGCTAAATTTATCAGGAAAACTTTCTAATTGCTAAGATTATATCGACTAAAATTGATTCAATTTTGAACTTTTTTAAAAATTTTAAATTTAATTTTTAATTGATGTATAAATTGTACGTTATTAAAAGAGTCAATTTTAATTATAAATAGATATTAATTAATTGTAAATTAATGGCTATTAATTTAAATAGATGAAAAGTAGGTGTAATTTATTACTTTTTTCGTTTTTTTATCAGTTATTTTTATTATTTTTATTACGATTAAAAAATAATAAATAGACTTAAATTTAGTATTAAATTACGTGATTAAAATTAAATTATTAAATTTGATTTGTTCTGATTTTATTAAAAAAATAAATTAAAAAAATAAATAAAATTATATAAAAATTATAAATAAATAAAATTTAAATTTTATTTAAAAGCGACAGATAAAAAATAACGAAAAAAATAATAAATAATTAGCTTGGGTTAATATTATATGATTTGGAGAATAGGCTGTCATTCTTGAATATTTGACTATAATATTTAATTTCTAGTATTATTTTATTTATTTAGTTTATCTATATAAATATAAACCACACCTTCTGTTTCGATACGAACCAAGACAGACTCCAAAAATAACAGTCTTTTAATTTTGTTTCTTCTTCAAAGTGAACGGAGAGAGAGAGATGGCCATCGGCACATTGGAAGTTCAGCTTGTTAATGCCAAAGGCCTCAAAGGCGCTGATGTCTTAGGTATTACATTTTTTTTGTGTTTATTGTTTTCTAATTTAGTTTCTCTAAAAGCTGAATTTGGTGTTTATTTCTTTCTTCTTTTTCTTCGATTTTCATGGTTTTTGCTGATCTGATTGCAACGCCGCATAAGTTCCTTCCATTTTTGGTGTTTTGTGTTTCGTTCAGGCTAAGATCGAACGATTGCAGTTTTTTTCCCCCAATTTCAAGTTCTTCGTCAATTTTTTTCCCTCTCTTTCTATCCCCTTCAGGACCAGAAACGTTTCTAATTTTCAGTATCAAAATTCTTGTTTTTCTGTATATTTATTTTCGATTTGTTAAGTTTCCGTATCTTATTATGTTTATCTTTAAACTCCTTCAAGCTAAAAAAAAAAAAAGGGAATGTTTCTTAGATTGAATGGGCATGAATCTGCTTCTATTTCAGTTTATTTAAAGCCAAACTATTTTATTCAAATTAAAATTATTTTCCAGCAATTGCATTATCTTGATTGTTGAGCAAAATACTAAAATCAATGAAATAAAAATAAATTTATAATTTCTTTTCTGTTCAATAATGATGAACTGTCATACTTTGACGGAGTCCAAGTCTCTAAGGTTACGTCGGACATGGAAAATGATGATTTATTTTCTCCTTGTTTATTAAACTTTTTTCTCTTTTTGGTTGAAAGTTGAAACTAAACTTTTTTTCTCTTTTGAAAAAAGAATATTAATTATTTCGTTTGGATGATATATGACAGGAGGTAAAATAGACCCATATGTTATAGTGCAATACAAAAGCCAAGAGCGCCAAAGCAATGTAGCCAGAGGTAAATTATTATTATTAGGCTTAAAAAGTGCATTTTATGCCCTCATATTTTTTAAAATAAGCAAATTTATCCCTACTGTTTCAAATGGAAGATTTTTATTTTTCATATTTACAAAATAGAATATTTTTTTATTTTACCATTTATTTCAGTTAATTTCGACCATTTTGTTGTTAGTCAGCTGTTGACACTTCGACTGTTTTGTTGTTAGTTAATTGGTGATATGAATAAATGATGGTACGTGGTAATTAATTATTGGACACAGGAGATATTGCCACGTGTCAAATGACATATCCAATAATTGATTATCACGTATCAAATGACATATCTAATAATTAATTATCACGTGCCACCATCTGTTCACGTTAGCGATCAATTGACGGCAAAACTATCAAAGTTAATTGAAATAGATGGTAAAAATCTATCAAAAAATCTCTCATTTTGCAAATATAATGGGAAAAAATGCATCTTTGGTTTGGTTTTATTATTATTATGATAGGACAAAATTATCATGTTGAGGCTAGAAAGTAATAGTTTATAGTGAAATTCTTAACAAATGTTTAATGATAATAAAAATATCTCATTTATATTGCCATCAAATGTAATATGGAAAGTTATATCTCAAGAAAAAAATTACTAGGCTGATATATATTATTAAATTTCCGTAAATTGGGTTTAATTTTTATATTTATACAGCCCCTGACCACGGGCTGCTTGTGGATGCTGAATTGCTGACTGCTGTAAGATATGGAGAATTCTTTTAACAAATAATCGCCACCAGATATTCTCACTTTTTCAGTAGCGTGCTGTTTTCCACAACCATTAATTTAATAATTGTTATGATCATTGCTCAATAGAAAATTAGTACAATCAAGAATCTTCTGTTATTATTATTATTATTATGCAAGTGGAAAATATATATTTTATTTAAATGAGATATAGAATTTTTATAAAAAAGTCCCTTAATTTTTTTTGTGATTTGGGTTCTTTGATTCCATGTATTATATTTTGGTTTATTTCTTTCCTTCATTCTGCGTCTGGCCCTGATTATAAGATGTGGAATGGGAAATGGTGCAGGAGAAGATGGGTGTCCTGTGTGGAATCAGAAGCTAACATTCAGAGTAGAATATCCAGGTCAAGGTGGAGACTATAAGCTCATTCTTAAAATCGTGGACAAGGACACTTTCTCCGCTGATGATTTTCTTGGTCAAGCAACGTAAGGTTTCAACTTCTATTTTCCTATAAAAAAACTTATCGTTGGTTGGAGTGTCATTTTCCTATTTAATAATTCTATTTTAACACGTAATAAATATGAGTAAATCAGAGTTTGGATCTCATTTAAATTAACACGCTAATAAAACACAAAATTATATGGACTTTTATAATTAAAGTTAGTTTGATGTGATGAGTTGAAGTCTAGTAATGGTGAATTACAGGATCCATGTGAAGGATTTGCTGGAAATGGGAGTGGAGAATGGAACAGCTGAACTTCAACCTCACAAATATAGTGTAGTTCAAGCTGACCAATCTTACTCCGGAGAGATTCAAGTTGGTCTCAATTTCACCCCTAAGGTACTTTTCTTTTATGTGCATTTCATTTTAATAAGCACCCAACTACTGCATTATTATTATTATTATTTGGTTGATTAATTTTGTGGTGATTTGTTGGATTGCATTAGGTGCAAGATGAGAATGATGAAGAAGAAATTGGTGGATGGAGGGAAAGCTGTTTCTAGTTGTGTTTATATATGAATTTGTGAAGTAGCATTGTAATTCATAAATTTCAGGATTGCTTTAAGACTTTATTATTATTTTTAGTTTCTCAATTTTATGGTGTCCAAATATTAGAATATGAACATGTGTAAACGGGTCGGGCCAGGTACAGCTACCCATATTCTTAGGGCGGGTCTAATACTAAAAAAACTGATATATTGCTATTACACCTCTGATATTTGATAGAATTTGCATTTACATCCTGGTATTTTTAAAAATGATATATTATCTATTTTATTTTTGGCCATTTGAATTTTCTTGTTAGAGATCCAAAGTTATTTTGCTCAAATGTATAAGCTAAGATGTTATCTGCAGTTAAGGGCTTAGCAAGGATTTTGACTCGGCGAAATTAAAAATTAGAGCGACTAATAAAAAAATTATTGACATTAAAAATAAAAATGTTATTTAAATATTCTAGTGGAATTAATTTAAAAAAATGAAAAAAAAAACGTATTTTTATTTAAATATTTTTAATATTTTAATTAAAAATTTGTGAATAAAATAGAGATGCAAATATGAATTTCATGTAATGTTAATGGTTTCTGAGTAATTTGCTTTTGTATTAGTATATTACACATTCCAATAACGCAGCAAATTATTATTATTCGAAATACAAACGGCAAATTATATGCCCAAGTAAAGGTCCAATGGATATACAATATGGAAAAAAAAATTCAAATAGTCACTAAAAAGGAATAATGTCTGGGATTGATTTAGTGTCAACATAAAATGTAGGGTGATTCTCCACTAATTTTTTGTTCAACCATGTGGTCGTGGGTTCGATTCCCACATACGGCGATTTTTGTTTCCCTGTTGCCCACCAAAACTCATTTCGTCGTGGGTTCGATTCCCCACAGACGGCGATTTTTGTTTCCCATCCAAACTCCAAAATATTTTGCTTCGCCTTACATTTCCCTTTTTCTTTTCAACAAAATTACTTACAGAATGAAATCAAGTAATGTGCTCTTTCATTTAAAGCAGAGCTCATACATTTGCCGCTCAAGGAAAAAAAAAAAAAAACCTTCATGGTGATATTAATTACATGAGATAATCTTTGGATCTAAATTGGATATGTGAATTTTTTTAAAAATAAAAAAAATTAGTATTAATTTTTAGAAGTACAAAAATATAATATAAAATTACGTTAAATCGAGAGATTCCAGGTATGTTTCCTCAATAAGAAACTAATGTGTATTCTTTATCTGAATGTTTTTTTTTTTTTTTGTCTAAGCAATTATTACAACTAAACTTTTCTTTAATTTTCTTTTTTCATCAAAACATAGAGCTAACCATTAATTAATGCTTTATCCACAAGCTGTCTCTATCTTCATCTCATCATCTGCATGACAACTAATTAAAAGCTTCATACATCATTCTCATCAAAGTCACCCTCTCTATTATTAATGTCATACAATACAATAATATATTATGATTTTGACTCAAATATTCCTCTAGAAACAAACATTTTATAATCGATTCGTACAAGTTATTCTTGGAAAGGGCTTGTCATTAAGAGATACTGGAAAAGGTTTTCCTTTTTTATTTTTAAATTAAGAAAGTGCACTTCAGTTTTATTCTCACTTAAATTGTTTTTGAGCTACAATATCTCTACAATGGTTAAAGCGATGTTAAAATGATCATATGGTTATTAAAAATATGGCTTAATGTGTAAAAATGTCTCTGATATTTATAAAAAAGAGCAATTTTCCTCTTTATATTTAGCTATGGACAATTTTACTTCTAAAATTATCAAAATGATGCAATTTTATCCTTAAAATAATGAAATTATTTTGACGTCCTTGCGTCAAAAGTTTACAATATATTTATGTCAGTATTCAAAATAAGAAATACTATCAAAATAATAATTCTATAGTTTAACGGATAAAATTACATAATTTTGATAACTTTAAGGGTAAAATTATCCGTAACTAAATATTAGAGATAAAATTACTCTTTTTGGTAGATATTAAGGGTATTTTTGCACGTTAAGCCTTAAAAATATTACAAAACTATTTTTGCAGTGGTTGAAAATATACTAAAATAGAGTATTTTAATTTCAGTGCTTAAAACATTACCTTGACGGGTTTAGAAAAATGATACATTGTCATTTTCTCTTTTAAATACTTCTGTCGGAAACAAATAGGAGCGTTTCAAACTGTTAATGGGCATCACGTCTGGCTTCTCCCTCAAACATGTCTGAATATTTAATGTTTATAGCTCTCACCAGCAACAAGGTTCATGGGATAGCCATGCCCATCACTAATAGCAACCGTCACCAACACTACACAATCACACCTAAATATTCTTTCCACCGTCACATTCTTTCCTTTTTTTTCTTTCTCTTCTTCCCATTTATTTTCTAACTCCCATTTCAGCCTTTTCTTCCTCCTCTCTAACTATACCTTTAATGGCACCCACGACCTCCCTCTACCGTTATCTTTCTTTTATTAAGGACCCTTCCCTTTCCAATTTAAACAATGCAGACCTCAGATTCCTAAGTTTTCCGATCTTTGCTTGAATAATGAAATTTGAAGACTACCTGATGCAACGAAACGAAGAGAAGCAGAAAAGGCTCGAGCTCGAAGACGAGGTAATGATCGAGGTTACTTGATTCTGTGGTCATAATAGTATAGAGATTGTAACGTTGTGATCATAATTTTTTTTTTTTTGTAATTAAAAAATCATAAAAATTTTTCAGTTTATTTGTAGAGTCTGGTATCAAAAATTGCATGATCCAGCCAAAATTAATTTTTGTAATATTATCAAAAAATTTGATGATTTTGTGATTATTTTTTTTAACACCACAACAATGATATTATCAACTCCCATTTTATGATAATTGAAATTTCCATATGGATTTTGTGCCACGGAGAAGAAAAATGGCAAATTTTAGTTGTGTATGGTGCAGGTGGAGAGCTTGAAATCAGAATTAGAGGCGGAAGAAACTATTAACAAGGTTTTGCACTGTGCACTTCATGGTCCTGTCTCCACTCATCCATGTCTTTCCGCTTTGCTTCCACCTCATGTAAGAGCGATTAAGTACATGATTATAGTTTTCTTGGGCAAGAAAAGCAAAATTTTGAGCCTCAGTTAGTGTGCAATTTCCACTTTAGGGTTAATACATGATCTTCTAAACTACCACCCGTCAACATATTACATATTACCTCTTTAAACTAATTGGATGTTATATTATTCCATGAATTTATTAAAATCATCATATCATCCTATACATGGCACATCATGAAGAGCACGCCATGTGGTATATAAACATTGGTAAGAGAGTAACTAAATATTTTTAACAAGTTCACTAGAGTAATATAACACTTGAACTGTATAGTATAGGCTGTATTACTTAAAAACTTTTTATAAATTGATAGTTCACGGACTAATATGATAAATGGTGATAGTTTAAGAAGAAAACATGTAACAACCTTCACTATACGATCATTTTGTGCATCCAATTTATGTACAGGTTCAGGGACTACTTGCAGAACTAGCAATGGTGGAGGAGGAGATCACATGGCTAGAGAGAAAAGTTGATGAGCTGAAACTGAGCTTATACCAGGAAAGACTACAGACTGAGAAATGGAGGACACAAAAAAAGCATCAGAGGAAACTGAGGCACCTTCCTCCGTGCCGACCGGGTAACAATCCAACTTTGCTAAATGATGACTCCCATCAGCTATCCAGATCACAACCTTATGGAGAGTTCACAAAAGAGAAAATGAAACTCAGAAGAGCTTCAGTGGGTTCTGCGGAAGAAATGTCTTACATTCCCTCCACAGGTTCAACTAGTAAAAAATCTTTGCAGTACAAAAACAGAAACCCATAAGCTCTTTGTAATTTTAAATTTTGGGCAATTCATGAATTTCATTGTGTATCTCCTATAAGAAGTCTCACACGGATAAAGTGATTAAACATGTTCTCCATGAAATCTCGCACGGTAGCATAGGAAAAAAAAAAAAAAAAAAGCACTGGAAACGAGAGCCATAAAGAAACAAGAAAAAGAAAAGCTCTAAACAGTAAAGCTATTCACACGGAGGAAGGCGCCTCAGTTTTGAGTCAAAATTGAAAGACCACATTCACCTCCATACACATTCTAAAAAGTCATTAATCACGTATGTAAATTTGGAAAAATATAGCACCAAAACTAACGTCAAATTGAGCATATATAACAACTAGAATTTTGTTTTATGGCTTGCCCAACAACGAATTTGACGTTCTTTTTACTGGTGTTTTTTTTAAACAGGTGATGAAAAATCAAGAAGAGAGAATGTATAAGGAACAAATTATGTACAAAGAAATGTGTGATGAGAAGCCAAATGAACTCTCAGAAGAACTAATCAAATGCCTAATAGGCATTTTTCTTGAACTAAACCAGGCACCGCAGGATAGAGAAGGATCGGCCATAGTCCCAAAGCTTAGCCTCTCGTGCATGAATCAAAAAGGCTTAAAGACCCCATTCAACTGTAAAGCATCCATATTTCTATTCAACCACGACATATCAAACCTTGATCCCTATGGCATTATGCCTGACTTAGACAGCACTATCAGGGACATCGGACCATACAAGAACTTCATACAGATTGCAAGAAACTTGATAGATATCAGACATATTTCAGAGAGTTTACCATCAACTGGAAAATTGAGGTTGCATAAAACTTTCCTAATAGCAAAATGATCTTTATAATGGCCATCATCCAAGTTTTTATATTTTCTATTCTCACTTCTATCTTTTTCAGGGTTCTAATGCATAAATTGGGTAATGTTGACTTAACATTCTTGAACTACAAGCAGAAGCTAGCATTTTGGATCAACGTCTACAACGCCTGCATAATGCATGTATAGTAAGACATCTTAAGCTACATCAAGTACACCAGGTATCAGATATATATCAAGAATGCACATTTAATTTTTTCTACTGAAATTTCAGGCCTTTTTAGAACATGGGCTACCTTCCTCGCAGGAGAAACTGTTGGCAATTATGAACAAGGTATGTCAATGTTCAGCATGCATCTTATATTGTTAGCATTCATCAGGTCATGAAAAAGACATCAAATGCCCCCAACATTCAGCAAGAACAAGAAGCTACATGAAATGAAACTTGATCGTCAATGACCTAGTGAGACACTGTCAATGCAGGCTACGCTAAATGTGGGTGGTATTGTGCTAAATGCTTTGGCTATCGAGCATTTTATTCTTCGACATCCATTTGAAACAAAACATGTAAGTCAAATAGATATGAATTCTACAATCACCTTGGTTTAGTGGATTTCTATAAAAAATCAGAACTTTCCACACTTATTTCTCTTGAAAGAAATCACAAAAAGGTTCAGAGATTTGAAAGATCCCATAAGTTTCAACTTGGCAACATAGAAGCAATAAAAACTAATCCCATGACCATTTGATCTCAAATGAAACAGAGTAATGGCTAAACTTTTAGGTCACTCAGTACCTTCAGTTTTCTCTCTTAGCAATATAGCTCAATAAAATGTTCTTTTTTTAACTTTCAAGGGCACTCCAGAGGAAAAGGAAATGCTACTTCAGCATGCTTATGGCCTTGGATATCCAGAACCAACTGTCACATTTGCTCTTTGCTGAGGCACTTGGTCCTCCCCAGCAGTAAGTATATAACATCTCCAATGCTTGTTAAGATGCAAACGTTTAATAAAGAAAGATGATTTCTGCAGCTGAGGGTCTATACACCAGAAGAGGTAGTAAATGAATTGGGAAGAGCAAAAATTGAGTATCTGGAGGCAGCAGTTGGGATTACAAACAAGAAAAAAAGTGTGGTACCCAAGCTCTTGCAATGGTACATGCAAGATTTTGCAGATAGCATAGAATCACTACTAGAATGGATTTATAGCCAATTGCCACGATCTGGTTCACTGAAAAGGTTGATGATGGAATGCCTAAATGCAGAAACAAAGTCTCCATCAAAAATGGTGGAAATTCAGCCTTATGAATCTGAGTTCCGCTACCTGCTACCTTATAATTCTTTTTTTTTTCCCTGTTGGATAAAAAGAAAAAAAAAAAAGGAAAAGTAACAGGGAAAAAACAAGTTGTACACAACTCTGACTGCACACCAGATAGAAGTTCTTAGGATCATAAGGATAGACGTACGAGGATTGACCCTATAAAACCTGCTAGAATTGGAGTTTTATGAGCTCATTGTTACTACTGATATTCATTCCAGACTTAGCCATGACAACCAAGCTGTCGTGTGAAAAATATATATGACACTCTAATATATGCAAATTCTTTGAATTGGAGTTCCATTTGGAGGAAAGCATTGTGCATTTGGACATTAATCCAGCCAAAATATAATATAAAGAAAACAAAGAGTTATACTATGGATCAGAAAAAGATACGAGAAACAGACTGATAAATACAACATTCCTAAATAGAAGAAAGGCCAAATGGTCAACGGAACTCCTAAGCTTTGAGGTGATTTAAAGTAAGAACCAATTCTTCCACTTTCAACCATTAGGTTCAGAGAATTTCACAAACATTACAACTGTTAAAACTCATAAAAAAAAATGCCATGCCGAAAGAAAAGAAGCAGCTCAAAACAAATGGTTTGCCATTGTTTACTTTTGCAATTTAATTATCGTCCACTAACATCACCAGAAAACAAAAAAGAAGAAAAGAGAAGTCCAATCTGATGAAAAGAATGGGTCCAACTTCCAGAGGAAAACCACAATCATAAATAAGAATTCAGAATCAGACCAGTGAGAATGTATTTAGAAAAATCTCAGAAAGACCAATATGGATACTCTGGGACAACGCAGATTACCGCATGTTCCCAAAAATAAAAATTTCTGCGCAACAAAAATAATAGAAGAAGAGCATTTGAGCATACAGAATTGTTGTAAATGCAGTCACAGTTCAGCATGAAAGCATAAGAATCCTTTCTGATTATCAACAAGTTCCTTGCTGAAATCAATGAACCGGTGTCTTTATATTTTTTGATCCCAATTCCACTCAAAAGATTAAGAATAGGATAATGAGAAATCCAATCTAACAGAATTAATACATCCCTTGTCCAAAGGAAAATAACTATTATGCATAAAAGTTTGGAGAGGACACCAGCAAAGGTATGTGTGTGTATAATAAATGTATGCATGTATATGACCAATTATATGCTCCAGGAAAATATAGATTACTGCATGATTTCAAAGTAAAATAACTCCTACGTAATGAATAAATACAACTGAAGAAGAATATTTGAACATTTATAATAACCAAAAGGAATTAAAAAATGAAATTACAAGTTTGTAACACCATCATCAAAGATGCAACCTCATAATTCACTACTTTTCTTGCTCAAATCAGTTGAATAGTTTCACCACCAGTCAACAAATACAAGCAAATTGAAAAGGGATCAACTAAGGAAATTTACAATCCTGTTCAATAGATTTAGGCCAAATACGGTTTCCTCACAATTGACTTTCACAGACACATTCAAGGGTTCGGTACATTTACCTTCAGCAGTAAGAGTAATTAAGCAGGGAATCGAATTGCTCAGAATTTCACTGCTGAACCTTAAGCATAAACCAGAGGCATCATCAACTTTGGCAGTAATTGGCACGTCAATAGATACAAGAAAAAGATTTGCATTGCTAAGCATCTTTACAGCAAGTGTCTCACAAACTAAGAGAAGTTTGTCCCTCATTAACATGTTGCCCCTGTCCTCATTGAGATCCGCAGTATGGTCAGTGAATGTGCAACTGTTATCAAGACCAGTCATTTCAGGACATCAAGACTAGATGCTAAAGGGGGAAAAAAAAGACAAATAGCTCAAGGAAAATCATATGTAAAATCAATTGAGAAATAGAGAATCTCATTTCATTTCATGATGGATTATAAACTTGTTTTTAATTGCTCTAGTTGATCAAATGGAGCTTGAAGAGTGCTTATCTTGCCACATTAGCAGCACCCAACACAATTTATTAGTGCTGATGGAGTTTGCTATATAGATTTATGTATGCTTTTATTTTGTCCATGTTTTTGAACTGTCTTCAATCTTGGTACATGATAAAATAAAAGGGATCAGCTATGTTCTGGGATTATGAAAATCTCCAAATTTAACTGAACCCCAAAGATTGTATACCTAATGCACTCATCGGAAACATTTTTCTGCAAAAGAACAAAAGACTGATACTCTTTATATTCCAAATACAACGCAAGAGATTAGCTTCTGATATACCAAAAACAGAAAGCAGTGAGATATGATTACTTGAAGGAACCACCAAAGTAATAAGATAAGCCCTTTTTTTTGTGTACAAGTAAAAACCAAAAATCTGGTATCATCAATCCAATTTCACAAATGCCTTGCAGCCCTCTCAACAAGCCTTGATACACTCTGAGCTAACATATATATCGTCAATGCATATATGATATAAGCACAAGAAGCAAATTTTTTATTTTTCTCCTCAAAAGAAGTTATATCATAAGAAAATTCACTAAAAGAGACCAAGATTTTCCTTTGACTCTATTCTCTAAAATCCTTTCAAGGAAATAAGGGATTCAAAGAAGTAAATACCTTCTCATGTACTCGAACATTCCAGGGAGACGAGACTCCTTATCTTTGAAAGCTTCAATGTTCATCGGAAATGGTTTCACAAAATATCCAATGTCAGGATGCAACTTAATAGGAATCTTCCTGCCATTACAGTATAAGGCAAACTTCAAAGGCAATAGATGATGACGAAAGTGAACATGAAGAATCCTTGTCATCGTCTGAGCAGGTTCTAAAGAAGTTATCTCTTCCATAGGAATCAATACTGGTACGTCATTATCAGATGTCAAGGAGCTGCATTGTCAGATAAAAGCAAGTGGCTAAATTTAGTAACTAAAAGACGAGACACTAGATTCCTAAGGTAAAAAAAAGGTTGAGAAGCCATTCATCTATAGTCTTCCTACGGTCTAAACATCATGGGGATCAACAAGACAATGTAAGACAATCCAATAATCAATAATGAATGACTAAAAAATATGAATGTCTGCTGTACAAAGACAATCTAATAATGAAAGATACTCTTTAGACCCAGCAAACCCATTGAAGAGTAATAAAATATAAAAATAACAACAAGTTAAGGACATTTAGGAACAACAATTGTGTAAAACCTTCAGTTTTCACCCAAAATATCTTAATAACTAAGCTATCGGTGCTAGAGTCTTATATAAAGAAATAACAGAATATTGCTAAACTCCCAGCAACAATATAAAATATCTATTCAAGTTTCTTATCACTGGAATACAAAAAGGAAAATTAATAATTGTTACTAGATTCTTTCCAAGATAGGCTTCACTTGTGACTAGATCTTGTGCTTCACCACACAGCAGGGAATATTTTCCACAATCAGGCAAAAAAAGAGGGTCACAAGTCAAAAACAAAAAACATATTGATTTAATTTGAAATTCAGTCATGTTATAGAACACCATAAATTAGAGGAACACTTCCAGAAATGAAACTATAGATGATCAGGGATGTATGTGCATCTTTTTATGTAAATTAGGGTGAAATCATATATCCAAAATTAATTGTGAGAAAAATTGGTATGTGATGCATGATAACTCGTCATGAACCATTGGAAACGTACATACAAGAGAACTTTTTCCAAAAAAAAAAAAAAAAGAACCAAAGAGAAAAAAAAATAACAAAAAGAAGTGTCACCTCTCAGTAGAATCTGAAGTTCTGTGAGATTCCTCATCCACCAAAGTTAGATGTGAAATGGCCTGACTGGAACAGTTCTCAAAGGAAACATCTACACATACAAGTAGACTTGATATGGTTGAAACTTCAGAAGAAAATGAATAATCCACCTTCAAGCCATTTCCATTTGCAGGATCCAAGAGTCCATAGCTTTTAGGTTTAACTCGATTTCCAATGTCCCTAATGGAAATTCTAGCAGAAGATCTACGTACTTGACTATGTTCTGATGTACTTTGGTTTGATAAATCAGGCTGCTGGTCCAACCATGACTCCAAAGCTCTATTTGACATCAGTTCCTCCAAATCAGAAGAGGCCGGCTGAGGACCTTCATTCTGCTTTATATGAGCATCTGGGACATCTGACATCTGAATCAATGGATCAGCACGATTTCCATTCTCACTTGCAGAATTAGTCTCATCACTTTGAGAGCCACCATCGCCACTTGTATCAGTAATAGAATGTTCTGAGCTATAATCTGACCCAGTTTCCTGATCTGATGATCCAGATAGTGTGCCTGAACCATCTATTTCCTTCCCCAACATATTGGTCGTGTTTGAGAGTTGGGTAAGCTCATTCTGAAGTATAGTACAGGGTTTTGGGAGAGGTTCATATCCAGGAGCTGCATGAAGGACTATCTGTGAGAGAGATCCAGGAAGAAAGATCCGATAATTAATAGGTTCCGATAAAAATTGTTTTGTTTGCCCACGGAAAATGCATTCTGCAAGCACATGCAGCAGGTCCTCATTCTGAGGTGGAGAACTCATATCATCATGAACTTCTTGAGATCCTAATTTTGAACAAAGAAGTTTCTTAAAAAGGCGAGCTCTGTCATGAACATCATAGCTCAGGTCAAACTCAGCCAGTTCAAGCACATAGCCCCCTACTTTTTTAAGAGTCCAAAGATCTTCTTCCTCTGCACCTAATAATACCTGTACATATGAATAATATAAGATACATCCTGTCCCTAGAGCATTCTCTTTAGATGGAAAATAATGTGCACCACTAAGGTAACAAGATGCATTAAGAACATTAAGGAAAGGAAGATAGTCTAGATTTTTCTGTACATGCACAACATTTCACAATTTTATAAATTCATGAAATGGAAGCTCAACAGAGGAAGAGTTATTTGGCATACCTTAACAGTGGTATTAAGAATCTGAAGCTTTGTTTCCAACGCTTCTGAAGAAAAGCTCCATGCAATATACTTGAGTACAGTCGTTAACATCCTTGGGATTATCTCCCCCAAATTGCTGTACTCCCCTATCATCCAAATTATTATTGCACGAGCTGCAGGTACCTTGATTGAATCCAGACTACGGACTAACTGAATGACAACCTTTAGAAAATAAAAGATAAGTCACATACAACGTCAACATGGAACATAAAACCAGAAAATAAATGAAATGACATATATGGAATTGTTTAGACTTTTGGTAACCAAAAGTTCCAATCTATCAGGAAAATCTTTGTCGATGAAACATATTCATCACTTCTGTCCATGTTTTTCACAAGGTGCTTGTCTCCACATAATTCAAATGGCTTATGATCCCTAAGTAAGTCTTTAAAAAGGGAAGCAAATTCAACAAAACATTTAAATACCAACTATCTTTCATAAAGAAATTAAAAAGAATTTTAAAAAAAAAATTTCAGGAGATGATCTTCCTTGATTTCATTTGCTCAAAGACAAAAGATATGCAGAAAGCATATGTCTGAAACTGTAATGGGCCTCGGTCAGCCAAATGGTACTTTGCCACAACTTTTGGTAATAATTGCAACTATCACATAAGTATACAAATTTACATTCAACACTTGAACAGATTAGAAAAAAGGCAAAAACATTTTCAGGTCCTGGAATATAACTTTTTTTTCTTTCAACTTTTATTGGGTTGTGTTTCCTAAACTTTTATTTTTCCACACATTAAGTCTAATTTTACCACATTGGATAAAATACTAGCACAATTTGGTATGCATTAAGTCCCCAAACTATCATTTTTGTTCTATTAAAGTCCCTTTGGTAAGGATTCAATATAATGCAATAAAAGTTGAAGGACTCAATAGAAAAAAAGCTATATCTGAAGGAACTAAGGACGCTTTTTTCATCCATCTGCCTTTGCAATAGATATGCATGTGTGGCAACATTCAGACAATCCCATCAACAGTTAAGAGTTGATGAATTTGCATCAGAAGAAACACTAATACAATGACAGAAATTATAAATATAATTAAAAAAAAAAAGAATCTAAACACAACAGTGCAGCATGCACATACAATACTAAGAAATTATAAGATATTGAATTCTACAAGCAGAAAATTATACGCAAAATGAACATAAAACAACAATTTTGCCTCCCTAAAGATCCTATTTCTAACCTCCATCGTTTATTCTAAAAATTATTAGGTTTAGCAAAGTAAACATACAAGAAGTAAGCAGAATAGAAGCTTTCTTTGCAGAAAAAGAAGTATGAAGGAAGAAGAATAAGGAATGCAACTTAAAGGAAAAGGTACAATCCTAAACTTTAAAAAAAAAAAGTTGAGGGAAAAAAAAAAAGCAATTCTGGAGAATTTCACCACCAAGAACATTGAATAGTAAGCCGCCAATGAAAAATCTCGCAATACGCAAGGAAGACCACCTTTTCCCATAGTAATGCTAAAAGAAAACCTGATCCTTAACACAGGGATTCCTCTTCATACGAATACTCCCCAAATATTGTTGCAGAGAAAGCAAAATGAGAAAGGACTTTGGCAGTACCTAGACCTCTCCATATTAAATAAAAGAACACCTCTCAAACATCTGGCCAAACCCAGTTCTCAAAACATAGTTCCAAATGGCCCAATCAACCTCAGAGTGAAGAAATGAGTGAGAATGAGACAAGCTATGCTCACAACAAACTACACGCTCATCCAGAGACATACGTAGCAACCTTTTCCCCAAAATGATAACTAATTAACTGCTAAGAAACCATAGACAGAATAAAAAAGGAGTATACCTTCTCATGACTGGATGGATCTTGCTTTATAATTGATTTAATTGATGTTATTGCTTGAACTAAAACATCGGCTTCTCCGTCAGTGGATCCAACATCACAGCTAAGAAATTCTGCAATAAATTTTCTACTTCAGGAGCAAGAATCAGAATTTGCCACTATGCTTAAAAAGTCACTTGAATGAATGAAAACAGACCTCCTCTAGTCAGAGCCAACAGCCCTGCCAAGCATGTGTCAGCCATTTTGGGAAGGCGTTGAGCACATAAACCAATTGCAGCAACAGTATCAGCAGCAAATCTTCTGTCTGGATCTTTAATGTAATCCTAGCAATAAATTGATAATCACATTTATCATTGCAAGTAGCAACAGAACTTAAAAAAAAAATACTTGTGTTGCATGTATCAGAAAAACTAGATCATATAAAACCAGGTTCAGTAAAGTAAATTACCATGCATGATGGAAAACTAAGCGCACATTAAATTATTCTGTAATAATGTTAGAGAACAGATTTACCTATAGGCAAATGCAAATTCCATGCTGTCCTACTTTGCAACTTCCTAAGACTTATATATTATGATCAATTACTAACTTAGAAATTGAACATTCCTGAAAACTTGGAGGCAAAAGTTCATCTCCAACATCAGACTTTGCAGCTGATATTCCATCACAATTATTTTCTTCCGGCGAATGTAGCAGAAATTTTGTAACTTCCTTATTAAGATTAAGACTCAGTTTAATGAGTTGAGTTTCCATCTTGGAGCTACATGATTATGTTTCACATATGAATGAATTTAAAGCAAATGTGTATAAATTTCTAAACAAATAAATTGGCCGACCTACTATAGGGTATTATAATTATACTAATTAAAGAAGCCAACCAAAGCTTTGATCATTGGCAATCCCAGTTTTCTCTAGACTTGATATTTAATAAGGTTATTTGGCTTATGTTTATCCTAACCAGCTAAATCTTCAAGCACTACCCTGCTCCTTTCCCAGCAATAGTTTAAGATGGCAAAAACTTGCACTCACCTTAAAGCTGCATCACTCCTATCAATGCAATTATGCAAACATAAGGAAATTAATTTCTATGAAATAAGTAATTTTCTGTTAACATCACACTCTAATCTAATGTCATATCCATACTCTCTCAATCTTACCTATGGGCAGAAAGAAGGGTTTCATCTGCTTTTGCCATTTGATGCAATTTATTTTCTCAGTATGTTTCCCAAATGACTCTGACAATAATCACATCCAAAAGGTGCATACATAATAAATGGATTTCTTTTCTTTTTGATACGTTAAAAAAGTGGATCAATGTCCCTCCAAATATTCCTAGAGAGAGGATAAAAATAAAGTCACATCCAAAAAAAAAGGCACCAGACCACATAACCTTCAGGCAGACGAAGGCCAAAAAGAAATACCTGAAATTCTTTGAAGATAGATGAAATAGACAATTCTGTCACTATAGAACAAAGAATCATAAGCTTCAATGCTTTTATTTGATATGAATCTGAAGAGACTACAAAAAAATCTTCAAAATATGGAGCAAAGAGGGAAGGCATTGCTTTAGCAAACACTTGAATGTTGCAAAGAACCTGCCCATGTTGATCAAAAAATACATGGTTATTATATTATCAAGCAAAGCTTACATGGTAGCAAACATTCAACAATAGTCCAACTTTGAATTAGATAGGCGTGCATCATTCTGATGCTGGAAAATCAACTAAAAACAGTATTTGATATTGTGATTGCCAATGCCTAGCAAACTTATAAAATTTGGCACTGAACATTCAAGTTATCCAAATTGTATCAAACCAGCCCTAGCAGCACAAACAAATTAAGTCCAAGTCAAATACATTCCAAATATACTACAAGTTGATCAAGATAATGAAGCACAGATGTACCCAGGAAAACATATCAATCCAGATAAGAAAGTAAAGATGTACCCAGGAAAATATATCATATGATAGCCAATGAAGTACCAAATGAAGAAATTATCAGGTAACCGCCATTGTTTACAACCCACGTGGAATTAAACATAAAAGGCTTAGATATTTGGTTTCAATCAACTTCAAATGGAGTTACTTCAATCCTCATTTTTTCCCCCAATGCTAGAAGTGCAGAGTCCAAAAACTTTCTTTTGAAAGAGACTTGTATTCCTTTTCCAAAATGCCTTATTTTCACACCTCATCATCACTATTGCAATCCTTATCTCATACTTATTTCTTGAAATTATTATATAGCAGTGTAAAAGGAGCAAAAAAAAAAAAACAACAAACCAAAAGAAAAGAAAGATTGCATAAACTAAAAATAGCTAATTTATATTTACTGAACCATCATTACATATAAAAATATAGTAGATTAAGGATAAGGTAGGTACCACATATTTTGAAGCATTAGAAGATCTCAGAAGAAACAAAAGTGGTTTAACAATTCTTTTGACATCTTCACATGGTGCCATTATCCAATGGACACCAGCTGCTGCTAAAACAACTGCACTGTTGTTACTCCATAATAATGGAGATGTACATTGGAGTAGGAGCTTCATATCATCATTACTATTGCCAGATGTAAATTTGGAACCATCAAGTTTAAAAGAACTAGTGTTGGCATAGCTTGACCGTGATAGATATTCATCAGGCCCTTCAATATAACACCTCGAAATCATACTTGCCAATTCCACGTCATATTTCCAACTCGTACTTCCATCTTTTTCTAATGAAAATTCAACATCTGAACCCTCCTTTTCAGACTGAGAATTTTCCTCACAATGCAAGGAGAACATAACAGATTCTTTTACCAGACCATGCCTTGCAATTGTATAGCGCAGAAGGATTCCAATTAGAACTATCAGACCCCACTCTTCCACATCAGGGAGAACCTCACACAACCTTCTATAATTTCTTCTTATCAAAGAATAATTACTTGGACAAACGGAAGAAAATGCAGCAGCTGCAGCTCCAACTACTCCAGGCGAATGATCACTTAACAACATACCAACAATCTGCATGACACTCCAACAATAATAGCAATTTATAAAAAATAATTATCTAGAAAGACAAAATAGTAGTATATCTGCATATTCCATTTCGGACAAACTAGATAATATAACAAACACACAGATTCAATTCTTTAAACCAATAGAACTAAGCAATTAGCCCAATGATTAAAAAAAATGATAAATTTGTTGACTGCACCTCCTCAATTGTCGAGGAATGTTCCTCGAGGCGTAAATCATGTAACTTGGGAAGAGCATTAGCTGCACATTTTCTGACATAGACAGATGGATCTCTGGCACACTTGCCAATAGCCACTAAAACAAGAGGTGCTATTACATGAAGACGGATTCCTGCCATAGTACGAAGAGCCCATGCCCGCACCAGTGCATTGGTGTCTCCCAAATCCTTTTGGAATGAATTGATTGACAGTAAAGCCTCATTTGGACGCCTAGAGAGAAAAAAACTTCAGAAAGTCGATGTAAGAAATATCAAAATGGACCACAAAACTTAATGACCAGAATCAATTGAAGCAAAACTTTATCGTCAATCCCAGAAATGTAACAGAAGACTAATCCTGAAACTGAATCAGCATGTTGCCAAACTTGAATTAAGTTCACCATCCCTATAATAAGGAAAAAAAAAAAAATTGTGCATTTGAAGCATAGCACAGTCCTTGAATCCTGTTTTCTAAGAGCTAGCTTGCTATTTTATGATAGCCATGAAACAGTTTTCAATCTCCTTGTGGAGCAGTGCAATTATAAGGGAAATCAAGGGGCACATCCCTATATTTCAGTCAATTCTTTGAATACCTTATAATGCCACATAAATCTGCAATTTCTTTTGTGCCGTGAAGTTGAATAGTTCTAGCTACAGGCATGGCCTTTCTTTCTAAGGAATTTCATAGAAAATGCTCATTACGTACTTTTCAGCATAATGCAGCAAGTACAAGTAAACCAACTTCTTTACTTCCAGTGACTGAGAGGCCACATTTTTAACAACCTGTAATTCCCTTGATAACAGGGGAAAAACACAAAGATGTCAAAATAAGTTAAGAAGAATCAGATGTTATCAATTTATGGAAAATTTCACATCATCACATGCTATTGAGAATGTAACAAGCTAACTGATTTTCATTTCTCATGCCAGTTTTCGATCCTGATTACTTTGACAAATACACAAGCATTGCATAAATAAAGTTGAGCATTTTTTTCCAACAGATGAATCCACAAATTGTACTATCATTATTTTAAACTTGTAACCAATCACTAAGAAGATTGTAATTTCTCCCAGTTTCGATAGTTATTCCAGCTTATGATTGCACAAAAATTAAATAACTCATCCATTTTTCAATTACTCTAGAAAGCTAATTACTGAATCAATTTGAATTCTTCGTTTCCTCTGATAATGAAGAAAAAAACTATAAAATAACAGCTGGATCTGGAAAAAACACTAGCTGGTTTAAATAATTTGCATCACTTAACGTTCAAGTAATCCAAAATCTAAGAGCTAGAACCAGATTATCTTTCATACAACCACAAGCTCGATAGACTTCACGTGATTATAATTCAAACTATTAAGCATTGACAGTACATTGGAATTCATGCCACGAAATAAGTAGTCTAATGTTCAAATAACACATTTTCTCCAAAATTCTAACAATTTCAGAGCATCCAAGCAAAAAGCGGATGGAGGTAAATTATAAAATTAAAGACCTGAGGGAAGAAATTGGCAACGTCAAAGCCTTGAGCGATGAGAGCGAGGAGGCGCTTGAGAGCTTCGCATTTCTCAGAGTCGAATTTGCTATCGAGCAAGGGAGCGATGTTAACGTCCTCTGGATCGTCGTACAAGTGAGCGTCTGTGCCAATCCGAAACATGATCGATGATGCCTTGCTCAATGTCTCTTGGGTGGCGCCCAAGTGGGGAAACATACTGTATATCTCTAGATTTGGCTTCAAAATTGGGTGTATCACAGAGAGGAGTGAAGGAAGAGTTTTTTACGGTGCTTTGTTTTGTTTATTTCCTTGATTTAGTAGCTGAATTGAGAAAGGGGCTTTGGAGCAGAAGAGGAGAGCCGGCGCTGGTGGAGCTTGTTTGGATGCGAGGGTAGGGGGTAAGGAATTCGCCAATTTTGGCCTGTTAAGACAATTGGACTTTTTAAAAATTAGGATGTTTCGAAAACTTATTTGGACAAATAGTATGTGAAAATATTTAAAAAAAATGAGGTAAATAAATCTATTCCTGCAACCTGTTATTATAAAAATAGAATGAAATATAGTGGACGAAAATTATATGAAATGAGATAGCATGAAATTTTATTTTATGGGGTTCATTTTCTATTTTCACAGTCTGTTATTGCGGGAATAGACATTGGATCTCACTCTCTCTCTCTCGTGCAACCACTCTCACATACATACAGTCTCACCCACTCTCTCACTCTCCCTCTCACCTTCTCTTTCTTAATATTTTCCAAAATATCATACTTAATTCTATAATTAATTATCTATATAATTCTAGGAATTTTTTTAAAAATAGGTTGTTTTGAAAATTTATTTGGGTAAATGGTGTGTGTGTGAAAATATTTAAGAAAATGGGGTAGATTGACCTATTTTCGCAGCCTGTCATTGCGAAAATAGAACAGGACACGGTAGACGAAAATTGTAGGAAACGAGACAGTATGATATTTTGTTCTGTGGGGTCCATTTTCTATTCCTGCAGTCTGTCATTGCGGGAATAGACACTGGGTCCCACTCTCTCTCTCTCTCTCTCTCTCTCGTACAACCACTCTCACATACATACACACTCTCACCCACTCTCTCACTCTCCCTCTCACCTTCTCTCTCTTAATATTTTCCAAAATATCATACTTAATTCTATAATTAATTATCTATACAATCCTATAAATAAATAAAAAATATTTTAAAAAATAATGTGAGGTAAAAATAAAAAATTTCAAGTGAAAATTATTTCAAAAATAAAATTTAAAAGAACTCATAGTGAAAAATGATGGTAAAAAATATTTATTAATGACAGTATTAATTTTACATACAATATATAAAAAAAAGATTTATTAAATAAAGTCATTTTTATGAAATTTTAACTTATTATTAGATTGAAAAATTATTTGAAAAAATTGAATGTTTCTCTCTCTCTTCATATTTTCTAAAATTATTATCATATTTAATTTTATAAGTAATTATCTATATAATCCTACAAATGAATAAAAAATATTTTTAAAAATAATGTGAGGTAAAAATAAAAATACTCCAAATGAAAATTACTTCAAAAATAAAATTTAAAACAAATTAGTTAAAAAATGATAGTATAGTAAGAAAAAAAAGAGTATAGTAATTGGTGTTTTTTATCAAAAATTCAAATCTAACAATAAGTTAAAATATGATAAAAAATACTTTATTTAATGAATATTTTTTATATACCTTATGTGAAACTAATATTGTCATTAATAAATATTTTTTACCGTCATTTTTTTACTATGAGTTATTTTAAATTTTATTTTTGAAATAATTTTCACTTGAAATTTTTTATTTTTACCTCACATTATTTTTAAAAATATTTTTTATTTATTTGTAGTATTATATAGATAATTAATTATAGAATTAAGTATAATATTTTGAAAAATATTAAGAGAGAGAAGGTGAGAGAGAGAGTGAGAGAGTGGGTGAGTGTGTGTGTGAGAGTGGTTGTACGAGAGAGAGAGAGAGAGAGAGTGGGGCCCAGTGTCTATTCCTACAATGATAGGTTACGGGAATAGAAAATGGACCCCACAAAATAAAATTTCATGCTGTCTCGTTTTCTGTAATTTTTGTCCACCGTGCCTCGTCTTATTTTCGCAATGATAGGCTGCGGAAATAGGTATGTCCACCCTATTTTCTTAAATATTTTCACACAAACACAATTTATCCAAATAAATTTTCAAAACAACCTATTTTTAAAAAAGTCCCTAAGACAATTACTGGCAATTTTATGTATAATTAGCGAGTATATGGAGTGAATTTGTGTGTGTCCAACCAAAATATCAAAAAAATATTTAAAATTGGCTGTATCGTTAATTTTTTTAACTAAAATCGAGTTATATCGTTAACTTTATTTAAAATAAATCTGAATATTTTACCTAAAATTAGACTGATAATCGTATTAAATTACACCAAACTATTCTGAAACCAAATTGTACCGAAAAACTGATATTTATTAATTATTATATATATTATTAATAATTTATATATAAATATTATATATAACTTATATTTTATATGCACTATATAAATTTAACTTTATAATTATTTGTATTATATATTTTAATGCACAAAATTAAGATAATAAATGATTAATAAATTAAAATGAATATGTTAATTATTAATAAGCTAAATTTAATTATTATAATAATTATTATTGTATCTATATGAATATGAATATGTAACTAAACCAATATGTATTTAATTTAATTTACCTTTAATGTCACTCAAATACTACTTATTTTTTTTATTTGTATATATATATATATATATATATATATATATATATATATATATATATATATATTTATATATTAAGCAATTTATCAAATAAGTATATTACAAATTAATTTCACTTAACTCTAATATCACTCAACTAGTATTCATCTATTTTCGGTACAATAACTACATTAGTTTGTAAATTAAAATTGTAATTGTATATAATTATTATTTATAATGAAATTTTATCAATTAATGTAATACATGAGTATATAATTACATTACCAATAATTTTATTTACTTTTAGCATTTCTCAATTAATACTCATTTATTTTTGGCATAATAATTCTATGAGTAATCGAATATGTAAATTAATAATGTAATTATATGCAGTTATTATATATAATGAAATTTACCAATTCATATAGTAATATTAATATATAATGGAATTTATCAATTCATATAGTAATATTAATATATAATTATCTTACCAGTTAATTTTATTTACTCTCAATATCACTTAATCAATACTCATTTATTTTTAGCAAAATACCCATATGAATATATAAATTAATAATGTAATTATATATAGTTATTATATATAATAATGTAATTACACATAGTATATAATCACTTTATCAATTAATTTCATTTGCATTTAGGGTCACTCAACTAGTGTTTATTTATTTTTATCACGATATCTATATGAGTAATTGAATAGATAAATAAGTAATGTAATTATCTACAATTATTACATATAATGAAATTTATTAATTAATATAATTATATTTCGTCTTTCTGCAACACCATTTTGTTGTGAAGTTTGAGGAATAAACAACTGATGTTTTATCCCTTTTCATCACATAAAATTTTAAATTCATTTGAAAGATATTCTCGACCACGGTCGATTCTTAAAGCTGTAATTTTCTTATCCAATTGATTCTCAACAAGATTCATAAAAGTTTTAAAACAGCTCAATGCTTCAAACTTGTAAACAATTAGATAGATATGACCATACCTAGTATAGTCATCTATAAAAGTGATGAAATTATAGGCCTTATGTCTTGCCCTAACATTCATCGGACCACAAACATCTAAATGAATTAATTGCAAAGGAATTGAGGCTCGGGTTCCTTTTTCGAACGATTTTCTCAGTAGTTTTCCTTGCAAGTAATGCTCACATGTAGACAATTCAATCTCATTTAAATCGCCTAACAAACCTACTTTAGCTAACCGACGCATTCAATCTTATCTGATATCGTTCAATTTAGCATTCCATAATTTTACATTATCCCCATACATATTTGAAGAAAAAGATATTAAAGAAAAATTAGTTTTATTAGAATAATCAGGATCAACATCCATAATTATAAAATTATCCGAAACAAAACCTGATGCATAAAAAAATTAATCCAAAAACAGATCAACCTTATCATACTTAAAATGCAGAACAAATCCAAGTTTTATTAAAGTTAAAACAGAAACTAAGTTCTTACGAATGTCAGGAGCATAAAGCACATTGTGTAGGAGTAGGGTTCGGCCTTCACGCAAGACCAGTGTGCATGTGCCAATTCCTAGGATTGCTACTCTAGCATTATTGCCTACATAAATCCACTTTGTTCTAGTAGTTACTCGTCGGAACTCGATAAAGGCTTCTCGATCTCTTGTCATATGGTCCGTTACTCCTGAATTAACCACCCACAAAGGATAAAATTCATTTAAAAATACAGAACTTGATACACGAATTTCACTCACTCTTGAGTTAGAATTGTAAGGCCCCTAACATGACCCTAATCTAATTTGCATATTTGAATGAAATTTTTATTTGATTAAGATTAAATTAAATGAGGAATTTGTATAAGTATGGGTCAAGAGGGGGTAAATTATCATGTTATTATGTTGTTTGCATGAAAATAAAACTTTAAAGCGTAGTTTAATGTTAATTAAGGGTGCAATTGAAGTAAAAAAGTATTAATTTGGGGTAAATGTATTATTTTGGAAACTCAAGGATCAAATGTGGATAGAAATATATGTTTAAAGGTCAATTTGAGAGAAGGAATAAATTGATAGGTTAATGTTTGAAAGGAATTAAATGGAGAGGTTAAAGTTTGACATGCAAAGATTAGCTAGGTTATTTTGTGGCATGCAAAAGGTTAAAGGACTAAAAAGGGAATTATCCCTTGCTATTATAAAAAGCCAACTTTGAAGAGAGAGAAGAAAGAGTGGGATGGCATTCCTTCAAGAAAACGCATAAATGTTTTTCTTTCTCTCTCTTTTATGATTCAAAGTTGATTTCTTAAGTAATCTTGAAGAGAAAATTGTGCATGTTGGTTAATCAAGAGTTTAAGGCATTAAACTAAGGAAATTAATCTATTAATGAGCCCTTCAGCATCTTCTTCTTCTTCTTCTTTTCATTTTGACTGAGGAGAGCATTAATTGTGTGTTGAACTTGAATGTCAATGATTTTTGTGAAGGAGAAGAGGAAGGAAGGAAGAGCAAAGGAAAAGGTATTGCTAGAGGTTGAAGACATTGAGTTTTTCAGCCAAGGTATGGGAATTTAGGCTGTTCATATTGCATGTGAAATTGATTGCTGGAATTGGGTATGAATTCAGAATTTAAAGTTACGTTTTGTTGGATTTTAACGATGTGAGGTTGAAGAATATATTGTGTCCTTGTCGAGTCGTGAACTATTGTCCGACTCGTTAAGCTCTTCACGAGTCGTGCATCTTCTTCCTCTGGGAATGTTGGGTTCACTCGTGAAGCTCTTCACGAGTCATGAATTTTAGTCCGACTCGTGAAACTCTTCACGAGTTATGAAGTGTAGCTTTTCTTCTCCACTCGTGAACCTCTTCACGAGACGTGAGTATTGGCCTTATTAGCTTCACTCGTGAATCTCTTCACGAGTCGAACATTTCGTCACGACTGAATGACCTGTTTGGATTGTTTTGCTCATAAGTTAAGCTATAGAGTAGCAAATTGAATGATTCTTTTTGCATTGGAAAATAGACTTCTATACCTATTTTTCATGTGAAGGAACCTAGACTTAAATCTTCCTTTAATTACATGGAATTTAGGATTGAATCCGGACTAGTTTCCTAGACTGCACACAGAAACAAAATTTATAGTAATGAGCATACCTTTTTGTAGAGATGTTGAAATGTTACAAAATGAAATTCTAGAAAAATTAGAGACATGAAAGTCTAACTTTGATGAAGAAATGTTGGTTTAAATCCTTCTAAATTTTACATTATAAATTGTTCTAAATGACAATCCACACGATTTGGTTTTAAAATAACCTATAGTATTTTTCAAATAACTCAAGCTATAGGTCAGATATGGAGATGAATTTTGATGCTCTGAAAACTAGATACATAGGGGGATAAAATTGTGGAAGATCATCTTGACTAAAAATGACTTTTTCCTTTCTAAATGTAGCTCACAAGTTGAGTCCGGAATGTTGCCCTATACATATTATTGCTGCACTTAACTTTATGATTACTAATTAAATTGAGATAAATAGTTGTTTTTATGATAGTAAAATAAATTGGACAGGGCATGTAATATGACTACCAATGAAAGATTTATATGCATACATGTACATTCGTTGTGTATATGAATAAAGATTAGTGATGAAATATCTAACCTATACATGTAATTAGACTTGTACATGATTGTCATATGCCTAATTGATGTGTACATATGTAATCCTATGACATGAAAGTGCACATGATCTGAATGATGATAAATGCATATATATATTGGTAAACATGCTTATAGGAATAAGCCTACTATATGCAAATGTACCTACAGGTATGTACATTTACGATTATGTACATGAGCATGTAATTGCCCTATGAGATAGAAGATGTTGTAGCATAACTATGAACATGTGAGATGCTTAATGAGAACATGATCAAGTATATGATATGATGATTATATGTCATGCCTATATGTCATGATGTAAACTTATAGTCACACGAAATGGATGAGCTAATTGTGTAACTTAGCTTATGAAATATGCATATATCTGTTTATGCACCAGAAAAATTATAATTTTACAAGACTCTATGTATGTACAAATAGTATACTATGAATACAGTCTTAATATGTGAATTGAATACGAATATATTTCTGCCTGCGATAGAGTTTTAGATGTGGATAGATAGGCGCCTATAGGGAAATTTATAGCTGCCATAGTTTGGCCCAATTGGGTCCATAGTATGTATGATCCCGATTGGATCATGAACAACCCCGTTTGGGTTTGCTTGACCGATCTACAGTATATTTTGGCCCCGTTTGGATCTATAGATCCGATATCTTCGGATATCCTTCATTTTGATACCGATGTATATCCATAGTTCCCGTTATCCACTGATAAAGCTAAGGTAGGCTAAAAGTTATTCATAGTAATGATCAAAATTAAACAGTTAAAGTTATTTGATTGAAGATTGATATTGTGGATTATATTGTTGGTTTGCCCACGGGAATTATGTTTCATTTGAATATGTTCACATGGAAAATTGTTGTCTATATGAATTATGAATATGAGAATATTTGTTACTCTTTTGGGTATAATGTTTAGGTACATGAGGATATGTTTTATGCTTTAAAATATTTGTTATTAATGACATGATATGTTGTACATGTTATTTATAATACACATTGTATGTATATTTTGATGACCGTTATGAGTGGTCATCCATCTATAGATATTCCCCACTAAGCTTTATAACTTAGCACGAGTTATTTATCCGTGTAGGTACTGTTAACAAGACTTTTGCTCAGGGACGATCTCTGCATCAGGAAGGGCCAACCACCGACTGTTAATCTTGATGTAGGATGTTTTTGTATTAGTATTATCATATGTTTTGCCTTATGGCCAGTTATGTTATAAAATATATATAACCTCTGAGAAGTGTTGTAACTCACAAGTAGTAAAGCTAAGAAGAGTATGTGTGCATGTGATATACATAAAGTAATATTCATTTAGTATAGTATGCATGATACTAAGTATGAAATGCAATACAGGAATAAACTTGTAGCACATACATAAGTATATGAAACCGTATGACATGATTAAGAGTAAAATGATAGTTAAACAAATATATTGAATAAGCGTGATTAATAGTAATTAAATTATCAGATAATAGGTTTTTGCATAGAGGATGCTACAAGAATAGTGTACCTTATTGGGCACAGTGCAATCTTTTGCATAGTGTCCCTTCTATTGACAGTTGAAATACTTCACCCTAGAAAATGTTCACTTTCTTTTTGCCTTTGACCTTTTTCTGTTCTACTTAACTTTCTGCCATTTAGGCTCTTAAGAGCTTTCTTTGCCTTTTCCATGGAAGCTCATCTTCTTATTCTGATTTGAATTTTTTCTTACCAGAATTGGAGTGTGCCATATGCACTTCAGCATTGACCTTGATCGATGTTAAATGATCTTCTTCCAACTCTAAATGTTTAGCAACATCCTTAAATATTTTTATGTTATCCATGTGAGTCAGATGCATTTTCATATGCTTCCAACTCATTGGCAAAGATCGATGATAGCTTGAACCTGTTGCTCGTCAATCAACTTATGACCTGCATCACCAAGCTCGCATATCATGTTCTCTATCTCTCGGAGATGTTTTCACATTGAATAATCATGCCTTTTCTTATATGTATCAAATTTGATCGTTAAAGATCAGAGCTAGGTAGAGACACTCTTCCAAACTTCTCCCTCAATGCGACCCATAGATCCATTTCATTTTGATATGAGCGAAATTGCATGGTAATATCATCTTTCATTGCACTTAGGAGGATGATACGAGCAATGGAGTTCTTTTTTTTCATGCTGCATAAGCTGTTTGACCCTGCTTATGTTGAGCAGAAGTGCCATCTTCAGGTTCAGTCATGACTAAACTTAAGGTTTCTAGAGCCTCTTGCTCCTCAAGTACATACTAAATTTTCATACTCCAGATTTTATAGTTGTCGCCATTTAATTTCATATCTTTGTTCAATTCAGCAACTATAGATTTGGAAGCCATTTAGATCCTCTGATAAAAAAATAGAGCATATGTTGCACTTATTAAAAAGAATCTGACAATACACGCTACTTACTATGCATCTGAAATTAGAATCTAACAAAGTTATCTATTATGCTTAAAATCGAAAAAGTTACTATTAGTATCTAATTACCCTCTAAGTCCTAATATTTAACCTTACAGATTAAAATTTCATGCATAGCAAATATGATTTATTGGAAATTAAGGTTTCTAACTTAATCGATGATATTATTTTTGTAAGATAATTAAGCCTTAATTTAATAATCAAACAATTATTCTACTTATAAAATATTGCATGGCAAATAATATTAAAATAAACACATTCATTATAAAAAATTATAACCCACTATAATAACTAAAATCAAAATAAACACATTTATTATAAAGTTCAATAAATCCAAAAGAAGACACAAATGTATCATCTCGAAACAAAATTCTTAACATAAAAGTCTGCAAAAATAAAATAACATTATGACACTTATGTCAACTAAAAAATATAATTAGGATTTCGATGGACCCAACACAATTCTAGTTACTGGAATTGTCATCCTGACCATATCTGTAGAGGCACTCCATATGTGTAATCAGTTAACCATAAGCGATTCACTATCGTTCACTTCTGAGCACCATCTCAGATGGATTGTTGCTCTTATACACTCCTCGTTTCGCTACCTTATATAAAAACTTTATTATGGAATCTTTATAATTTCCTTGCCAGCACTCAACAAATAAGTTATGGAGTTCCACATGGTAACTAAAAGACTCACACATCACATCATGAAGTAACTTATGATTCCACCCCCTGTTCAGGCCACCAATC
Source organism: Excoecaria agallocha (assembly GCA_037975025.1). Lineage (NCBI taxonomy): Eukaryota > Viridiplantae > Streptophyta > Magnoliopsida > Malpighiales > Euphorbiaceae > Excoecaria > Excoecaria agallocha. The sequence continues at coordinate 3,803,677 of CM075815.1, read as the reverse complement.
CAAATACAGTCTTGCATCTTCCTATGCATTTTGACTATATGATGCCCAATAGCATAAATATCATAACTCCTTACCCTCTGGTGAAACCTCATGCTGTGGACCTCATGCACTCGTGCACTGGCCAAAATAACTCCTTGAGGAGTATGTGAAATTATGGGTGCCCTTATCATTGTCATATCTATTACACATAATAGTATATAAAAAAAATTGTTAGTACACTCATTTACAAACAAAAATTGATTGAAACTCATTCCAATCAAATATAAGAACAAAATCCACATAATTAATTTTTAAACATATTTGAAAATTAAAGAAGGCAGAATAAAACACAATTTTTTTAATTTTCACAAATATTTAAACAAAATAATTAATAAAAATAATTTTGTAACTCAATTTAAAAAAAACCAAAAAATCAGAAAAATTAAGAAAATTAAAATTAAAAAAATTGGGCAAAAATGGTGGCTGGATGAGCCCTCACGTGCCGGTAAGAGTGGCCCTCACGCGCGACCGAGGTGCCACACATAAGCAGAGCGCTTTTGCCATGTGGCGCGACTCCACTGGGCTATATGCGTCCACGAGGCTGGACAATGTGACACATGGCATGTAATTATTTGTTCACGTGGATGCCACGTGGACAAGGTGGGCTGACAGATAGGACACGTGGCATGACCACAGACTGCCACGTGCAACTGATCATTTGTCCACATGTCAGGACCCACACGTCATATGGAAGCACCACAGACCACCACGTGGAAGCCAAGTGGCATGACACGTCAAGCCACGTGGCTGACCCCTACCACGTGTCAGGCCCACAGGCTACCATGTGGCAACACGTGTCAACCATTGGTTAGTCCATGTGGTCCCACGTGGCACCTAATGGACCCCCCAATGCCACGTCATCCGACATGTGGCACCTTACTATTACGCCACATGTCCTCCCCCTGCTGCACCACGTGGCTGAGTGACATCTCACTCAGTGTGCGTGGCACGGCGTGTGCTGGAGACGCGCCCAGCACACCGGTGGCACGTGCAAGCCACGCACCGCCTTTTCGGTGGTTTCAGGTCTCCGAATTTTTTCTAGAGGGGATTTTTAGGGTCTCTGATTCTAATGGTATGGTCAAAAATAAAAAATTTCCACTAGAAATATTTATTACGGACTTTAATTAATTATATAATTTCGGTGTCCAAAAAATCACATAAAAAAATTTCTAGACTAGAATTAATAAACAAACACAAATAGAACAGATCTGAAGGCATTTTAAATAGCATACTAATATGTCTGAATTTTCATGAAAATACAGATCTACATATAAAATCATACCGAAATGAAAAAAAATGGCTCTGATACCAATGAAAGAAAATAAGCCATGAAGTTATCACAAGATGTAATCATAAATACCTCTTATAATGCTGATTCACAATCGTCGAGATCGTCTCCCTTCTTGTGTCACCGGTATCGTTTTCACCCACTCCTCGCTATGCTTCGGAATGAAAACTTGATATTCAAGAACTAAAAACCTCAACGAGTAGAGAGAAAAAGTGCGAAAGTATTTTGACAGAGTTTCGGTATGGAATTCTTTTCTTGCTTACCAAGAATAGAATTCGTAGCCCTATTTATAGAGCTCTCATTAAGGTAATTAAATTTTCTTTAATAAGAGAGAATTAAATTTGGCAGTTACAATATTTATTATAGGAAATAATATCAATAATTAATGTCAGTTACTTAATTTAAATTAGGTAATTGTCTATATTAATAACTTCCTAATTAAGACAAATTGTAACACCCTTACTAAACCAATAACAATTTATTCAAGTTATAAGCCGGAAAATTTTATTTTTTTAACAAATAACCTCTTAATTACAAATTTTCAGACAAAAATACATATTCCCAAATCAAGTTAGCTACTGATCTATAACTGTCTAATTTTACAAAAATTTGGCAATATAACGTCTTAAATATTCGTTAAACCAACCTGAAAATTCAAACAATTCACAACCCTTCAGGGACATAACAATTCATAAATAATCTATACATGCATTTCAGATATCTACATTCATACATACTAAATTAAATCCATCTCATGACTGATTTTATATATACATATAATAATATACAATCCTGATAAATAATTCTTCACTACAATCTTTATCACATATATACATGCCAGGATAAAACTTCTAAACATATCACTCCTTTCTCAAAATTGTTCTTCCGTGTACTAATGCTCCAAGCACTCTTCAGTATTTGCACGCAGTAAACATTACGTGCTGAGCATTAAACATGCTCAGTGATGACTATAAATTGAAGAATTTCCCAAACAAGTAATATCACATTAATTATACTAAATTTCATTCATTTCTTATCAAATCACCTTTCAATATCTTTAACATTATCTTTAAGTCATTACTAAAATTTTATCAAACTTTTCACTTTGGTCCTACTTTTTAACTATTTAAAAAAATATCCTTTTTACAATTTAATTACAAAATTTTCATTACTTTTCTTATTTTCACTTTTTAATTGACTTTTGGCATATATAGCAATTTATTGGGTTTGACTTTGACTTTTCAGGTAAAATTTCTTATCTAATCATTTGGATACCATTATCAGTTAATTTGACATTTTACACTTTAATTACGGTTTTGCCATTGATTCCTTTATATTCACTTTGACTTTATCAATTATTTATCAAAATACAATTATTAATGCTTTTAACATTCAATAATAAGTAATCTTAATACTTTGGTAAACTTTTTAATTAAGTCTTTAATCCTTCATTTATTACATAATGTCCTTTTTTATACATTTTTATTGCAAAATTGCCACATTGACATTTTTAATTGCAAGGTTGTCATTAACATACTCATTTTTACTTTTCATTTATCTTTTGGCTTACAAATTTCTGTCCGATTTTTGTTTGAACTTTTTACGTAATATTTCATTTTTGGTCCTTAATTTCTCGAATAATTACAGAATTGTCATTTTTGGATTTTAATTACGATATCGTCATTATTTCACTAATTTTTCACTTTCAAATTATTAATAATATACCAATTGATTATCATTTTGACTTTTTTCATATGAAATTTCACTTTAGTCATTTTTTCCTTATAACTTTGAATAACCTTTTAATTTAGTCCATAATTTTCCATTTATTTTCGAAATTACCTTTTTTACCTAATATTTACAAAATTGCTATTATCTTCACTAGTTTTTATTTCTAACATATTAATTTGCGTATAATTTACTAATTGGTCCTCTTTTTAACCCTTTTATACAAAATTATATTTTAATCCCTGTATTATACAAAAATCCATTTTTAAACTGTTCGATCATTAATTTACCATTTTACTCTTGTAAATAATTTTTTATCACTTTTGCTCATTAAGTGCAATCTTTGAAAAAATTATAATTTTAATCCAAAACTTTTTATTTTTTTCAACTAGGCTCCTTTTCACTTTTAGCTTTCTTTTTTACATTTTTAACTTATTCTCATTATAATGCCCCTAATATAATCTCAATAGAAATTTCTCAGATAGGATATACGGGATGTGAACCCCATAAGACCACCAGATAGACTGAGAAATGATTCCAAAAGACCAAGTTTCACAGATTAGATATCAGAACAGACAGATACTATGGAGATTAGAGATTCTACTATAGTAAAGTAAGTCTCCAAGACTTGCACCGTGGTATAATGTGTCCCTATGGCTAGCCAATTATATCCTGAGCAAGACTTTCACTACCTGACTATTATTAAGGGTGAAAATCAATTACTTCCAATTACTTTCAATAATTGCAATGACTTTTAAATATTTTTCAGATTTTTAAATAATTTTAATTATTTTCTCAAAACAGTAATTTTTATCAGTCAATTTTCTTTTTGTACTTTGACTGTTGAATAATTTTGGCTTTTTCATTTTTCTGACAGTCATTTTTTCAATGCTTTACATGCAGTCTGTGAATTATGTCATCATAATTCACCACTTTCTCATCAATTTATGAATTATTCATTAATAATTCAGTATTTTCATTTTACACTTCAATTCAAGTTTTAGACTTTTAACGGTTTCTTACTTTTTCTGTTCAGTAACACGGTCGTTCAGAGTTTTCAATACCTTTATACAATTTGTGAATTATCTTACAGTAATTTGCCACTGCTTATCAGGTTATGAATTATATCTCAAAAATCCATTATGGTCACTTTATACACTAAACTTTTTATTGTCCTCTTTACATCAATATACTAGTCGATCAATCTTTTCATCATTTTTGAACAGGTTATGAATTATATCAATATAAATCAATATTTTTCACTTAAATTATGAATTATAACTCAATAATTCAATAAATTCATTTTGTACATATTCAAATATTTTCTCTAAAATATTCAAATAAATTTTATAAATTCTACATAAATTAATGGGTACATATTTTACTTGTTTTATGAATTATTTCACCATGATTCATCAAATTTACATTGTACATATTCGATTATTTATCTCAAAAATATTCAAATAATTTTTATAAATTCTTTGAAAATTTATGGACATTTTAATTTATGTTTATTATCATTTAAAGCATAAATTATAAAAAAATAACCAAAATATACTTTATTTTTCCTTAATCATCAATTCGGCCACTAAAAGGATTTTATCTTACAAAATCATTCCAATCAATTTAAGCTTATAAATAGGCTTATTTAAGGTTCAATTGCATTACTATAAAGTCAATTTCAATTAATCATGCAATTTCATAATTTTTCCTAAGTTACATAAAGAAAAAGTATCAAGGGAAATAGTTAGGTTTCATAGTCACTTACCTTCCTCACTTGCTTTAACTTCCTTAGGCTTCCTTTTTCATGCCTTAAACCTTAGAGAATCATCCCTCACCATGAACTTTTATAAGAGGCCAAAATTTCTATCCAAAGAAACACTAAGATATCAATGCTTTTAGCTCAATTTGACCTCAAAAATGGACTCTAGGTACTTAAAAATCCTTATAAGCACCCTTAAACAAAATTAAAACCAATAATTTCTCTTACCTCCTATTGATACCTAAAGCTTTAACCCTTGATTTTTCTTGCTTTTCTTCCTCAAACCAAAGGATAGAGGGCTGAATAATGGTCTAGAGGGATATGATTAACTTTCTTAAGATTGAATTTGGTGTGAATGTTAAGTAGAATGAAAGAAATTTGAGAGAGAAAGAAACAATGAAAAATTCGGCCAATAAGAGGAAGAAGGAGAGGCTGGAATTTGCTGAAACTTTACAGATTTTATCACCTTTTATACTTCCTCTCATGGGCCAAATCTTGGGCTAAGCAAATAGGCTTAACTCATTAATCAAAAGCAAGTGAACTACCAAATAAAAGCCCTAATTAATTTCTCTTATTTTTCAACTCCAAATCACTTCAATTTTGATTTCATCATTCTTATCATACAAAAAATAGGTTATATGCAAAATTTTAGCCCAATCGGAGTCTATTATCGGTCCGATTCAATCAAATCGATCCGATTCAACAACTGTCAGTGTCACCGAAAAATTCACTTTTTATCGTCAAAATAATCTACATAAAATTTCATTAAGATCTACAAATTCTAGCAATTTTTTGAGTTCATTTGCTATTTTTAAAAATTTGATCAAATTCAGGTCAACCTTTTCTACCATAGAAGTTGATTCGCTGCCTTTTTCGTATTTTCGACTTTTAGAGGCATATTTGACTTCAGTTTCACTTTAAATTTTAAGTTCGGACACACCATGATCAATATTTTCCGGCGATCAAATAAAATATTTTTCACTTCTGAGTATACTTTTTAGCCCGAATACAGTATTTACTATCGAAAAATACTATTTACGGCTGATTCGACGTTCAAGCCATTAGACAAATTCCTAATTAAGAGGGATCCAAATAAGGAACTAATTTCATATTAATATTATTTTTTGTTATGATATTATCACATAAATATCGGGACCAATTTCTCATCTCGTGAGCCATGTGTGTAACCCTAATTCCTTCAAGTCTAATACCTAAAATGCTTGATATGGTCTCTGTAAATTAACAAATATATAATTCTGAAGTAATTTAAATAATTAATTAACAAAACTCTTATTAATTTCTACAAGATAAATGTAGTTAATGCTTATTATATAAAAGGAAATTATATCCATGAATTAGTAAGATAAATGCAATCAATTTCACTTCCTAATTTTTATTATTTTTTCTCTGTCAAATTAAATTACTAAATGTTTAATTTAATTTTCAAACTTTTTAGTGATTATTAATTGTCTTAAAAATTAAATTTGCATCCCAATTAGAATGTAAATTTTTATTTAAGATCAATTTGGCCTATTTAACATAAAATAATACTACTTTATCTTTTTTATTTATTTTTATGCTATTCTTAGAAACATAAAGTAAATTAAAACTTTATGAAAATTTTGAATAAATTTTTATTTTTGGACATGTAAAAGGCAAAATGGTCACAGATTAAAAGTTTCATGCCGACTTGATTCAAAAGGTAATAACTTGATTACGGTAGTGTTTGTTAACCTTATAAAAATTGGAATGAAAAGAAAATAGAATTATTCTAATTTTTTTATTTTTTCAAATATTTGTTAAAAAAACTAAATTCTTAAAAAAAAAATTAACTATCTATATCTTAAAAATCAAAATATCATATCTTGATATAGAGTCAATATATGTATTTTTGTAATTTGTCATTTAAAAAACAACTAAAAAATTAAAAAATATATTTTTAATTCATTCCAAAAATTTTAACAAACAATTAAAAAAAAATTTAAAATATTTTTCAGTTTTATTTTAACTATTTCATATGTTTGTTCGGAAAATATTTTAATTCTATTTTAATTTTTTTTATCTGTATCGATTTAACAAACGCTAACTAACTAGATAGAGTTCCAAATTGGGCATATTTTTCAAAAAGAAATTATCTTATTCTTTTTAATTTTTTCCCCTCCGAAAATGATTTTCTGGCTCCAACTACTGTTGTTTTGCACACCAAACACAGTCTCCTTTGGGCTATGCCAATTTTATGATCATGCTCGTTACCGTTTATAAGTTTCGAAAATTAAATTTTCAAAAATTATAAGTCAATATAATTATAAAATTCTAAAATCCATCATAAAGAAAAGAAAATTTAATATACAAATTTAAGTAATTAAAACGTTCGTTTTTCTTTTCATTATAAGGCATGACTAAAAAAAAAGCTTCGAGCATGAATTATTATATTTATATATAAATTTAATAACTATTTCTTTTGAGATATCAAAATAAATAAAAGAACATAAATGTATAGGAATAGATCGGATGAATGAAAAATAAAGATAAATCACAAATAAATAAATAAATCATTATGAATAATTTTATAGTTTTTGATTTTAGTGTGAGAATATATTAAGAAAAGAATTATGAATGATTGACATGCTCATAACGTCCATACGAAATGCACATTGGAAATGAAAAATTCGGTTTGATAATGGTTTTTTTTAAATCCTAAAACCGAACCGAAATTCATAGACAAACTACGTCGTTTTAGAGGTTCTTTATACACAGGATGCCCTAGCATATTACCCCCAGAATCCTCATCCCCCTTCTCTCGAGAAACAGTCAGCCTCTTCCGTTTCCCATCACGTCTTCCACCGTCGCTGGCCACCGGCGTTTAGTGTTGAACGGTCTCCCCTTTCTCACATCATTCCGATCTCTTTCTCACCTCTGTTTCTCTTCTTCTGTAGAGAATATAAATTTCAGAGGTATGTCCTCTTTTTTTTTTCAACTCACATCTGTTTCTCTTCTTGGTTTTGATTTTTGTTGATTTAATTTTGGATCTTTGCATGCTTTTTGCTTTTAAATTAATTTTGAAGAATGAGAGGGTCCAGTTATTACATTTTTGCAGATTGGAAGTCGTAGTCGAAAAAAAAAGGGATGAGGCTTTATTACATTTGAATTTTCCGTTGCTTGAAATCCAAATTTAATGGCTCCAGTTGCAGCTGATGAAATTTCTAAGCTTTTTTTACTTATTCGTCTTAAAAACCAAAGAAAATATGGTTGGAGGACTTGTCTCTTTGCTTCTACCAGTCCGAAATCCCCAACAGCCAACAATTTCTAGTTATAAATTAGTAAGCTTCAAATTGAACTTTAAACTTTGAGTTGTCAAATCAATCACTCGAAACTACGTACTTGTACATAATAGCTGAAATTCATTAGTTCATTCCACTGAAAAAGTCTGTTTAGCGCTGTTTTTTTTTTTTTTTTTGTGGGGTGGGGGGGATGTGTGGGGGTACATTGATGAATAAACTATGGAACTTGAACTGCTTAATAAGTGTATTGTCTAATGCCTAGCATATTCTCGGACATATCACTCTTCACCGCACTATTCAGCTACTTAGTTTCAAAGTGTTATAAGTTTATATCGCAGTTTTCTGTCGAATTATCAAGCTTCCACTAATTGTAGCATCTTCATTTTTTACTATCTTCCTTTAATTTAAGCAAAATAATTGCATCATTCGTGCTTTTTCTCCATAAGTTTCTGTGCTGGCTTGCATTTTTTATGTTATTTGAAGTGAAATAGGTATCTTGTTATTGATAATTGAAATCTATTCTCTTTTTCAGGAAAAAAAGTGTATATCAGGAGCATGTGGTTCTGATTTTCATTAGAGGAGAAAGCTGCCCTTGTGTTCTTAACAGCTTGATTGAAGCTGATAATTTTTGCCTTCTTTATCCTCTGAATTTTTGTTTCATTGGTTCATGAAACCATGAAATTTGTTGCACTTGTCAGATCAATTTGCAACCATCCTACTCTCCGTGAAGTAACTGGCCTTTGCAGGTCCGTTTTTTCCAGCATGATTTTGTTCCTAGAGATCCCAAGGTGAAGCCCAAAAAATACAAATATCCAGCATTCTATGATCCGTATGGTCCAAGACCTCCACCCTCTGAAAAAATCATTCAACTAGCTGAGCGCATTGCTGCCCTGCCACCTGAGGAACGTCGACAAATTGGCCCATTTCTCAAATACAAATTGAAGCATCCAAAGCTGCAGCCAATTTCTACAGAAGGCATGGACATGGGTCCCCAAGGTGGCCCAGGAGCTGCAGGATCTGCAAAGGTTGAAGAGAAAAAGGAGAAAACAGCCTTTGATGTGAAGTTGGAGAAGTTTGATGCAGCAGCAAAAATCAAGGTGATTAAAGAGGTTAGAGCTTTCACAAATTTGGGATTGAAGGAGGCCAAAGACCTGGTTGAGAAGGTTCCTGTTTTGCTTAAAAAAGGGGTTACCAAGGATGAAGCAAATAACATAATAGAGAAAATAAAAGCTGTTGGAGGTGTCACAGTCATGGAGTGAGAGATCAATTTTTGTCGTAAGAGAATCTCAGTGTCATAATGTAATATCTGATTGTGCAGATAGGATGCTGCTGTCTCTAGAGATGTGATTCAATAAGTGGATTTTGGTTTGCTATAAAGCTTCCATAGAACTGCATCTGCTGCCTGTGCACTTTCCTGCCTAGCTTTTTACAGTTGGAGACCAGGAAGCTACAACACTGAAGAATTTAATTCTTTCATTAACATTAATTTTGAAATCACTAGCTCTCGTTGGTTTTTTTTGTTGATACATTGCTAAAATTTTATCTATGAGACCAAGTTTGGTAAGAATGACAATGGCTCTGAAACTAAAACCGTTGCCTCACCCATCTGGCTCATCCTTTATTTGGTTGGTTTGTGGGTGATTGAGAATCAGAATTCCTCCATGGAAATGGAGCTTCAGTTGAAATTCCAATACATGTTTGTAAAATATCTATATAGGGTTTTTCTATGGAGCTTCAGTTGAAATTCCAATATATGTTTGTAAAATATCTATATAGGGTTTTTGCTCGAATAATTTATTCAATAAATTTTTGATTAAGAAGTCAGAAACATTTTTATCCAAGATAAATGTGTATCTTTCTGATTAAGGATAAACTCTTATAAGTGTATTTTTTGCTTTGAAAGACATTTACATTTAACAAATTGGACGAAGGACAAAGTGTGGAAGCCTGGTTCTTTCGACATTGCAGGAAAAAGTCATCAAATCTATGTGTTTTTTGTTATAGCTGCACTTGCTCACAGTGCTGCAACTTTGGTAATTCTGGATTCTCTGGTGATCACCTGCCTGCTTATGCTAGGCATATGTAATTTTCTCGATTCTGTACTCCCTTATGAAGTTTTTATTGTAATACTTGTAGTTGTGGTAGTAGGAGAGAATCGTGTTCTTTGTATTTGTAACATGAAACTATGAACTTGTTCATCAGATTAATTTTAAGCTGCCTTGTTCTGGTTTCTCTTATTTTCTGTTTAGGTTAGAAGCACAGAGATATTATAGCCTAAGGACATTTATTAGTTTTCAAACTTTTTACAGTTTATAAAAGCATATAATTTTGAAACATGGATTAAGTGAGATGTCATAAACCACAAGCAACAAAATCAATTAGTGTTTTTACTTTTTCAAAAGTTATATCCATGCCAAAGAGTTAGAAATTGTATTACTTCAGAACTTGAAAATGGTAATTTAGTTGCGAGGAATACAAATGGATCTAATCTATGGTCAGTTACAATAGGATAAAGAGCCTACTGATCGGATTCTAATTGCATGCCATTTAATTATTCCCACACTAAATTTGTAACTTCATGTTAATAATAGCCTCCTCATATCTCTTCCTATCCCTGCTTTGTCTTTTCAAATTTCCAGTAACGCAACTGCCAGAAATTACATAAACGTGAAGCTTCCTATATAAACCACATACTTTGATGAATCTCTCCACCCATCTTTCATCTCTCAATCTCTCTTTGATATTTACAGTTTTATACAAAATGGGTTGCAACCTTAAGATTATAGTCCTTCTCGTAACTCTCTTAGCAGCAAGCTTTAACTTCAATGCCATGGGACGCCCCTTAGCCTCAAGCTCCTATGGTCTTGTGGCTCGATTGAAGCTGGACCAAGAATCAGCAAACTGCTGGAGTTCTTTAATTCAACTTCAAGCATGCAGTAATGAAATTGTACTTTTTTTCCTTGATGGCCAGATTCAATTAGGTCTCCCTTGTTGTCATTCTATCCGTACAATTACTGAACAATGCTGGCCCAATCTGATTGAAACACTTGGTTTTACAACCGAAGAAGAAGACATACTTGAAAGTTTCTGCATTAAAGAAACTCAAGATTCCTCTCCTTCACCTCTGGTCCCTAATAAGCTTGTTTGGGAGCAGTCTTTGGTTCCTTGAATAGAGCATTCACGTGGGTGAAAGATTAATAATTGAAATCTTGTTCTTGGTTGGTCTGTAACTTTGCTTTTACGCGTCTGACTTTATAGTCGATTTGTCTTGTCCTGGTTTACGTGTGTTTTCTTGGCTATGGAAATTTTTAATGAAATCAGAGCTTAATTAACGTGATGTCTTGAAACATTTTCTTTCCCTTGTTTAGATTTAAACACCTCATAATTTTCTCTTGCCTTGTTTATGCAAGAAAGTAGAATATTTTCATGAGGTCATCGTTATACAGGGAATATGCAGAGATATATATTGATGTTGGAAATTCAGTCTCTGCCTTAATTATATCAAATTGAACGTGATCTATCTGCCTTTTAATGGTGTTGGAATTATCGATTTATCATTTTATGCACATTGATTTTGATGATTATTTCATTTTTGAAGCGATAAGCCAAAGTTTTGAGTCTGCTAGTCAACGATTCACGAGGCAGAACTGTGTTGATTTCAGTTTTTAAAGTATGTGAGAACTGAGGCTTCTTTTCAGGGCATTTATCGTTTTCCGCATGCCCCACTTGCTGCTTGATAGGACCCAACTATATATTTCAACTTAAAAATAAATATGAAATTTATTTAACTTGCTTAAACTTATCCGATAATAATAATTTTTATATAAATATTAAAAATAGTATTACTTCTTTATTTTTTATCAGTTATTTTTAAATAAAATTTAAATTTTATTTATCTGTAATTTTTAAATTTTTAATATAATTTAATTTAAATTTTTAATTTATTTTTTTAATAAAATTAAAATTAATTAAATTTAATAATTTAATTTTAATTACATAATTTAATATTAAATTAAAATTTATTTATTATTTTTTAATTATAATAAAAATAATAAAAATAATTGATAAAAAAAATGAAGGAAGTAATTCAGTATACCCGTGTTTAAACAGTTGAATTGTATACCTATATTTGATCTAATAGTTTAAGTGTGAACGCACCTATCTCACCAAATTACTGCTTATTACACAAACGATAAATATTAAGACAATAATTAATTTTATTAATTTTTATTTTAAATTATTTTAAATATATTAAAACGTTTTTTTAGTTCTTTTTTTTGAAGCAAACGTTTTTTTAGTTTAGATCGTAATAAAGTGTAAAAAAATTATTTATTAATATAGTAAATGTTTTGCTCACTTTATATAAAGGTAAAATCTTAAATTTATCAAAATAAGGACAAATTCTTTTTTAAAAAATAAAAATTTAGTTGAATAGAAAGATTTGTAATTATAAAAATTCAATTTACTTCTATAAAAAAAATTATCTTATGTGCAATATAAGTCCGCCATAAGCTAGTCACTTAACAATAAATACGCAAACATTTAATTCTAGAAAATAATTTTTAATCTCTTAACTATTATATTCTTTTAATGAATTCTCAAATATGAATTTTATTAGGTCAATAAACAATGTTAGATTTAAAATTTGATAGATTAAATAAGACAATAATATTATGTAGCTTGCATTATATCCTTAAGACATTATTCTTTTAATATAAGGAGTAATATTTGGACTGACATGGATTAAAACTAATATTTAAAATGAAATAGAAAAAGAATTGTGGACTAAATAAAAATAAAAATTAGTTGAGGGGCCAAAACAGACTATTTGCTGGTATTTAATAATTTTCTTTTTATTTTTTACAATTTCCAAAACAGATTCCAAACAACAACAAATAACAAAAGTAAGAAACACAATATACAATGCAACGCGCTCCAACTGGGCGTGTAGTTCCACCGCTGTCCCCACCACTGTGACAGTAAAATCAACTAAACAATACCTTGCATCTTTGTTCAACAACCAGGCTCTCCCCACTGACTCAGAACCCAAAATTCATTTTCATCAAAACCCCATTAAGTCCCCACATTCTCCACCGATTCCCTCCAGGTAATTCACTCATGCTCTCCGGCTCCAATTTTAACTCCGGCGACCTTCTTCAGTTCGCTTACATTTTTGTCTTGTTCTTGTTTTAGTGTCCATTTTGACCTTTTTTTTCGATCCTTGCATGTGTTATTGCTTCCAATTTCTGTGTATAATGTCTGATCTCTTCTGTAATTGAGTCTGTGTTGTGCCTTTCTTTTATCTGATCTGCATGCGTTACTTCTATTTTAAGCTTCGGTATCAATAGTAATTCTAGTTCTGGTGTTGTCATTTTTCTAGCTTTGATTCTTTTTGGCTCTTTGGAATCTTTGTGCTAAAGATAATGTGGTATTTGAACTCATTTGAATTTGTTTCTCTAGTGTGTGATAATTGAATTCTCTATTTGGATCATTTCCGTTCTATGTTTTTTCGTCTGACATGTGTCCCTCTCTGGAAAGGCAAAAGAAGATATTAAGGTCTAATTGATTTGTACGGATGTGAGAATTTTACCTACCTTCAAGTTATTATGTTAGTAGAGTATGCGTTTTCTTTACTGCAGCAAAATAAATTAATTTGGCTTCCTAAGGAACAGTCCTGAAGGTACTCACTGTTTCTGTTTAGGGTGACTTGGACTACAATTCCATATTTTCATCTTTAAGTTTGTAGAAATTGTTAGTGATATGTATACTGCTTTCTTTTTTTTTGAAGCATTCGATGTATATGTTTCACTTTCCGTTCTTATTTTCATAGAATGTGGCTGCCCTCTCGTCATTTTTTGAATTTCTCTTCTTTGTTTGTAATTCTTCAGTTCTTTTGCAGATAGGTTTTGAGTTTCTGGCTGCTAACTGACGTTGTCCTGACTGTTTTTCAATCAACTTTACAATATTGAACTTTATAGCAGTATCTCTATAGCTCTTGCTACTTTGAATGTTAGTGATATCGAATTGACTTTTTGAGAGTAAGAAACATTGTGAAATACATACCGAAATAATTCTTTTGTAATGCCTTTTCTTCTATTATTTATTTATTAAAAACTTTTAGCTGTTTAATCAAGTAGAAACCTTAGTCCTTCTACTTGTGTCATCCCAAAACAAAGTGACCTAGAAGCTCAAGTTTTATTTGGAGACAACTAACTAACTATTGTCACATTTTTTTTGTTCTCAATTGTGCTGGTGTTTATGTTTCTGTTTCTGTTTCTGTTCCTGTTCCTGTTCTTTTTTTTTTTTTTTGTTGAAGTTTGTGCTGTAAGTGAGCTTGAAGGGTCTCCTGTTGTACCTTTTGACTTGCCTTTTCATATTATCCTGGAATTGTTTTTAATTAGTTTCTAACCCAGTATCATGCTTATTGATTTTATATGATAGACTCTGTCATTTGTCACAAAACTTGCCTAACAATGGTAGTTTTTGGTGGATTTTATCCTCAAAATATTCCCATTATTTTCCTTTTCATAATCCTTTCAATTTTAGGTACTCAAAGATATTTAAAAATGGGAAGTTCGGTGGACCATGGTTCAGATGGGGACACAGATATGAGTGAATCTGAAATGGACGAGTATGAAGCTCAATTATACGAAGAACTGAAGAAAGGGAAACACCCTGTCAAAATTTCAGATGAGACTTTTACCTGTCCCTACTGCCCCAAGAAGAGAAAGCGAGATTACCTATACAAGGATCTCCTCCAGCATGCTTCTGGAGTGGGAAAGAGTACATCAAAGAAAAGATCTACCAAGGAAAAGGCAAGTCATATGGCATTGGTGAAGTACTTGGAGAAAGATATAGCAGATGTAGGCAGTGCAAAACCAAAGACTGAGGAGAGTAATCCTCTTAATGGTTGCAGCCATGATGAGAAGCTTGTGTGGCCTTGGACAGGAATTGTGGTTAATATTCCAACTACAAGGGCAGAGGATGGACGATCTGTTGGGGGAAGTGGATCTAAGTTTAGAGATGAGCTGAAAAGTAGAGGTTTTAACCCCACAAGGGTTCATACTCTATGGAATTACAGGGGTCATTCAGGAACTGCTGTTGTGGAATTCCACAAAGATTGGCCTGGTTTACATAATGCCCTTTCATTTGAGAAGGCTTATGAGGCAGATCATCACGGGAAAAAGGACTGGTTTGCTAAGAATGGTAAAAAATCTGGTGTCTATTGTTGGGTTGCTCGTGCTGATGATTATAAAGCAGATAATATTATTGGAGAGCACCTACGAAAAATTGGAGATCTTAAATCAGTTTCTGAAATAATGGAGGAAGAGGAAAGAAAACAAGAAAAACTAATATCCAATCTTACTAATCTTATTGAGATAAAAAATAGACACGTGGAAGAGATTCAGGCAAAGTTTAGTGAGACTTCAGTCTCCATCAACAAGGTCATGGAAGAGAAAGATAGGCTTCTTCATGCTTATAATGAAGGTGCATACTATAATAAGTCTGAAGTATGGTTACCGATGTACTTCTACTTGATTGCAAAATGTCAATAAACTCTTTATTGGGTAACTTAGGCTTTTTGCAGTTAAAGTTACATTGATGCAGAATTCCATATTTCATATTTCTCTTTGTTTTGTTGATATTATAGGGAAATTGATTGTGCATTGTCTCTTTGTATTTCAGAGATAAGAAAAATTCAAACAAGTGCTAGGGATCACTTTCAAAAGATACTTAATGACCATGTAAAGCTTAAATTACAAGTAGAAACTCAAAAAAGAGAGCTTGAGAGGCGTGGATCAGAGTTGCAACAACGTGAGGCCAAGAATGAAAATGATAGAAGACAGCTTTCTGAAGATGTTGAAAAGGCATGTTATGTAGTTATTTTCTTACAGCTTCCTAAATTCTGTAACCCATGTATGCATGTAAGTTTTAATGTGCTAACTGTCTTGTTTGCTTCCAAAAAGAAACCTTCCTCGCAACACAAAAAAAAAAATATGTGAAAAGGCATGGTTGAAGCAGAATTGGTTGCTTTCTCAATGCTTTTGTGCTCATATGGATTTGCTGAAACTTAAGTTTCTTCTAAAGGTCCCATCTGTGTGCCGTTCCTTTATTTGGTACCCCCTTGTAGAATCAATGCAATGCACTATGGACAATAATTCCTTTTCATCTACCGGCCATCACTTGTTAAAAAGAGTCCTTTGTAGGATAGCTCTGCAGGGACAACATGCACACTCCTTTTGACTTGGTCATTTGTGCAAGGAGCACTGCTGAGTTTGTGATGGTGCCATATGTCGAGACTGTTTGTTGAAAACATGATTTGAGCATTGCATTAGAGACTGAATCTTGCTTTTGCAGAATTCTTTGAATGCCATATTCCTTCTTTTTTGCTGAACACGTATGCTTCTCCATGAGGGGAAATTGCCAATGTTAGCTGATTCGTTCTTCTTTTTATGACATGGCATTAAAGAAAAAAGGGTTCTTCTCAAACTGTGTAATATATATGCTGCCCAGGTATGATGATTACTTGATTAGCTTGTTAAATCTAAGTTTCTTTTTCTTCAGAATGCTATCAGAAATAGCTCAATAGAGCTGGCTGCTTTGGAACAACAGAAGGCAGATGAGAATGTGTTGAAATTGGCTGAAGATCAGAAGGTGCTTTTGTTGTTTTGAAGTTCTTGAGTAACTGTTGGTGCCTCTGTCAGTTTAAATGGATAGAAATTAAATTGTGTAATTTTCCTTTTATTTTATTCAGAGGCAAAAAGAGGAACTGCACAATAGAATTATTCAATTGGAAAAAAAGCTGGATGCCAAGCAAGCTCTGGAGTTGGAAATAGAGAGACACAGAGGCACATTAAATGTGATGAAGCACATGGCAGATGATGGTGATGTAGAGGTTCTGCAAAAGATGGAAGGAATAATGCAGAACTTGAGAGAGAAGGAGGGAGAGCTTGAGGATTTAGAAACACTGAACCAGGCCCTTATTGTACGTGAGCGAAAGAGCAATGATGAACTCCAGGAGGCCAGAAAAGAATTAATTAATGTGAGCAAATTTTAAATACTATTTTTTTTTGTAAGTTTCTTAATTTACACAGTTGAATCTTGTATACCAAAAGTTTCCTGTATAATTACTAAAGTAATTTTTTTTCTTGTTAGATCATTCATCAAGTTATTTTTGAAACATTACAATCCCAGTTACTACCTCTTGCTCATGATACTGGACCAATCCACTGGATCTTGTAGGGCCTGAAAGAAATATCAAGCCAGGCTCATATTGGTGTGAAGAGGATGGGTGAACTAGACAGTAAACCCTTTTTTGAAGCAATGAAGAGAAAATATAATGAAGATGAAGCAGAAATCAGAGCTTCAGAAATTTGCTCATTGTGGGTGGAATTTCTTAAAGATCCAGATTGGCATCCTTTCAAAGTCGTAATGGTTGAAGAAAAACATAAGGCATGCATTTTTGGATTATCTCATAAAATTTTAGATACCTGCTTTTTATTGGATGAAGAATTCTCATATCACGTCAATTGCATTTTTGTCCCATGCATTTTATCTCTTTAGTGCTTGAATTTAGCACCCACCAGTTGTGTCTTTGTTTGCATTATTGTGCTTGTCTATATACTATGTTATTTGCTTTGCATGTGCTCTTTGCTTTTTATCTGGATGAATAAGCAGCCAAATGGATATAAGTTGTGATCAATGTGCTTGCGACAATTATTTTGAATAACATGAATTACAGGACAGCTGAAAATATCCTCCCAATTGAAGAATTGAATTTACATAAATTGCGATATTCTTGTGCTGTTGTGAACTCAATTTCTGTCCTCGTATCTAGATCCTGGCTGTTGCCTCCTTTCACAATGATATGATCTACACTTCAATTTGTTTGTTCAGGAAGTAATTAATGACGAGGATGAAAGATTAAGCAGTCTGCAAAAAGAGATGGGTCATGATGTTTATATGGCTGTGACTGATGCGCTAATGGAGATAAATGAATACAATCCTAGTGGAAGGTATATCATTTCAGAGTTGTGGAGCTATAAAGATGGGAAGAAAGCCACCTTGAAAGAGGGTGTCTCATTTTTATTGAAGCAATGGCAAACCGCTAAACGCAAGAAGCAATATTGAAGGTTGGTATGATTCTCAATGGCTGAAAAGGAAAATTAATTGCTGTTGAACATGATGTCGTCTTTTCTTCACTTCTTTTCAATATGCATTGTATAGTTGTTTTCCATGTTCCTATGCTCCACAAGGAAGCAAAAGGGAATCATGGCATTTCTGCAGTGTGACCTCCGATTCTTTAATATAGAAAGGATACCATTTAAAGCCTTGTGTTGCTTTAGATGATACTTTTGGCAATGAAGAGAGAGGTGTTTCTTAATGCTTATATTGAAGAATTGCCATCTACGAGAACTCAGTTATCTTTTATTTGGAACAAATAAAGAAAATGATAACTGGTTAATTACATGCGTTGCGGTTCTCACGTTGGCTATGCTTTAGTCGGAGATCCAAAAATATTAAAAACTTATGTTGTACTAAAATTTCATCATATTAATTTCATTAGTTATAGTTAATGAGTTGCTTGATAAGAAAATATTGTTATTTACAGGAAATAAACACATCCAGAAGTGACATGATATGACCCAAAACTGGAAGATGTATGCCACAAAATAAGTTGCCAGTTGTTACATGCTGCTGTATGCTTTAATGTATTTGTAGTGTACTAAGCCGGAAGATGTATGCCCAGAGGACAAGGCTGACAAAATAAGCTGCCAGTTGTTACATGCTGCTGTATGCTTTAATGTATTTGTAGTGTACTAAGCTGGAAGATGTATGCCCAGAAGACAAGGCTGACAAAATAAGCTGCCAGTTGTTACATGCTGCTGTATGCTTTAATGTATTTGTAGTGTACTAAGATATTGAATTTCATGTTGCAGGAATTGCTATCTTATGAGACAGTTTGCCTCAAACAGACTCTGTGAGGTGTAGACTTCATGGTTTAGGACAATTTGTATGAAAGCTGTTGCCATAAATCTGCTTGACTCTCCAGTTTTCAATGCAGAATGTGAATTTCAATAATACATGCTGTTTCGGGGTCTTGGATGTGTGATTTCAATAATATATATCGAGTTTTTCTGGGTCTTGGCTTGGGTTTGAGACCTATGTCTTTGACTAAATGATGAAGAGTTGAACATAAGTAGAGCCTTCAAGCCTTATCAAAGTACATTGCATAATCTTCATGATCAATCCTGCACTGTAATCCACCATTAACCATTGCTTAATTATATGACCAGCATCTTAAAATTTAAAGCATTGGCAGTCAGAAATATGAGAGTTCAGCACAAAATTAAAAAACAGCCAGAAATATTAAAAAACAGCTCATCTTTTAATCCAACGGTCACTGCTTACCAAACCAAAATATGAAATTTGCTTCGAACCAGTATTACTTGTATATTATCCAGAAGGAACATACAATTGTTAAAAGCTGCACAAAATTGTTTAGCAAGCGTGTGTATTTTAAAAACGGCTCAAGTGTACATTTGGAAGTATCTAAGACAAGTCCATTACCTCTACATCTTCAACATAAATACCAAATATAAACCAACCACCACGGGCTTTCCTTGAAAGATCAAGTCAAAGTTGCTTTGGGTTTCAGTTTATTTGTAAGTGTGATCAAACATGGAGGACATTTTTGTCCCTTAATTACATAGTTTGACTGTTCAGTCATTAATTTAAATGTGGCATAAGATCTGCAAGTTGCATATATCTTGTTCAAATAAAGTGCTCAACAACATCCGCATCATTTTTTCGCCACATTTTCACAGCTTCTCATATATAATTATTCACGAAATGCAGGCAGAGCTTTGAAACCTTAAAAATAGCAATCAAAATCCGCATCATTTTCACTCTCCTTAACCAAAACATTAGTTCCTACATTACCACATTTAATCCCATTTAAAGTATTGGGAGTCAGAATAATCCTTTAATTCTACCACATGCAACATCTTTGAAGCTCGCAGAGACAGCAGTGTTCGTGGGATGTGCTTTTTCCTTTCCTCTAACCTTACACCCTTAAGGAAATCCTTGTTGAAAAGAACACTCAATTTCTTCAACACTTTGGCATTCTTCAGAAAATACTTTCGCACCTCAAGCTCATCTCTGTCCCCCATCAAATCAATAAATTCAACTAACTGCAGCTGAAACAACAAACAATCGGGCACCTGATCCGGCAGCTTCAAATCAACACTCTCAATGGAAAATGAATCTGGATAACAAACATACATCTGTAGCAGAAAATATTAGAAATCAACATTAGCAACCATGAAGATCAAATCAATCAAAGTATTACTAAAGGAGAACCACATGTAACTCACCCCATTCAAGCTAAGATTTTGAAGATTAGGAGTGCATTTGAGAAGATATGGCAGCACTCTCAAGTCACAGCGATCAACCATATCAACTCTTAGGCAAGTCAAATTGCCAAACACGGGCATATCATTGGCATTGTCATAATTGAGATGCTTCAGTAATAATGGTGATAAACAAAAAGTAAATGAGTCCGGCCAGTGGAAGGTAAATTACATCTGAGCAAAGTAAAAAAAAAAATAGGAGAAATTTCTCTAAGAACAAAAGTAGAACAAAAACTTACTGCAAGGCCTCTGGTTGATAGTGACAGAACCTTAACATTAGATATTCCTCTAAGAAGCGGACGCAATCGATTTCTAGTTTCACTGATGGCAGTTTTCCACATTGGATACGCGGATCCAATACTAACCTCTGCCTTAACCAGGGACCTTGATTCCTCCATCAAAATAATTGGAAACTTGGCATCTGAGAGACTAAATTGTTCAAGTTTTGAAGCACTAATCACAATCATGTATTCGCTAGAATCAAATAGATCATTTTCCTCTAGATGTATTTTTAACCTCTTCAAAGCAGGTGCAGAGACATCAAGAGTCATCCCGTTTTCTTGATCAATGTACATGTTAATGAATAGTTCTTCGAGCAATGGACAGCTAGAGAACAGCTTCTGACCTAAGTCCTTAATGCAATTCCTTAGTGAGACATGGAAGATCTTCAAACTTGGAAAATGAATTGCATCCAAATTTCCCAATGTATAGAATCTTTTTGGCAAGTCCCAACGTAAATCAAATTCAATTTGTTGAACATGCCGTCTAATAGTAAAACTCACCCATTCAATCAAGTAGGATATATCAATATCATGTGCTTTTAGACGGAATCTTCTAATGTGTGACATGTTATTGGAATGAAGTACATGCTCCACAAATTCTATAAAATATTTTGAAATCAATTTTCTTCTCATCATATGGTAATCTTCTTGCTCCTGGTCCAAGAACAATGCATTTATCCCAAATTCTGACATTAGAGAAGGAGATAGCCGTTCTTGCTCAAAATCAAGAACGGGGACAGAAGCCCACAGCATCACCCATCGTTTGGAAAGAATACAAGTTCTCACACCATATTTTGTAGGTAGAAATGAGAGCATGTGAATAAGAATTTCATCAGGTAAACTGCTTAATCTATCTCTCAATTCATTACAGCTGTTTTTAAGTTCCTCTTTTGATTTCTGACTCACTGAGACTGAAGCCATGGCAAATATTTACTTCTGCACAACACAGAACTGAAAGGTAAAACAAATAGACAGTAAATTGATGATCGATCTTTATCAGTGTTTATAAGCAAATAGATGCACAAAGTTCCGAAAGCAAAGAAATCCAAGCAACCAATAAGAAATGTACCATTTCAATGTGGAAAACGAACCAATGACGAGCCAAAACCCATTACAACGCATTAATTATCAATGTAAACGACAATGCTGTGCTTAATTAAAGGGGAAAAAAAAAAAGAAAAAGAGATCAATCTGACTCTATCAGAGAGCAAGATACAATTAATCATGGAAATTAATTTCACAGCGAAGTGGAAAGTTGGAAGAGAACATTACATAGGGAGATAACAATCTTGTTATGCTTTTGTTTGGAAGAAAAAATTGAGTGGAGGAATGTCTCAGTTTCTTCCGCTTCTACAGATTTAAAATGAGTTGCCATTTTGGCTGTTGAGCTTTACGAGGAATGGATAATTAAACTTTAAGTTTAAACCAAAATAAAATCACACGAGATACTGTAATGTAATCTGAAAAATAAAAAGGAGAACACATTTAAAATGAGTTGCCATTTTGGCCGTTGAATTTTCTGAAAAACGAATAATTAAACTTTAAACCAAAATAAAATCATAGAGGATACTGTAATATAAAAAATAAAAAGGAGATGCTTGGAAAATATAAATATAGAATCATAGTAAAGCCTAATGAGTCCTTCTTGCCTAGACGGAATAAGGCAAATTTCATAAATCAAATCAATATTATTATTATTATTATTATTTATATACGTACAAATTATTAAAAAAAGTAGAAGAGTATTTCCTTCGTTCTTTTTTATCTGTCACTTTTGAGTAAAATTTAAATTTTATTTATCTATCACTTTTAGACTTTCAATGTAATTTAATTTACTTTTTCAATTTATTTTTCTTTTCCAATAAAATTATAACCAATTAAATTTGATAATTTAGTTTTAATTATACAATTTAATACTAAATTTAAGTATATTTATTATTTTTTAATTTTAGTGAAAATAATAAAAGTGACAGATAAAAAAGAATGAAGAGAGTAGTAGTTAAAATATATAGATAGTAATGAACATTGGCATGATTTATACAATTTGTCTAGATAAAAATTTTTCAAGCCTAATTAGGTTAATGAACTATTTAACTTAGAGTTATAGACATTTAATCTAATTATTTCTAAAATTTGAGGACTCTAGGTTTATTTTTACTTCACATTTAGTTTGTCACAAATCCAGAATTTCAATTAATTACAGAATTGTCTCTAAACTATGTGATAACTCTTAAAAATCTTCCCAACAATATAGGTCAATTCACGGAGAGTTCAAATTTCAATAATCTTTTGAAATTGATTTTATTCAAAAAAAAAATTATGAGATCAAGTGAACATATTTTTTGAATACTATTAAGTAAAGAAATTGTAGAAAATTCACCGAGAACTAGAAAGTTTCTAGCAAATGAAATAGAAAAAAAAATTGTTAAATGAGAAGCTAAATGTAAAGCGATAACAGATGTTGAAGAAAATATGAGACCTCAAGGAAAGGAAACCCATAAAATACTGTAGAAAAATTAAGTTCAATGGATTCCATTTTATATTTTGTAATTCTTATTATAGAATATGTTCACTTTAATCGGTATTAAAGTCTCGAATAAAATCTTTTAGCATAATTTTAAAGCTTTAGAACAAATTTATTTTTTTTAAACAGAAAAGTTCAACTTGAAAAAAATTAATTTGGAGTGAAATTATAGTTTATTGATAAAAATATGTTATATACAGAGAGCTAAATCTATTGGCATGGGATTGACCAGTTGATGACGTGCCATATCATGTGATAAAAATTTATTGATAAATGTCTGACTGGGCATGACAGCATGAGCGGCCTGAGATTTGATCTGTATTACGCTATTACCGGTCTAACTTGAGAGTGCTGCCATATCCACACCCAATCTTCAAGAAGGTAGCTCGAACAGAGTGAGTTATTTGTCTACCTTACATGCTTCTATTAGCCGTTGGTTTTTAATTGTTTATTTTAGTTCTAACATTTTATGCCTACAGGATTCTTTTTATCATCCATTGTCTTTCAGGAAGATATTTGATTTGATGCTTGCAAATCGGGTGCTTGATTTTAAGTCGGTTGAATTTATGAATTGTTTCGGAGTTGAAGTTGCTGCAGTATGTACCAAAGTGCTGAAGAAATTTCTTTCCTCGGGCTTCAGAGACGTTTCGTGTTTTAGAATTGAAGAAGATTTCTCAGTGCCAATGCATTCGATGGGAATCATCCGATATTAGGAATTATGAGCTTCGTTATGGAAATAGTGTACTTGACTCTTTAGTCATGCGTTGAAGGCTTCACTTTATGCTCGTAGACGTAGTTCACTGATTGTTCCTTTTCGAATGATGTAAAATTAATTTGAAATGAACGATATTTGCTGGTGGCTGTTGCGGTAACATTAGACTTGAAGTTTAAGGGTTCAGGAGTAAATATCTAGGAGTAACATTCTATGAAAATAGTTGTCCTCATTGAAGAAGCCAACTTTGATTTGTCCAGCCAACATCTAGAACATCCTGGAGGGGGAGACTTGAAGAAGCCAACTTGGATTTGTCCAGCCGCCATTGTTAAAGGTTGAAGTTTCCTTGTTCACACTGGCAGAAGAGTCCAACTTGGATTTGTCCAGCCGCCATTGTTAAAGGTTGAAGTTTCCTTGTTCACACTGGCAAGTTTCCTTGTTCACACTCCCAAAATCCACTATAAATAGAGGTGCAAATCCTCATTTGAATATATCACCAGGAGAGTGAATATATCACAGAGAGTGAATATATCACCAGGAGAGTGAATATATCACCAAAGAGTGAATATATCACCAGGAGAGTGAATATATCACAAAGAGTGAATATATCACCAAGACAAGAGTGATTGTGTGAGTTTGAGAGTTTTTTTATGAGTTTTGTAAATACTCGTATAATCTATTTTTGTGAGTAAATAGAGGTTATTTTTCTCTCAAATTCGTATTTACCAACGCCCAATTGATCCATATCCCCCAACAAGTGGTATCAGAGCCTTGTTAGAGGTGTTGGTCGAATTTTAGGTGACGGGCCGAATTTGGATTTTCGGAGCTTTGCTCGAAATCCAATTCTGACGGCACCATTGGATTCGTCTCGTCGAACACCAAACAGCGACCTAATCGGATTTGCCGCAAATTTTGCCGGAGAAGACGACCGGTCAACTGTAGCGAACCAGTCCCCTCAATTTTCTGAAATCGCAGATTGGTCCATCAACTTTCAGAAATTATAGTTTTGCCCCTATAGTGGAATTTCAGTCGAGAAGTGTCAATTTCATCATTTTCGACCGTTCCGGATACAACGGTGCACTTCGTGTTTAAAGATTCAACCCCACTCGTGTTGAAAAATTATTTTGTAAAGTGATGATGTCTACAGAAGAGTCAACATCATCTGTCGGAGCCATGATTACGCTTACTGCCACAAATTACACGCTCTGGAGACCTCGGATGGAAGATCTCCTAAGCTGTAAAGATTTGTTTGATCCCATAGAATTGATGGGTAAAAATCCTGATCCCGCCAAGGAGTTAGAGTGGAAGAAATCAAATCGAAAAACTATTGGTCAAATCCGTCAATGGATTGATCATAGTGTCTTCCACCATGTTGCACAAGAAACAGATGCATATACTCTCTGGAAGAAGTTGGAAGACATGTACCAGGCCAAGACCGCTCGGAACAAGGCCTTATTAATGAGGTGCTTAGTCAACAGGAAGCTAAAAAATGAAACTTCAGTTGCCGAGCATACCAGTGAGTTCCAAAACCTGGTCAACCAATTGTCGTCTGTAGAGATGCCACTTAGCGATGAAGTTCAGGCGCTGTTACTACTCAGTTCCCTTCCCGATAGTTGGGAAACGCTGGTTGTATCACTCAGCAACTCAGCCTCTAATGGCAAACTTACCATGTCAATGGTCAAGGATGCCCTTTTTAGTGAAGAGGCAAGGAGAAAGGAGATGGGCACAGATCAGACCCATGCCTTTGTCACAGAGAACCAGGGGAGGCAACAAAAGAGTAGCAAAAGCAAATGGAGAGGCAGAAGCAAGAGCAGGGGCAGGTCCACTGATGGCAGAAAACCAACATATAAGTGCCATCATTGTGGAATAGAGGGACATATGAAGAAGAACTGCTACAAATGGAAAGAGGAGCAAGGCCAGAGCAGTTCGCAGCCGAAGAACAAGGGTGGAGAAGCATTAGTTACTATCTCTGGTGATGTAGCTTATTGTTCAACCCAAGATGAGACATGCCTTCACGTCTCACGAGAAGACACGGAATGGGTGGTAGATTCTGCAGCATCCTACCACGTGACTCCATACAAGGAATACTTCACAACATACAAAGCCGGTGACTTTGGAGCTGTGAAAATGGGAAATTCCAGTTCCTCTGGGATTGTCGGAATTGGTGATGTCCAGATAAAGACAAGTTCCGGGAGCACAATCACTTTGAAGGATGTCCGCCATGTGCCAGATCTTCGGCTGAATCTATTGTCAGGAATAGCTCTTGACAAACAGGGCTATGATAGTCACTTCAGTAAAGGCACATGGAAGTTATCAAGAGGTGCTATGACAGTCGCCCGAGGACATATTTGTGGCACGCTATGCAAGACTCATGTGAAGATATGCACAGACAGCCTCAACGTTGCAGAAAAAGAGGCTTCACAAATTTATGGCACCAGAGACTCGGCCACATGAGTGAGAAAGGGTTGTCTACCCTAATAAAGAAGGAGCTTATCAATGTTGACAAGGATGCTGTACTAAATCCTTGCAATCATTGTCTGTTTGGTAAGCAGCATAGAGTCTCATTTAATTCCTCTTCAACGAGAAGATCAGAGTTACTCAGTCTGGTACACTCTGATGTTTGCGGTCCCTTAGAGGTTGAATCACTCGGCGACAACCGATACTTTCTAACATTCATTGATGATGCTTCTCGAAAGGTGTGGGTGTATTTCTTACGGACGAAGGACCAGGTGTTCGATTACTTCAAACTGTTCCATGTCATGGTAGAACGTGAGACAGAAAAGAAGTTGAAGTGTCTTCGATCCGACAATGGAGGTGAATACTCTTCCAGGCAGTTCAATGCCTATTGCAGATCATATGGCATTCGACATGAGAAGACGGTCCCACGCACCCCTCAACACAACGGTGTAGCTGAAAGAATGAACCGAACAATCATGGAACGTGTTCGGAGCATGCTCAGTATGGCTAAGCTGCCAAAGCCATTCTGGGGAGAAGCAGTCAGAGCCGCCTGTTACTTGATCAACCGATCTCCATCAGTACCATTGAATTTTGAAGTTCCGGAGAAACTTTGGTCTGGAAAGGATCCATCATATTCTCACTTGAGAATATTTGGATGTTTGGCGTACGCACATGTATCCAAGGAGCTCAGGCAGAAGCTGGATGCAAGGACCACTCCATGCATATTCATAGGCTATGGAGATGAAGAATTTGGATACAGATTATGGGATCCTAAGGAGAAAAAGGTAATCAGAAATAGGGACGTAGTGTTCCATGAAAGCCAGACAATAGAAGATATTGAAAAGCCCATAATATCTCAGAAGCCAAATGTTGCTCCTCAGATGCCAGAGGCAACAACAGAATCATTCATGAGAAATGAAGATACAGTGCCAGAAGATATTCCAGAAGTAGAAGACAATGAGGAAGAAGACGGTGTTGAGCAGGGGGAGCCACAACCCGCTCTGCCAGATGTTCCAGGACCATCACAAGACTCAAATGATGGTGGATCTCCTCACATTCCAGAAGTTCGTAGATCTGAACGAGGTCGGATTCCATCGAGAAGATATCCAGAATCCGAATACCTTCTACTTACTGAAGATGGAGAACCAGAGAGTTTTCATGAAGCAGTATCTCATAAGGACAAAGAACAGTGGTTGCTCGCAATGCAGGACGAGATGGAATCTCTACAGAAAAATCAGACTTATGAGATTGAAGAACTTCCAAAAGGGAAGAAGGCACTGAAAAATAAATGGGTGTTCAAGCTGAAGAAAGATGGCAGTGGAAAAGTGGTGAAATACAAAGCACGGTTGGTAGTCAAAGGATTCCAGCAGAAGAAGGGAATTGACTTTGATGAGATTTTTTCACCCGTAGTCAAGATGACTTCAATCAGAGTCATACTTGGATTGGTCGCAAGTATGAACTTGGAGCTTGACCAGATGGATGTGAAGACAACGTTTCTTCATGGAGATTTAAAAGAAGAAATCTATATGCAGCAGCCTGAAGGTTTTGAGGTTTCAGGAGATAACCTCGTGTGCAAGCTGAAGAAGAGTTTGTACGGTTTGAAGCAGGCACCAAGACAGTGGTACAAGAAGTTTGACTCGTGTATGGTGAGTCAAGGGTACAAGAAAACTGCCGCAGATGAATGTGTTTACATTCAGAAATTTTCAGACGGGAATTTCGTTGTTCTTCTACTATATGTAGACGATATTCTGATCGTGGGGAAAGACACAACGAAGATCAATCAGCTGAAGAAGGAACTCTCTAAGTCTTTTGACATGAAAGACTTAGGACCAGCTCAACAAATATTGGGAATGCAGATCACCCGAGACAGGAAGAACCGGAGGTTATGGCTATCTCAGGAGAAGTATATTGAACGAGTGCTTGCACGGTTCAATATGAACAATGCCAAACCAGTTAGCATTCCATTAGCCAACCATTTCAAGCTGAGCAAGAGTTCCTGTCTCTCATCCAAGGAAGAGATTGGGGAGATATCGTCAGTACCATATTCTTCAGCAGTTGGAAGTTTGATGTATGCTATGGTGTGTACAAGGCCCGATATTGCTCACGCAGTGGGAACGGTGAGTCGTTTTCTCTCCAACCCCGGGAAAGAGCATTGGGAGGCAGTAAAGTGGATTCTTAGGTATCTTAAGGGTACAATGAAATTATGTCTTTGTTACGGGGGAGCTGATCCAATCTTGGAAGGCTATACAGATGCAGATATGGCCGGAGATCTTGATAGTAGAAAATCTACTTCAGGATTCATTTACACTTTTGCAGGGGGAGCTGTTTCATGGCAGTCACGACTACAGAAGTGCGTTGCTTTGTCCACAACAGAAGCTGAATACATTGTTGCCGCTGAAGCTGGAAAAGAGATGTTGTGGTTAAAGCGTTATCTCCAAGAAATTGGAATCAAACAAAAGGAGTACAAGGTACATTGTGACAGTCAGAGTGCTTTGGATTTAAGCAAGAACTCCATGTACCATTCCCGTACAAAACATATCGATATTCGCTATCATTGGATACGCGAGGTGATGGATCAACAACTGTTGAGACTAGTGAAGATCCATACGAAGGAGAATCCAGCTGATATGTTAACAAAGATAGTTACTCGAGAGAAGTTGGAGCTATGCAGAGATATAGCAGGGATGTTTATTTCAGATATGGCTGGAGGGGGAGAATTGAAGAAGCCAACTTTGATTTGTCCAGCCAACATCTAGAACATCCTGGAGGGGGAGACTTGAAGAAGCCAACTTGGATTTGTCCAGCCGCCATTGTTAAAGGTTGAAGTTTCCTTGTTCACAACTGGCAGAAGAGTCCAACTTGGATTTGTCCAGCCGCCATTGTTAAAGGTTGAAGTTTCCTTGTTCACACTGGCAAGTTTCCTTGTTCACACTCCAAAATCCACTATAAATAGAGGTGCAAATCCTCATTTGAATATATCACCAGGAGAGTGAATATATCACAGAGAGTGAATATATCACCAGGAGAGTGAATATATCACCAAAGAGTGAATATATCACCAGGAGAGTGAATATATCACAAAGAGTGAATATATCACCAAGACAAGAGTGATTGTGTGAGTTTGAGAGTTTTTTTATGAGTTTTGTAAATACTCGTATAATCTATTTTTGTGAGTAAATAGAGGTTATTTTTCTCTCAAATTCGTATTTACCAACGCCCAATTGATCCATATCCCCCAACACTCATTTGTCTAATGTGCATGCAAAATATTATTTATTTATTTGATAAAATACAATTCAAAGATTCAGTTGATTCCCATTTAAAGCATTGGGAGTTGCAAACATTCATCAGTTCTACAACAGCAAACATCTTTGAAGCCTGCGGAGAAGACGAAGTTTGCAAGAGAAAGTTTGATAATGTGTTGTGAAATTCAATAAAAATAATGGAATGTTAATGAAAACGATGAATTGGGTTCATCAAGTAGTCGTATGTAAACATTCATATCTACTAACATAACATATGAAGCCAATTAGAACATTTATTTCTAGATAAAATAAAAGGAGATTACACAGTAGTAAGAGATGGAGATGGAGATGGAGGAATTGGGATATCAATTCTATCTTCTAACATCAAAACTACAGTCTTTATGGAAGGGCGAAGAGCCGGTTCATCTTGAATACACCATAATCCCACTTTCACCATTTTCTCCAAGCTTTTCCTGTCTACAGCTTCTTCTCCAATCACAGGCTTCTCCAACTCTCCACTAGCAAAACAATTATACACCCAACTTGACAGAATAATCTCTTCTGGTTTCGGTGCGTGAATATTAAAATTCTTTCTGCAGCAAACAATTTCAAGCAGCACAATTCCATAGCTGTAAACGTCAGCTTTTACTGATATGGGAGCATTTTTTATGCCATTCTGGTGCCAAGTATCCTCTAGTCCCTCTAATGATTGTAAATGTCCTTGTTTGATCAGGCATCAACAATTTCG